>JASTWQ010000137.1:0-517943 GCA_035220615.1 Leptothorax acervorum | reverse complement strand
CGACTATATATTGCGTGGATAAATACTAAAAGTTCCAAGGATAAGCAACTCTTTCTTTCTTGTTACTTACATTAGTCCGATTTTCTTTTCTTCCATACGGAGTTTGAAAACGGGCAATTTACATTTCCTCCTTGCGACGAGAAGAACTTGATGATGCCGAGAAGCGTCCGTCGCCTATTTTATCTTTTCCGGTTTGGCGTCCACGGCGGCTCATATATTTAATCTAAGCGCGCCATGTCCATCGTCACCGAAGCAAGAATTACTCCTCTTGCTCTGTGGAACGCGTTAGAATTCCTCAAAAATACATCTACCATAAATGATCATTTGTTTTTAATTCCTAAAAAAGGATAGACCGTGATAACTACATGTCCCTACTAAACTGTTTTAATTAAACTCTATTGTTTAAGCATAACGGTTATAAAATTTACCTTTTGTTAGAAGAAAGAGAACCAGTATGTTAATACCTCTTTTTTTTGCAACGATTAATGTAATAAATTTCGATACATATAAAATATCGATGTGTTTCAAAAGTAACTACTCATGATGTATGATTTAAATTAAAGGGATTGTCCTTATAAATATTACTTCACAACGAATTTTCCTTGGTTTCCAAAAATTTATTAACTTAAATAGACAATTCCAATCCATCATTTTCGGTTGCTATGATATAGGTTACGTTTGAATTCTGAATTAATATTGATGTGTAATATACTGTCTTATGATCGAAAAGTTGAAAATCAAGAAATGATTAGTCAATAATTAAGACTGAAATAGTTTTAAATTAATTATATCTTTGAAGAAAGAAAATTCATAATTGAAAAAACTTAATGACATATTTAACGTCGAACAATCAATAATTACAGCATTAACATTTACATCGATGCATATTTCACCGGTCATTCACAGCGATTTTTGGCCGACAAATCGACGATGAATCGTGTTTTCTCCCGACATCCCTTGTGTTTTCTCTGCAATTGAGATCGAAGATTAATGTTACTTTTCAATAAAGTTGCCGATCGGCGGGGTCATCCTCGGTCACACATCGTCCTTGATGAAGCGACTCGTTGACTCGCGACTCGCGCGTCATTGACTCCGATTAATCCCGTAACACAAGGAATGTAAGGTAAACAGAGGGGCACGATAGATCCTGATAGAATTAGTTGGAGCGTATAGAAATGTTTCACAAGAGACAAATCTACGAGTATTTCGCGAACCTACATACTTTTTCTCGAACGAAATATTTTGAACTATTAATTTAAATAAAATTAACGTCGTCTCGCTAAATATCGATTTAAAAAGGCAATAAACTTCAGAAATACATATTTCCTATAATCACTTTTATAAATTCATAAATTACGAAATATATATTTATGAGGAGCTGAGCTTTGAACGAGCGATGTGCTCCCGCCTATAGAGAGGGGCAGCTCCCGCGTGGCGTGCGCCTCGGGCGCCACGCAGACGAGCGGTCGTTGTCGGACGCAGACGAGCTTCGTTGTCTGAAGTGATCGGTCGTACTTTGAGAGTGATATATATTGAATAAAGTTTCTAGAGCATAATAAAACTTGAACTGTTTATTTGCTGCCCACCTCGCCGTATCTTATAACATCTGAGAAACACCATCCAATAGGTTACGGGCCCAGGGCACGATTCCCCTGCGTGAAGAAAGTGCGTGCGAAGTGAGTGAGAACCCGGTAGCAGCGAGAAGCATTTAGAAGATTAGAGGGAAAGTAAATAATATTCCTCGTTGCTGACGAGCAAAACGAGAGAATTCTCAGCTAATAAGAACGTTTGTTCGATAAATGCTGTTAGAAGGAGATATATGTTTTTGCCTTCTTCTTGAGAGATAGAAATAGAGGCAACAGTGATAATAAGAGAATTAGAGAATAGATGTATAAAGAGTAGATGCGAGAAATTAACTAAATTTTAAGAGAAATAGAAAGATAGATGTGTGAAATAGAAAGAGATAGATGTGTGAAATAGAAAGAGATAGATGTGTGAAATAGAAAGAGATAGATATATGCCGCTTGGTAACAAGCTGGCGGGAAAGCGACGTGCGTGTGCAAGTCCGATCGTGAATAGCGAGAGTCAATTTTTTGGGCGCGCGAAAGTCCGATCGTGAAAAGTGAGAGTCATTTTTTTTGGCGCGAGGGACGTGTTGCCGGGCACGCGCTAAGGCATGATCGATTGGAAAAACATAGCATCGATGCGACGCCATAACACATATATAAATATACATGCATGTGTGTGGAATTTATTTTTGAATCGACATGCATCGGGTCGGTGATCAGGCATGACTTGCAGTGCGGTGTAGTTTTTGATCGCTGTTTAGGGAGGCCGCGTAAATTTGTACGAGTCCCGTGCGCGTGCGTGATCAACCCGATATCCTATAGATCTTTTCAGCAGTGCTGGAGATCGCACGGGATAGTGGTGTGCGTGTGTGCGGATGGCTCTGCAAAGGCGCGTGGTTTCTCGCTTTCAGATCATTATGAATTGCAGTGCGTTCTGTATGGTCTTGTGAGCAATAAATGAGTTTTGTTGTCGAAAAAACTCGACGACAAAATTATAAATTATTATCTGTCAATATGAATGTTGGTTTTATCTTGTCAAAAGAGGAATGCTAATGTTCAATTGACATTTAAATCCCCCGATTTAGATGGAAAAAGAGATGAAAATCTTTCAATGAACGAGGAAGAAAAGACCAAGATGCACTGGTTGACTACGACAGTGACGACAGCGTGGTCACAGTGGTAGAGAAAGAAAATAGAGCAAACAATGAGTAAAGACAAAGGTAAGAGAGTTTTTTTTTTCTTAAATAAAACACAAGAATACACTTGTATCAGAGATAGAGTAATGTAAAATTTCGTTTAGAAGAGAAAGAGAAAAAGAAGGAGACAGAGGCAAGAGGTGCAATCCCTAGAAGCAAACCGAAAATCATAGAGAACATAGACGTAAATAGAGAATGGGAAGCAAATCGTTCGGTTCTACCCATAGGAACGAAAATGCTGTACGAAAAACAGGAACGCATGGTATCAAGAATGGAAAATGTGACGAGAACTTTAGATAAAGTAATGACTGAAGCATCCTCTATGATGGAAAATATGGTGAAGGTCGCCCAGGCGAATTTAGAGACAGAGAGACTGAAGATTAGACGTTTAGAGGTAAATAAGCACAATACTCAAAGTACAGTAGAAAACAATATACAAACGGTTAAAGAATTAGAAGTAGAGTCTAAAAGGAAGAAGTTAGATGAAAATGTCTGTTCGGCCGAGAAAAATAGAAGTTTAGAGACAATTAAGAGTGCTTTAGAGGTAGAATTAAACAGTCAAAGGCTGCATATTAGAAGAGAATATAAGCTGACGCAAAAATCCAACTTTGATCTTTGGATGGATTATTTAAAATCCGAGTTAATGAATAACGATTTATTAGATGTAATAGATTCAAATATTGAGAGTCCAGAAAATCTTTCCGAATTAAAAGTTGCTAAGAGAAAAAGTCTAGTTAGAGATATAATAATCAATCATTTAGATGAAAATTATCATAAAAGGATTTTACACGAAAAAGAGACCCGAAAGAAATTTTAAAGAAATTAAGAGGTTATAAAAAGAGTGAAATAAACGTTACTCATGCATCGGTACGAGCTAGACTTTATCAAATTAAAATGAGAAAAGATGAAAAAGTAAATGATTTTTGCGAACGCTTTGATTCAATAATTAGAGAATATGAATCATGTGAAGATGCGGTACCTCTCACAGAACAAGAAATTAGATCTGCATTTTATCAGGCTGTGTCAATTAATATGCCGGAGCTGAGAATGTAGATTTAATTAGAAGACAAACTAATCTTAAAGAAATGAACATAGATGAAATAAAATCTTTCATGATGCAGCTAGAGGCAGAGACTAAGAGCGATGTTAGAGAGAAAACTAGAGAGACCAGAAATTAGAGTGCAGAGGGCCACCGCAGAAGAGAACAAGGAAGTCAAGTGTTATAGATGCAACAGAATGGGCCATATGGCAAAAGACTGTCCGTTAGCAGAATCAGGAGCCTGGTTCTGTTATTATTGCCAGGAAATAAGAGGCCACAAGGGGATAGCTGTCCCAATGCCGGAGCCCAGGCGAACAGATTTAGAGGAAAAGGTATTTAAATAAAATAAAACCGTTAATAAAAATATAAGAAAAGGGTAGATTTGTGCAGAAAAGCACAAAAAGAGTAGATGATAAAGGGAAAATAACCAAGATACAACAGCCAAGAAATCTATACAAACGAAACAGCAAATGAAAGAAAAACTAAAGAAGGTAAATTATGCATGGTTAAATTAATAGAAAATAGAGATAGTTCGAAAGAGTTAGTCAATTTCATTGTAGATTCAGGTGCAACGGACCATATTGTAAATAAAAATATAATATTGTCAAATTTTGAAAAATGCAATAATAAAGTTATTAAATGCGCCAATAAGAATGAGCTTGCAGACATTTCAATAGCGGTAAAGGAGATCTTTTGTTAATAACAAATGAAAAAGAAAGAGAGTCATTAAATTAACAAATGTAATAGCAACAAAGGAAGTATCTGAAAATCTATTATCTCTAAGAAAGTTGGCTGATGCAGGGTTCAGTATTTATTTAGACGATAAAGTATTTAAAGTTTACAATAACTAACAAATAAAATAGTTTTTGAAGGAATTTATGAGAAACCAATTGGATTATGCAATTTGAGGTCAAAAATAATAATATAGAGGACAATGAAAATGTAGAATGTGCGGTGTACAGATGTAGAGCAGAAATTGTTTCACATAGTGAGCTTCCTGAACAATCGCAGGCAAACATACAGAGCAATGAGTTATCAATTTCGGAGGGAGAATTAGATGAAAGGGACAATGTTGGCTCTGCGATTGGGAGGGAGAATGAAGAAGAGCTCACAAATGTGAACGAAAATATAGAAAACAATAATGCTGAACTCGATCAAGTCAAGTTAGAAGTTAGAAGATATACAAACATTAGAGAATATAGAAGAAATGTGTGAAAGCTCAGTAATTGAAAAAGTAAAGAATTAGAGAAAATAAATGAGGCGATGTTATGGCATGTTAGATTAGGTCATGCGTCGTTAAACTATTTAAGACAGCTACAAAAGTAGAAAAGAGATTAGAGAAAGTTAAGTTCGATAACTCCATATTAGAGTGTGAAGTCTGTATAATGGCAAAGATGGCAAAATTGCCGTTTAAAGAAAACAGAAATAGAGCACAGAGACCACTACAGGTGATACATACGGATATCATGGGTCCAATAAAACCTACATCTTATCCAGGACGTAAGAGGTTTATAATAACCTTTATAGACGACTATTCTAGATTAGCGAAAGCTTACTCCTTGAAGACGAAAGATGAATCGGGAGAGGCTCTAGAGAAATACCTAATATCCGCCAGAAATCTACTAGGAAAAGAAGAAAAGCTATGCTATGTGAAGTCAGATCAAGGCAAGGAATTTACGGGAGGTGCTTTTAAAGAAGTGTTAAAAAGAGAAAAGATAGAAGCCATATATGCACCACCGTACACTCCGGAACATAATGGAGTTGCAGAAAGGTTCAACAGAACGATGCAAAAGAAAGTAAGAACATATATGTTCGACTCGGGATTACCAAAGAGCATGTGGGAGTTGGCAGTTGACGCTGCTGTGCATGCGTACAACAGATCTCCACATAAGACTATAGAGTACGAGATCCCGTTGAAGAAGTTCTCATCAGAAACAAGTTGTCATTTCGAGCAAATAAAGAGATTTGGATGCATTGGATATGCAAGAGTACCAAAGCCTACGTCGAAATTTGACAAGAGAGCTATTAGAGGTGTGTTGGTAGGATATACTGACACTGGATATATACTCTGGCATCCAAGCACAAGAAAATTTATAGAGTCCCGACACATTAGATTTAATGAAAAGGTAACATATAAAAAATGTATATCAGAACAGTCAACAGAAGAAGAAAAAGACTCAGATAAAAATTGGATGAAAGAATTCGTAGAGGATGAGGAGAAAGGAGAACAAAAACTAGAGATTCCTGAGAAAAGGAAAAGAGGTAGACCGAGAAAACAAAACAACACAACTAGACGAACAGAAGCAGAAGGTCGCACGAAAAGAAAGTAAAACTCCAATGACTAGAAGTAAAACTAAAAGAAACTAGAAGATAATGGAGACACTAATGTGCGGAGAATAATAGAAGATGTTAGCTTTGCTAATTATACTAACGTGAAAAATATTCAACGGAATATAGAGAATGAAGATGAATTACATCAATGTCTTGTGGCATCGTTGAATAGAGAGCCTGTTACTTATGAAGAAGCTATATCAAGTAACGAAAGAGAGAATTGGAAAGTTGCAGTCAAAGAGGAACTTGAATCTATGTATGCTAATCAAGTGTGGAAACTTGTCGATAGACCATTAGAGAAATTAGATGGAAGACGACCTAATATAATAGATTCAAAATGGGTATTTAGAAGAAAAGTAGAGGCAAATGGATCTACCAGATTCAAAGCAAGACTTGTGATCAGAGGTTGTAAAGATAGAAACGTGTATGATTTAAAAGAGACATATGCACCCGTTTCAAGACTGTCACTGGTTAGATCTATATTGGCAATAATAAATAAGTATAAACTATACGCTAGTCAGCTAGATGTTAAGACAGCATTTTTAAATGGAGTTCTGGAAGAAAAAGATGAAATATATATGGAAATTCCAGAGGGAGTAGAAGTGGATGAAAACATCAAGAAGACTAAGGTGTGTAAATTAAATAGAGCTTTATACGGATTGAAGATAAGTCCGAAAAGATGGAATAAGAGATTTTCAGAAGAGGCTAAGAAACTTGGATTAGAGACGACCTACATGAACCATGCTTGTTCACGTGGAGGAAAGAAGGCAAATAGTGATTGTATTGCTTTACGTAGACGATATGTTGGTTGCAAGTAATGATCAGAAGAAATTAGAAGAAATCAAAAAGAAATTGAGTGAAACATTTGAGACGAAGGATCTTGGGGAAACCAAGGAGCTTTCTGGGAATAACAATAGAGCGAAACAAAGAATAAAGTTTATATGTATAATTCATCAGACGCGATATACTGAGAGCGTACTAGAAAAGTTTCGTATGAATGAATGCAAGCCTCAGAACACTCCTATGGTCACCAGAAAAGTGAGCAATAAAAACAGAAAGAGGTAAATTAGAAAGAAAACGAGTATTAAGAGAAGAAATTAAAAGAGTACCTTATAGAGAAGCTATAGGAAGCCTAATGTATCTAGCAAATGCTACAACGACCTGATATAGCTTTTGCAGTGAACTACTTAGCAAGAAGACAATTAGAGGCCCACGGAAGAAGACTGGCAAGATTGTAAAGAGAGTCTTCAGATATCTTAGAGAACTGCGAATAGAGGATTAATATTTAGAGGTAAAAATAGATGAGTTAGAATCGCTGACAGACGCTAGTTTCAGAGACTGCATTGATTCTACAATCCACTGGAGGATATATAATCAAATTATTTGGAGATGTGATAGCATGGAGAAGTCATAACAGACTTATGTCACACTTTCTAACCTGTCAAGCAGAATATCTAGCAATGAGTGAGGCCTGTCAAGAAGTAATCTCATTAGACAAGTCGCTCAGATATGTTGTTGGAAGAACGTTCTTGCCTGCAACAATCTGTGTGATAACAGAGCAGCAGGAAACTGCACTAAGAAGAATGGAAGTCACAAACTTAATGTTTGATGACAACTTAGAAGAAATAAAGAAAAACTTAGAAGAGAGAGAGGAACTGGAAACAGAAAACATATGGCTGACACTCATGGAGACTTTATCAAACAGTGTGTTGATCAAGGGAAGGTGGAAGTCAAATGATTGAGACCAAAGAAAACTTGGCAGACATTATGACAAAAACCTTTGCCTTTAGAAGCATTTGCATATCTAAGAGATAAGATAATGAATGTAGAGTTTGGAACAAAATTAGAGATTAATTTTACTCGATAACTGAGTCTTGATATGTTTTCAGATAAAGAAGAAAATTAGAATGAGGAACCAGATCGCTCGCACAAAGGGAGGGAGTATGAGGAGCTGAGCTTTGGAACGAGCGATGTGGCTCCCGCCTATAGAGAGGGCAAGCTCCCCGCGTGGCGTGCGCCTCGGGGCGCCACGCAGACGAGCGGTCGTTTGTCGGACGCAGACGAGCTTCGTTGTCTGAAAGTGATCGGTCGTACTTTGAGAGTGATATATATTGAATAAAGTTTCTAGAGCATAATAAAACTTGAACTGTTTATTGTGCTGCCCACCTCGCCGTATCTTATAACATCTGAGAACACCATCCAATAATATTTAGTGAATAAGGATTAATTTTGCTCGATTGAAGCAAATGCTAAATAAATTTAAAAAAACGGCTAATATTCGAGTAATAATAAGGTCTTCGATTTAAAATTAAAAACGTTTACTAAAATGTATACATTGATACAATGTTTGTTTACGTTTCGGGCCCTACTTGGCTTTCCTCCAGACCTACATAACAATACCTCTATATAACAATAAATAAAGTAACAAAATTAAAAATAAGGGCCCGAAACATAAACAAGCATTAGGTATATCGATATACCTATATTTTAGTAAACATTTTTAATTTTAAAATCGAAGATCTTATTATTGCTCGTATATTGGCCGTTTTCAATTCATTTAGTGTATATTTAGTGATTAATATTAAAAAACCAGAAATTAAATTAAAACATTGGAAGTCAAGCTACTGATGTATTAAGGGAAGAGAGATGCACTTGTAAATAAACTAAAAATATAAAATTTTTTAAATTAAAAAATAGATTGGTTGTTTTCTGCACATTTTAGACTATATAAAATAATTTTAACGTCTTCACTCTTAAAACATTATTAGCAATATTTTATATTAAAATACCAAAGTATTAAAATCCTAAATTACAATACTTATCAATTAAAACAGATATTTCGCGATATATCGTCATTCGTAACCACAAAAATCTGTAGACGTGGTTTATGAGAGAAATGCATCTTATTTCAGGATTCTATTAGCTTACGTATGGCCGTAAATTATCTCTATCATGAAATGCAATATGTTGTAACTATCGCGTAGCGAAATTGTAACGAATATTGCTGGCAAAGTACATATCGATAGTGAAGGAATGTTATGAAACACCTACTCGATACCTTCCACTCGATTTAATTCTACGACGAGTATCTACATATTCCTTCGGATTCGGATATATCGGTTAATCGGCTCCTCGGCTTCGCCGCGAATTGAATTCATGCTCGATCGCACCAGATTCTGGGTCATCCGCGATCCGCGATGTATACTTTCTGAAGTGCTTCGATTACGATCAATATATTTGAAAAGAATAAGAAAAGCATAATTCTAAATCAACCGCTTCAAGAATTCAAAATCAATAGTAAATCTTTTATTTTTAAGGTTCAATTCTTTCTATTACATATTTTTCCTCCATTTCAAAATTCCTATCCTATATATTATTAACATTCTAATTTAATATACATATGTATATATATTAGGTTTTATTTTAATTTATATTATTGTCTCGCATCAAACTGCTACTGAGATTGAGGAATATAATTGAAACTGTTGACAAGCATTGTAAGAAAAAACGGTCTTAAGGTGAATGAGAGCAAGTCCAAGATAGTTATTTTTAGAAGCTCGGGCAAAGTGGAGTAATAAAGTCAAACAATTTAAGTGTAATGAAAAGAATATTGAAGTGGTCGAATCTTATGTATATTTAGGAACAACCTTTTCTAGTTCTTCTGTAGGCCGTTTTATCTGCGGGAAGCTGCGAATATGTAAGGCTAGGAGGGGTGGGCGTCGGATGCAGTAATCAATGATAGAAGATTACAAAGTAGATTCTTGACTGGTATTTTGAAATTGGTTTGACTCCATGGTCTCCTCTGTTCCTTTTGTACGGCGCCGCAAAATGTGGGGTCTGCGATATTTGAAAACTTTTAGAAAGTGCTCAACTGATTTTTTTAAGAAACTATTGTGCTTACCTAGAAATACGTCACGAGCACGTTAAATATTGTATTAGATCTTAAAGATATATCTGTTGAAGTTTTTAAAGCGTGCTTTTGGGGTTGGGGTTATTTGCTTGCTCAAGATGGAAAATATAAAGATTCCCGAAAAAATGCTTTAATAGACTCATTAGCTTAGCAAAAAAATATTGTAAACATGGAAGAGGCTCTTCCGTTCAACTGGGGTTCTTCATTAGGCTGTTTTATTGGCCGCTTGAATTATGGACTTTCTTTTGGGATGGATTTGAACGCAGATTTATGGCAATCCTACAAAGAGTATATTCTTACGCGATACACATGTGTTTGGCAAAGAGCGGGATTTGGCGAAATATGATAAATCTTGTCAAGTCAGAGTCAAATTTCATTTAGCAGAAATTCGGAAGATCAATGGTATTCCTGGCATACCCGCAAAAATGCCCACTGAATTTGTATAAGTCAAAGCTCAAACTAGATTAGCAAATAATTATTATTGTAATTTTGTTATGAATTGGAGTCGTTTAATTGTATCCCATGGAAAAGTGTTGTTTTTGTAGTCTAAGGTGAAAATGAAACGCTTCCACACATTATTATAGCGATGCCCTTTTTAACGCGTCACTTTGCATTATTTTTTTGGTTTTTTTCAAATCGACTGTGAGGTTCAAGACCATATATAGTGTTAATTGTTATGGACACAACAAGTGCGGCGACAAAAATTTGTATAATTTCTTATTTTATGCACTGCAGTTTAGGGTCTGTTTGCGTTGGTTATTCGTGGCACTTTACTTTTGATTTGTATACTTTGGGTCTATACCGTGTCGACTGCGTGATATCCTTTTTGTTTCTTTTTAACTACTTATATCGCATTGTAATTGTATGGCAATGAGGTAAAATTATTATTTTTGTTATATTGTAATATGGCTGTGCCGAACCCCTTTGTAATGGGAATTAATCCTGACACAATAAATATATTGATTGATTGATTATATTATTGTGTGTAATTTTATTTCATAAATAATATTTTATAAAGTTCTGATTTATTGTTTCTATTCCAATTAATGTATTTTTTTTACGTTAGATGTGATTATATTTTTTTTATTTATTATAATTTTACTTTTATTTTATCCTATATTGAGTTTCGACAAAAAATCTTCTTGGCTTCTTTTCAAAGAAATTCAAGATCAATTGTATCTTTCGATTACTTCGTCATCTTTTAAGAATGTTTATTATTCGTTTCATGAAGTATATAATTATGTTATAGGTTAACAAAGCCATCCACTGAAAACGATAAACAAAAGAACATATACTTTAATTTATATATTTTATATAAATCCTTTGCTGAACAAATTAACTTGTTATTCTAATGTGTGCCCATGGAGATCCTGCTTTATAAGATCTATTACAAGTATATTGTATATAATATATAACGTATATATATATATTCTGTATCGCAATTTACACAAAAAATCACAAAAACTTGCGAGAAGAATCGAGGGAAACGACACTTGGAGCACTTGTTTTGGTCGCTGACGTAAACTCGTATTCCTCATCGAACGTTTCACTCGCCGATTCACAACGCGAGATTGCGAGGGTCGGCTCATCCACGATCCATTCTTCCGAGTAACACCCGAGTACTATCGCGATCCTTATCATCGAGAACCGGAATTCAGCCGCTTGAAAACAGATCGTCGCGCGAAAATACTCGTGAAGCAAGAGCGATTGGCACGAGTCCGGCGCGAATTCCGAATTCGTCAGGTCAGTCGATCTCAATCGATTACAGGTTCGATATCCCGAGGCGATTGCCAATCTCTTGGAAGGGCAATCTCGGCTCGAATCGACGAGGCGAGCCGGTCTCGCGACGAATAAAAAGTCAATACGGAAGAGCGTTCTACACTGCGAAGAGAATCAACGACGGGGGGACGATGACGACGACGCGACGCGACCCCGCGACGCCTCCGCGCTTTGCCGTTTCAACGATCGGCGGAATTATTTATAGACGCGCTCAATGGGCAGACACCAAGGCGCGTATCGCCGCGCATTTAGCGTAACCGCGACTGCCGGCCGGGCCGAGAGACTGCACTTGCCTTCCATCCAAGCGATTTTACTTTCAAACGTGCTTAACCGCGGCGCGCGTCGCGGTACGTACCTACGAATTTCCCGCCTGCGTTCTCTTTGGGAATTTTATTCACGTTTCTAATTTTTTTCATTCTTATAATAATTATTACGAAGCTTCAAAAGTTGTTCATGTATCGTTCTCTTGGATATGAAGAATATCCGAGAGAATAGTACCTTGTGACGAAAATTACTTATTCAATTGTAATTTGTTCTTTCTAAAAAATAATCAAGTAAGGTTTAGATCAATCCCAGTTAACACAATTTACACAATGTCCCAAATCGGGACATAAGACGTTTTTTAAAAGACGTTTTAATGACGTCCTTTAAGACACCTTATGTCTCCATTTGGGACATGCATGTTGTCTGGGATAATTATTAATATGGACTGCGTTTGTGTTAATGGACCGCATGACTCCTGTTAAATTACTCATTAAATTCGCACTCGTTATGCACGCGCAAGTAATACGAATCAAGCAGGAGAAAATATCCGACTGGCACAAATGCGATGAATCACTGTGGCAGTCAAAATATTAATTATGTCAAACTCAGACAAGCGTCATTTAACGTTAAACGCAGCGAATGCTCGTAATTTGTTGGATGATTATATTTAGCACGCTATAGAGTATGAAACAAAGATCCAAACGCGCCCGCGATTCTCGCACAAAGTACGTTCTTCGTGCTGGCCTAGCAAGACTCCAAAATTGGCACAGTCACAATTACCCTCGTATGGCGCGATATAAAAGAAAAACGCAGAATTAAAACCTGTATTCTCGCACCACACCACACGCGCAATAAGACGCCAAGTGTCTCGTTTATCTCTCGCGCTTTCACTTTAGATAAGTTTTCGCGGTGCGAACAAATCGGTCTTCGACACCTTCGGGAAGGATGTGTTCACGTTGAGAGACGAAGGGAAACGCGAGACAAAGAGATTCGAGCCGACTGGCTCGTCCGGTTGGCGGTCGCGAATCAACTAACTTCGCGAGTTCGCAAGCCGGTCGTTAAACACTATAGTCGCGCCTGCAAGCCGGGATACGGCCACCTTATGCGCCATCCGCCTATAGTCTACAGTCTACACTCTACAGCGAATATCGCGAGCGACCGTATAGATAGGACGGGGTCCTTGCATCCCGTCGGCGCCCTGGCGCGGCCGCGGCGTATGCGTGCGCCTGTGTGTGTGCGAAAGCGCGAGATTGCGAGAGCGCACGGCAAAGTCACCTAGGTACGTAGGCACCAAATGTGCACGCCTACCTGCTTAAAGTTAGGCCTGCATGCCTACACTCGGCGATCATCTATTGAAAGAACAAGTGGACGAGTAACTTGTTAAAAAAAAAGATCGTTATATTCTGAATGAAAGACGTAAAGAAAAATAATGTTCTTCGAAATGGATGAATAACGGTCGAAAGAAGGAAGAAAAGGATGAGACATAAATCTCTGGATGGATAAAGATAAAATTCTGAAGAGAATGAAATATGTATGTGTCTACTTGAAGCTGAATAAACGTTGATTCATTCTCGAATAAGCATCCAAGAAAAGTAGACAAGTAGGTAGTCATTAAAAATAGATATATTCCGAGGGAGAAGAAATATAACGAAAAATATAAAACAGAAAAGTTAAGTATAAATAAAATGAAATATATGCATCTATGTTTAGTGTTTATACAGATTGGAGAAACCTACCAAAAAAATGGATAAATAGACATTGATGAAGATGTTGCTCTGTTACATGTTTGTCGAAAATTTGAGATCCTGATTCTTCTGGCAGCTAATAAATTTTGAAGAGAAAACATAATAAAGAAAAATAAATTCGAAAGAAATAATAAAGCTATGTAAATAAATCGGATAAAATAGACGTCCATTAAAAAAATGAAGAACATCCCGTTAAAATCTGTAAATTAATGGAAAGCTTACTTTGATCTTTATGCCAAGGATAAAATTCAAGTTTCTTTTAAACGATTTCAGTTTTCTTTTAAATTTTTTTCAAATTTATCAATCGACGTAAAAGTTATCAATTATATTAGTCTGATAAGTGATAAATTCTATTAATCCATGCATACACACGTGATTAAAATCTCCTATGGTATGCCATAGCAAAACCTTTAATAAAAATATGAGACTCAAATGAGCAATATGACTTATGTTATATGCCGGTTTTTCAATTAATAATTGCCAGCTATTTTTCTCATTACAACCAGTCAGGATCATCATAATTTTCTCTCGCCCATGTAAAATAATTCTGACCTATATTATTTAACATTATGCATACATATATATCAAACTAGCTATTAATGATTGTTCAACATAGCCTATTCTTTAAAATATAAATAATAAATAATATATAATTATGTACAGATTTACACACATCATGCACACGCGTGTGCGCGCGCAATTTTTTAAAATGTTATGTGCATAACTTTTAGACACAAAAATGTCTTTAAAGTACATCTAGGATTTAGCCAATAGCAATCTAACAATAGTTGAGATATTTATTATTGTATTTACGTTCTCTAATATATTCTTGCATTTACATCGTAAACTAGTGTAGGAAATTGTGCTCTCGTTAATCGCCGCTGGCGAAATGCAACATGCGCTTCGCGGGATTATTGTAGCGAATTTCCAGCCGAATAAACTGTATATACCTCTCGCTGAATTTTCAACGGCGGAAGTGCACACATCAATCCCGGGCTTTGCATAGTAACGCAGTGCAGAGCATTAGCATGTAATCGTTAACGACTGATAACGGCGCGCAATGTAATTCGTGCGGATTAATCATGCCATTTGGTTACCGCGCTCGCTTACGTACCCTCTGCTGAGTGGTTAATCGGCGGTCATATTCGTGGAATGAAGTCGGCCCACAAGGCATCCAAAGAATAGAGAGAGAGCGAGAGAGTGCGAGAGAACGAGAGAGAGAGAGAGAGGAGAGAGAGAGAGATAGAGAGAGAAGAGAAAGAGAGAGAGAGAGGAAAGAGAGAGAGAAGAGAGAGAGAGAGAGAGAGAGAGAGAGAGAGAGAGAGCGAGCGAGGAGAGAGAGAGAGAGAGAGAGAGAGAAAAAATTAGATTCAAATAATTCATATTAACCAAAATATTTATAATTATTTCTTACAATAAACATATTATGTATATTATATTAAATATATTATACATATAAATAAAAATATTTATTTAAAGTTGATTTGTACTTTAGATTAACTTTTATATAGATTAACTTATTATGGTTATTTACATTATTTGTACAATAATTGGTTGTTATAATATATATACTTTATAGATAATATTATATACCTATACGTATACATAGGTATATGTATAATAATTTTAAAATAAGAGCATTAATATTCAACTATAACAGTATTTTTTAATCTTTTGTTCTTTTAGATTACAGGTATTATAAATGCAAATTTTATTCCATATTCGAGGACATTTAATAATAGTCGAAGAAGCTTGGTGAAAGTGGGATCAATAAATATTTCGTTGAATTAATGTTTCCATAAAACATTTCGTGCATTGTAAATATGATTACAGAGATGATTCAGAAATGATAAGGCAGGTTAAAATCAGTCGACGGACATATTTTTTAATGTAACGCTGCTCTCACGCTGCTCTCACGCGTCTGTCGCGTTAATATATAGTTTTATCCTTTTGTGGAAGGATTATTATTGTCGTATGCCTTGAATATGTTTTTCATGATTGTATGCATATATACCGAAGTTTTTTTTTTATTATAATATATAGGTACATATACAATATACACACTTTGGATGTGAATTTTAACAGAAAACACATAATGGAAGCTATACGTATCTTAATAATATTATAATAATTATATATTATTAAAGTAAACTAGAATAATCTTTTATAAAAAAACTAAATATATATGTATATATGTATATATATATATATATATATGTATATAATAAATATTTAACGAAAATACAATATCTCTTTTTTGGTTTGTATAGGTATATATAATCTTGTTAGTTCTTTAATTGCTAAGCGCTAACGACGTTTTTATTACATATTTTTTCAAACAGTGTAAGTATAAAGATGTCCTATTAGGGGGATATTCTATTAAGTACACGCATATACATTCTACATTGTAATATATGGTATATATTTTTCTAAGAAATATATAAATTATTTTTACAGTCACATCGTGTATCGACATCTTAATTTGTTTGCGAACTGACTAACGAAACTCGACCATGCGGATTCTGCGACCTTTTGATTCTTGACGAGGATGTGACCGAGATTTTGTGCCGCATGTATTAATTTTTTTATGTTTTTGTTGTGCTGAGGAGGGTCCAAGCCAGGGACCGAAACGTTCGCGCATGTTGTATATGAGGAATGTATTGTAATTGTCGCTTTGGGATCGGCGTTTCTGGCTCTCATTTGCCTTGTCATTGTTGATTTTAAATTATTTTTGTCTCACAATCAGGAATAAGCTAGGATTATATACACGTATTTCATTTATAGTAATGAAAATAGTTGTCCTATAGTCATAAAAATATTTAATAAATGCAAACTTTTCTAATCCTTAAGACAATTAAAAATTGTGTTATTAGAAATGTCGAGTATACAATAAATAAATAAAAAAGTCTTATTTTGTCTTGTGTGTGTCTTCTGTTGTTGCCTTACGATTTCTGTTGTAATCGTGCGCGCTACTAGTTATCCGCTATAGTTATCCGCTGAACTAATACTTTCACGTCAGTTTATATAAATTATAAATATATAAATAATAATAATTTCCATTAATGTGACGTTTTTGTTAAGAGAAAGTTAGTTACAAAATCCAATAAGAAATCGTACAGTTATTCTGAGCCATAACGTACATATTCGATATATAGTGAGTGCATGGTTGTTATACTGAAAACTTCACAATAGTCCAATATTGAAAACTTCGTAAGAAAAAAGAAGACTAGTTGCCCCTCTTCTCGGCGACGTTCTTTGTTCGTTTTTAGCTTCTTGTTGGCGAGATGTCGATAAAGTAACCGAGGTTCTGAACTCGTGCTTTCGAATCGTCTGGGCGCCTTCTTTTCGCGTGATAAGGGAATTCCCTTCGCTCCGAAAGGGAAATCCAATTAGAAGAAAAATCCCCGGTCGCCTTGAATAAACGTCGCGCTTTCTTGGTCGATCCATAAATGCCTATTATTTACAGCTCTGAATACCCCTCGCGAAGAAAGTCACGTCAGCATTTATTATTTTTAATTCTATTAGCGTAAATATAGTAATAGTTAGACAATTAAAACAAGCTTAGCAAGTTAGTACAAAATTATGTATAAAATTATTAACATTGTCAACACGCATATCAAATTATTTAAAATAAACTATGTTTTTTATGTAATTTCTGAAAACAATTTTTTCTTATTTTCCTCTAAATTTTTAATACGTTTAAAAATTAAATATACTTAAAAAACTTAAAAAAAAAATGTTTTTATATTATTACATTTATTTTGAATATCGATCTTTACGTTTTACTTATTGTTAGTCATTATTTATTTAAAGTAAACTCATTTTACTCGAGTAAGTTTTATGCCAAAAATAAATATGTCGTGGAAATAGAATGTAATTCTTAAAAACAAATCTTCTAAATTCTTTATAAATTTATACTTTTATTATGGATATTTATTATTAATTTAAATGAAATAATCAATTATGATTTTGATTTAGAATTATAATTTTATGTCGTTATAACATGCATATGTGTGCGTATGTTATTATTTTCATTATATATTTTTCCACATATCCATAAAAATTAATTATATTTTATAAAGCGTTAAAAATATAAATTGAAAAATCTATACACATTACGCGCGCGCACATACGCGAACCCACATACAATACGTACATATCGCAAGGAAATACTTTTTAAAAAACTGTCCCTTGCGAATAAATAGATGTTGCGATCGAACGAAACACAAGGATATCTTGTACGTATTCTATATGGAGAAAATTTTATATTAAATTTTACTATGGTGTCGCACCAACTGCGTACCATCAAGGAATTATAACTATTATAAGTCTAAATGCTATGGTCAGTGTAAAAATTGCAGGAATTATAAGTTCAAATGCTATGATCAGTGTAAAAATTGCGTTGTTTTATTCTTTTGCTTCCTCATAGAGGAAGCTTTGTTTTCGTGAAAAATTTTTTTTTTTAGTTGCCGCTGCCAATGTGTTCAGAATGTTCTAAAACGTCAAAAAATTGCATTAAAAAAAATGTCCGTATGTGTGTGTGTGTGTGTATGTACGGATCTAATGTTCGTGGTTGCTCTAACTTCCGCAAATATTGAGATATCGGGCTGTTTTTTTTTTAATCGATCGAGTATCATTCAAGGAAGGTTGGTATTGAATTTGGCGATAATCGGTAAAGGGGTTCTTTTTTTAAAAAAATCTGAATTTTTTTAGAAATGTCCGTGGTTGCTCTAACTTCCGCAAATATTGAGATATCGGGCTGAATTTTTAAAATAATGACCATAGCATTTAAATTTATAATTCCTGCAATTTTTACACTGACATTTAAACTTTATAATAGTTATAATTCCTTAACGGTCCGTATTTGATACGACACCATAGTAAAATTTAATATAAAATTTTCTCCGTGTATCGTATACGTCATTTTTTCGAGAGCAATGCGGAATCTCGTTCTTCACCGTGAATGGCGATGCGGCGAGGAACAGGATCGGATGAGAAAAATCCGGCGGAAGAAGAATACGAGTTTCAGATCTGTGAAGAAGATGACGAGGAAGGATGAGGATACAGCCTTCGTAAGAAACCGGGAGCCGTTTACCGGGTTCTGCCGGTCAGTAGAAAAGTGAAGGTCGCTTGCGGCCAGTCGGTCGGCTTCCACAAATAGCTATTGATATACTACTATATCTCGTTCTTTGTTCGCTAATCGACTTGAGAAAGCAATTGTACGTATAGACGTCTAGCATGTTAGACATATAACTACGGGTTTGGTACTATCTTACTTTTTCTCCCATATTCACGTGTGTTTTATATTTTATTATGTAGGTAATATATTTTATGTCGCTTTTTCGAAATTATTTCATGTGTTTTACACATATCTTATATTTTACTATTTAATATATTTTACATTTAATTTAATATTCAATTATTATTGTTCTCGTTATTCTCGTTCTCGTTGCTCTTCATTTGAAGTTTAATTTACGCTGTCATTTATTTAAATCCGTAATTAAGAAACGAAAATTTTGGTATTTATGCATAAAAGCGACTTCCTCTCCGATTTGCTTGATATTTTAGTATGTTGTTGGGGATGTCTTCCCGAGTCATTTCATATATATATATAAGGGTCGGACTCAAATAGTTTCGGAGATACAGGCTGAGAAAGGATAAAAATAATAAATACGAAAATAAACGTTTAATGATGATTAATTCAACACTATCATTAGGAATCTGAAAGATTTCAGCCATTGCATCAAAGAATGCGGTAATCCGAGCGTAAACAGACCAATAGAGTCACTTATTGAAAACATAAACAAACAGGCTATACTACACAGGGACTTCCACGCAAAACAAGATCCACTCCCACTACTATTCATCGTACATATAAATATGTACTTTTTATATACCAACTGTTCTCTGCTTTAACAAATATGTGCTTTCTAAGTTGAAGCACATATAAAGCACATACTTATAAAGCGCGCCACTAACCTATAGGTTAGTGACGCGCTTTACAAGTATGTGCTTTGTAAGTTGAAGCACATAAAAAACACACACTTGGTTGAAATCTTTCAGATTCCTAATGATAGTGTTGAATAAATCATCATTAAACGTTTATTTTTGTATTTATTATTTTTATCCTTTCTCAGCCTGTATCTCCGAAACTATTTGAGTCCGGCCCTTATATATATATATGAAATGACTCGGGAAGACATCCCCAACAACATATTAAAAAATAAACCAAATCGGAGAGGGAGTCGCTTTTATGCATAAATACCTCCTTTCTCAGCTTGTATCTCCGAAGCTATTTGAGTCCGACCCTTATATATATATATGAAATGACTCGGGAAGACATCCCCAACAACATACTAAAATATCAAGCAAATCGGAGAGGAAGTCGCTTTTATGCATAAATACCAAAATTTTACATTTTGGTTGAGAAAATCTTTTAGATAATCTTTTCAAATAAATAATTACTAACAATTTTAGTCACAAATTGATCAAAGAACTTGAAATAAACATATATACTTTTTCATATAGTTATATACATGTGTGTATATTAAATGACTTATTTAAAATAACCCTATAATTTATTTTTATCAACTTATGTATTATTAGTATACATATGCAGTAATGTTCACGAAATAAAAGTATCTTTAATGATATCCTATAGCTTATAGCATATTGTTAGTTCCGTAGAAACCGCAATATCTCTTTCCGGAACTCTGGAAATATCTTTTTCCGGAGCAGGGTTTCATGAGTATTGCGCATATTTATTAGTTGCAAAATGGTGCTTGTGCCACGTTCTATTGAATATATTGTAAACCGTAAATTTCGTTCGTCGTATATAATTAAAATACATACCTCGTCGTGCATGTCCACAAAGTCTTATTGGAAAATCGTACAATACCATTTTGAGCATTTCTGATTCATAAAAGTTACAAAAATGTACACATTCAACTATTTTTCTTTTTTTTTTTTGACAAGTATAAATATCTAACAAAGAAATGCATCCTGAAGAAGATTCGAAGAAAGAAAGCTTGGAGCATTTTTTAATAGATCTCAGGTCTTAATTAGAAGGTTAATAGGTTAATCATTGTACTAACAACGCGATTAGTTTTTCGGTCAACAGATGTGAAAACTATTTATGGCTCATTTCGAGATAAATTCTCAGTGGCGACTTTATGAAACCTTACCTTGTTCCGTTTTATCAGTAGGAGCTAATAGAAACGCGTAGTAGAAGATTCGCGCTGTGAATCGCTTCGCGGGCTCATTAATTCCGTGAGTGGGCTCTTTGAGTTTACTGAAGACCAGCAGATGCAAGTCAACGCGGAACGTTCCGCAAAGAGAACAGTTGAACTGTCAGATAGAGAAGTTAAGATGACGATTCGTCAGCGTCTTGATTCATTATATGGAGAAACGCAAATCACTGAAACTTTCTGATCGCCTTTTGACACGAGAATTGAGAACTGACAGAAAGCTGTTGTATTTTCCGTATTGTATATTCTATATTTTGTATAATTACATATACATTATAATAAAATAAGGCAATCGTGATGTTAAATAAATTCTGATATCATTCTTTATCAATTTATTATAATTGCCATCATATCTTTACTATAAATAATATTAATAATGCATTGCAATAATAATTCTGTACATTATTATATAATAAGTAAAAATATTATAATAATGATATTAATAAATAAATTATATACATTTATTTCATTACACTTATATAATAATGTTGTGTGTGTGTGTATTAATTTGTTATCAATTCTTATTATTTTAATATTATTATTATTATAATTTACTTGTTATTATATATTTATCAATTTTATAATATAACAAGATAAATATTGCGCATGTAACAATAAGACAAAAATAAATTCTAACAGTACATGGTATAATTTTAATTATAAAAATATTTACGAAATGGCATTTTGAAAAATTACACATAAAATATTATCTTAATTTCCATTGCAGGTTATAAATTGTCCAAACTGGACGGTAAAAGTCTCCTCTCAAAGCAGACGTACTATCTCGGATGGAGAGATTGACTGAAGGAGAACGGGCGATTAATTTTATGAGCGGCGCAAATGGAAGACGTCGAGTGCGGTAGGCTTGCAAAGAGGCAAGTCATTCAAATAATACTAATAGAGCCGATAACGACCCGTTAGACTATCAGAATTACTATAATTGATACTATCTAAGTCGATAAAGTTTTGATCAAAATAGCAAGAAAAATATAATTCAGTAGAATTACTCTATCGTTCATCACTTTGCTCTATAATAGTTATATAAGATGTTTATTATAGATTATAGTTATATGTAGTTATACAAGATGTTTTTATAATGCAATTAAAAAAGAAAAATTTATTTTAAAAAAGCGAAGAAATGCACAATAAAATATTTTAATACAAGATTTTATTTCCAGAAAAAATTAAAATTTTGGAAAATTTAAATTAATAACTGTGTCCTTTTTAGATTCACTCTTCTATTATTTTATATCATCAAAAACTTTTGTTTTGACAATAATTAATTATTAATATATAAATATAAAAAGTCTTACATTTTATTTATAATAAACAATTAAAAATAGCCAATAGTTAAGGTAAAACTGCATATTAAGGGCGACCTCTCCGATGACCTTGACCTTGACATATGTTGTCCTCCTGAGTAACAATCAAAAGGTTTTAGCCGTCGCTCGCTTCTTATTAAAAAGTTGTTAACAAAAAAGTTTGAAAAATATAGCAGTTATTTCGAGTAGGAAAGACGGGGCAAGTTGGCTACAGGGATAAGTTGACACATTGCTTATATTTCGGCTGTTTTCTAACAAATTGCAGAATCAAGCAAGTGTTAAGTGCAAAACCATCTTTCACACATGTGGCGTAAGTTGCATTTTATTACGAGCAACAGTTTTGAAATAATGGCGTTGAATTGTATTTTTAACAGTGAAAGTAAATTCTCACAATCTTATTTTATTTATATTATTAATAAATGTAAACTTTTATGTTAGTTGCTATCACAGTTCGAAAATATATACTTATTCGAGTACATTTTAACGAACTTTTAAACAATATATTTTTATATCATGCTTTATTATATATTACCCGAAAGAACTTAATTGGCTTTGGGGTAAGTTGACACAAAAGGAATAGGATAAGTTGGTACGGCATGTTCGAACTCATGGCTGTACATCAGTTTGTTCTACTTTTAATTGTTGTCATTAATAAGTTTTATTTACATAAATATGAACCAAAGATTTTATATTTAGTATTAATTAAATAAATTGCCACATTATCGGTTTAATATAGCCTAAGGTATATAATACAATAAAGATAAAGTTAAATTAACTTTATATTATATTTATGGTACACCATAACATAAAAATTTTATTAAATCAAACCATATTTTTCTCGTTGTAGACAATTTACTTCATGTTGTGTGCCATTGTACCCCGTTAACGGAACAAGTTGATTCGCTAGACATCCTCGAAGATAAAACGGATTTCTTCTACAAATTTTACTTTCAAACTTTTCAGTATATATATTTTTCTGTTGTTGAAGGTTTGTACTTTTAAATTATACTAAAGATAGGCATAAAATGTTATATAGAAAAGAACAAAAAAATAAAATGTAAAAAGTGTGTCAACTTTCCCCGGTTTCCCCTATTGACAGGCATATATGACTATAATATAAGTATACTTAACCTGACCTAACCCAACCCAATTGTTGTGTGGATGGAAAAGTGCGTGCGTGGATGCAGTAGGTTCCGTCCACCTGCGGGGGGCTCCATTTCCAAAAAAATTAACCTAACCCAACCCAATTGTTGTGTGGGTGGAAAAGTGCGTGCGTGGATGCAGTAGATTAGTAAATCTGTCAAACCTACAGTTGAAGCAGCCAAACCAGACGAAAAATGGCTGTACGGTCAAAAATTTGCCGAACAGGTAAAGGAGGCAAAGACTGTAGAAAAAGCATGTTTACAAATAAAGGCACCCGATAAACCAAAATTACAAACCAAGGCAACTTTGGGAAACTGGAGAAACCTACCTGTCAGGATTAGACAGGTGGGTATATATCAGAATCGTCGAATTTTTCTGAAGAACAGACAGAGAACGCCATCGACCTACGGATCAACCAACAGTCACTCGACTCGCCCGAAAACTTAGTCGACACATCGCCAATCGTCTCGAACGACATCCCGGAAATAGAAGAAGTAAGAATGATAGCAGGAAGATTATCAGGTTTTGTCGATTCTTGGAAAGAAATAACAAATGACAAATTTGTCATCGAATGCATTAAAGGATATAAAATCCAATTTAATGAGACACCAAGTCAAAACGCAATCCCAAGTGAGCCAAAGTAGGATACACTGTAAGAAATTAGAGAGAGTGAGATTTTTAGAATTATTATTAAAAAATAATCATTATGAGGCAAAAATGATAATAAACAAATCACTAAAAGAAGATTTAATCTAGTGGAGAAAAAATTCTGCATTAGGAGTTAATCCCATTAGAACAATGAAATTCAGAATTACAATAGACTCAGATGCTTCGTTGTCAGGTTGGGGTGCATTCTCAGAAGGAGTAAGGATTGGAGGATTTTGGAATCCTGAGGAAAGGGAACACCATATTAATTTCTTTGAACTTTTAGCAAGCTTTTTAGCGCTGAAATCGTTTGCGAAAGACTTGCGAAATTGTGAAATCCTACTGAGAATGGATAACACAACTGCCATATCCTACATTAATAAAATGGGGGGTATACGCTTTCCTCACCTTACTGACCTGGCAAGGAAAATTTGGGACTGGTGTAAAACAAGAGAAATTTGGGTATTCGCTTCCTACATCCCTTCTAAGAAGAATTTCGAGGCTGACGCTGCATCGCGAAATAAAAATATTGATACAGAATGGGAATTATGTAAAAAAATATTCAAACGTTTATCTGAAAGATTTGGTCCATTTTCTATCGATCTATTCGCATCAAGGGAAAACAAAAAATGCAATATTTTTTGCTCGCGATTTCCTGATCCGGAAGCTACCTTTGTTGATGCGTTTACAATTGATTGGTCTGATAAAAAATTTTATGCGTTTTTTCCATTCGCTTTAATAGCTCCTACTATAAAGAAAATTATATTAGATGAAGCTTGTGGTACAATAAAGGTTCTCCTTTGGCCATCACAACCGTGGTACCCTCTGTTAATGTCACTAGGATGTAAACCACCACTGTTTTTTGAATCCAATAAAAACTTATTACTTTCTCCTTGTAGGAAAATGATACATCCGCTACAAGCCTTTCCCTGGTTGCCGTCAAATTATCAGGGAAACCTTTTTAAAAAAGAAAATGCCTGAAGATTCCCTAAACATTATTATAAGCTCAATAACGGAGACAACTATTAAGCAATATGAAGGGTATCTAAAGCAGTGGTGGGAGTTTACGCAAAAACAAAAGTCTGACCCCTTTAGGGCTGATATAACAACAATCATACAATTCTTGACAATAAAGTTTAATGAAGGAAGCAGCTATGGTTCAATTAACTCAATGAGATCAGCCATTTCGCTTATTTCACTGGAAGAATTTTCAAATAATAACACACTGTCGAGATTCCTGAAAGGTATTTACAAAATGCGTCCAAGTAGACCAAGATATTCAACTACATGGGATACATCTATTGTCCTCGACTATATTGAAAAATTGGATGATTCTAGTAATTTAAAAACCATCACAAAAGACTTCAACACTTTTAGCGCTAACAACAGCACACAGGCTTCAAACATTATCAATAATTAATATAGAAAATATCGTAATTTTAAGGAATATAGTTAAAATAAAAATTCCTGATCCAATAAAAACTTCTAAACGGAATAGCTTTCAACCAGAATTAATATTACCAGTATTTGAAGAGAATCCAAGACTTTTTGTTGCCTCCTTCATTAAACAATATCCACAAGCGACAAAAAGTTTGAGAGGTAAACAAAAAAATTTATTTATCTCGATTAAAAAACCTCACAAAGCTGTCACATCTCATTGTCAAACGATCGGACATTGGATCAAAAATCTGCTAGAAAAAGCAGGTATTAACACTAAAAAATTCAGTGCGTGCAGCAAGCGACATGCCTCAGTTTCTAAAGCTTTTAATCGAGGTGTAGATCTCAATGTCATAAGAAAAACCGCAGGTTGGTCTGAAAAGTCAAGGGTTTTTGCGAAATTCTACAAACAGATCTCAGATGATTCCTTTGCGCGTTCAATTCTTAATAAATAAATCTTATATAGACTAAGCAATAACCACATTAAACTAATGATCTTATATGATGCTTCAATGTATGATTTTTGTTCAGTTATAACAGAGTATAATAAATTTAAGATTTATAACGCAACACAATAAAAGCAGGAATTATCGCAAAAATAACAATGATTGTCTATAATAATAACCCGTAATCATCTTCAAAACAGTGATAATTTTTTTAGCCTCTAAACAATATGAGATGAATACAGATGGCGCGAGCTAGGTTAAGGGAGGGAAGTTAAAATTTGTAAGCTCTAAACGTTGTGAAGTTTTCCTACGCAAAGCGCTACTACATGTAATCATCTTCGAACGAGATGCTCGCATAATTGCGATCAAACTTCGCCCGCCTTCGGCGGGCTAGTTCGATCGGTCAATTTTTCTACCTTTGTCGTTTTTACTCTATACCTGTTAAACAAAGTGACGTAGACCAAAATTTCCTACATAAATTTTGTAGCTAAGGGTTCACTCTTTACAACGGTATACCACATTTAACTAAAATTGTTTATTTTGTTGTTAGAAATCGGCACAAAAAAAACTGTCGACCTCGCCCCGGTCTCTCCGAAGGTCGCTCGTCTAAATGAGCTTGTAAAGCGCGCCACGAACCCATGTGACAACTGAAGACTTTCCTTTGTTCATATATGTACTATTTCCACATATATTTTAGTCATATATGCCTGTCAATACTCAAAATAACTGCTATATTTTTCAAACTTTTGTTAATAACTTTTTAATAAGAAGCGAGCGACGGCTAAAACATTTTGATTGTTACTCAGGAGGGTGACCTTGACAACATATGTTTAGGTCAAGGTCATTGGAGAGGTCGCCCCTAATATGCAGTTTAACCAAATATTTTAATAACCATTGTTGATATGCATGATAAATAAATAAATTAAAAATTTAATGACTTATAGGTATTTATAACATCGAATATCATTAAACTTAAAACTAAAACGCGAAAATAGTATTTCTACCATAATCAAAATTCAATAACAAAACTGATTTTTCCGTAAATACAAATGATGAACAAAACACTTTTATTCAATTATTTTAATATTATATGCTAAAGAATTACGATAAGGGTCATTAGAAATTACTCTTTTTTCAGTTGTTCCGAAATATACAGGATATTTCAGGACCTATAAGGATGAACTTCAAGGGGTGGTAGATCTCACCAAAAGAGAATTAACTTTTGTCAAGAGAAATCCGTGTCATTCGATGCGTTCTTAAGAAGTTACGAGTACTCGTTCGGACTGTCTGATCAAAGTAGACAATCGATCGCGCGACAGTATTGCGCGTGATATCTGCAGCAATACTTATATCCATGTAAAATTAAAGAAAACACCAGAGAAAAGCAAAAATAAAATCAAAGAAGTAGACTAATATTGCTAAGATGTCATGCGCAATGTTTCCGCGGGATCAGTTGCCTATCTCACAGGCGGTCCAAACAAGAATTTATATTGTTAGCTTTTGTGTATGTATGTGTTTGCGCGTAAAGTTTATGTTGTATATATGTGTATACACATTTTCAATAATATTTTTATTACTTAATTAAGTATTAAGATATATGAATATGTATACAAATGCAGTATATAAATATAAGTATTTATACTTTTTGTATATATTTCTTGTAGGTATGTACAGTACATATTTAATATTAATAAAATTTTAATATATTGTACGAAATATGATTTTATTATTATATAATATTTTTGACATTATTTCCCATATTATTTTTAATTTATATGATTTTTTTTTTTAGATAAATGTTTTTTTCTTTATTATTCAATATATTTGTTTTGATATATGCACCTATATATAAATCACACACATGTTATATAATCTTTGCAATAAGAACAAGCAGAGTACGATGAAGAATAATAACGCAATAACATTAAAACATTAAGAGCTTCTTCAGATAATCCCGAATAGATAAAATGTGCCGTATCCACTTTTCTGGCACTCTGAAGGAAAGTATTTCTAGTCTAGCAGAAGAAAGAGTATGACTACAGAGTATTATACCGCGTGATCCGCACTCCGTTTACTATCTTCATCCTCCTGAGAAAGTCTGGAGTGCAGCAGCAAGCGCGACTGTGTACACACACTTATCGCGCGCAACGCAACTTGGATTATCCGTGGCGTGATATACAATCACCATAAATCGAGCTGCTAAATCGCCTCTTTTTTTTTTCTTTCGCGCAAAACATTCATACGACTTCAGCTTCGTCTCCTTCGCATTCGATAATCTTTTCGCGCCCTCTTGAAGGGCTCCTCTCAAGGATCACGACGATTTTTTGCAGTCGTGAGAAGGTCGCTTTAATATGGAAAAAATGTCTCCTCCTACGAATTTATGACCCGCACCCTACCGCCCATTGTAGATCAGAAACAAGGCCCGGGGCTGTATTTAATATATTCTGGAATATTTGCATTTGAATTGACGGCGGTGAGAATAAATAATAAGTATTAATCTCGTTAAAGAAGATAAAAATAATAATAATCAACAAAAGTAGAGATAATCATGTAAAACGTAGAAATAATCAATAACATAGAATTAAATAAGGTAATAAATTACTGGCCACAAACATGCAATTGAAATATATTTCGTACGTGTGTACAAATGATAAAAATAATTGAGTTAAAAGTACTTTAAGCTTTAGAGCTTTTCGTATCATTCATTTGGCATTTTTTTCGTGTGCTTCTGGAAGAGATTTAAAATAAAAAGGGGGATATTTTTAGAGGGAAAAGTGTGGGCAAGTACCGAAAGCGGCTCCGCGGGAGAGGCACGAATAGGTCTCGGGAAAATCGTTATCTTTCATTTTTCACTTCATAACGCCTTAACAATAACGCCGTATTCCAACCATCCGATCCCATTGTCAATGGTTGAAATGCGCATGGTAGACAACCTAAGGATCCCTTCGCGTTGGAAAAGAGAAGACTCTTCTCTGCCCCTTTCTGCTTTTGCCACATCTATTAAGCTGGCACAGCCACTGCAGCATAATCGAATAAAACAAACATAAAATTAAGTTTTTTTTTACTAATTTGTTATGTTATATACATGATTTCATGCTTTATATATAGTCAAATCCAATAAAATAGTGGCTGTACAAACTTAAGCTTATAGTTAGTACAATCACAGAAAAATAATCGAAACATAAAAATAAGAACATATTTTTAATGCTATTTTGTTACTAATTGTTGCGACGAAACGTAGCGGGCCCGCTAAAGCCTTGCCGAGCGAGGTAATTGACATAAAAACGATATCTTCGGTGTCTTAGATCTAAGCGCTTTGAGATCTGTCGCGCGATTATGATTGCGGTCTCCGACTTGCGATCGCACCTTTAACTTGAGCCGCTCCAATCGTTACTTACCCCATTGGAGCGCGTTACGTTATTGGTCAAAAATTGTGAACGAGAAACGTTATAAATATCGGACGACCGGCGAGACCGCAGCAGAATTGTACTGACTCTTTCGGTGAAC
Organism: Leptothorax acervorum; assembly: GCA_035220615.1. Lineage (NCBI taxonomy): Eukaryota > Metazoa > Arthropoda > Insecta > Hymenoptera > Formicidae > Leptothorax > Leptothorax acervorum. Next base: position 488,364 of record JASTWQ010000137.1, on the reverse strand, counting down.
AGAGCGATTGATTCGAAGTTCTAGACATCTTTCCGTAAAGTTATAAGGCCGAGTCCTTATCCGAATACAAGGCCGAGTCCTTATCCGAATACCGAGGAGACCGAGCTCTCTTCTAGATATAATATATTGAGGCCGAGACCTCGAATTTGTGATACAATAAAGTTTTGAAATCTAACGAAATAGTGTGTGGTATTAACTTCCCATATACACGAAACATTTTGGTGCCTCCTGTGAGGTCGTTCGCGCGGCGAACGCGAGCGGCCATAGAACGAGCATAGTGACCATCGATTGAACACCAGCTACGAAGAAGAGTCTATGTCGAGGCGACCACGACAATCAGGACTCTGACAAACGGTGGCGCGTTCAACCAACCACGCTAGCCCGGGACAAGGTTACATCGCGAGAAGGGAGGACGAGGTCACGCAGCGAGATACAGGCTAAGGGCAAGTACATTCCACGTACGCATTGTGTTGTCGATTGAGCAATTTTTTCCATTCCTTACCTCTTCCGAAACACAAATATGGCCGAACGAATTAAGCTGCTCGTTCAAAAGCGAACGTCGTTAAAATCGCAAATCACTAGCTTGACGAATTTCGTAGAGAAGGGACGTCACGACAAAGCCGCGTTAAAATTGCGTATGGCCCGTGTCACAGAACTGTATCACGCGTACGAAGAGTTTAATGACGAGCTCGTGTTATTAGATCCGAACGATAGTCATAAGGACGAATTTACAAATGTTCAAGAAAGATTCTATTCAATTGCGAGCAAAGTCGAACAGATAGTAAATTCTACCGTTTCTACCGCGAATGCCGGCGGCACGAGCAGCGCATCACAACCCAGCGCGTCCGGGACCACAGCGATCGTAAAACGGCGAGTAAAATTACCTGAAGCGTCTTTACCTAATTTTGATGGTCAATATGAGAATTGGCTGTCATTCAAAAACACCTTTATTGCTATGATAGATTCACAAGCAGATCTATCCGATGTAGAAAAACTTCAATATCTAAAATCGGCATTAACGGGCGAGGCGGCTAATAAAATAAAGATTTTATCGATCGAAGGCTCGAATTACCATAAAGCATGGGAATTATTGAGACGTTCATATGAAGTAAAACGGATTTTAATTTCTCGCCACCTTTCACTGCTCATAAACATGCCGGTTTTGGAAAAGGAAGCAACCGACGGCTTATCGAAACTTGCCGACGACGCGCAGCAACATGTCGCATCTCTATCCGCGTTAGGAGTTAACGTAGGGTCCGAGATTCTCGTGAATTTATTAGAAAGTAAATTGCCGAAGAGCACCGCGGAGAAATGGGAGGAATCTTTAGAACGAGATGAATTTCCGAAAATCGATGAGCTATACGAATTCTTATATAGAACCGCAGTTCGTGTGTCTAAACGCGTTCGATCAGGGTCGGCCAGACAAATCGAAGACAAATGTTCACCCCCCGCGAAGAAAGCGCGAATATCCAATAAGGCATTCGTAGTTAACGTAGCGAACAACTGTGCGGCGTGTAAAAATAAGCAACATCCGCTGTTCAAATGCAATGCATTTAAACAATTAACCGTACCGAAGCGCATTGAACTCGTGAAAAGGGCGATGCTTTGTTACAATTGCTTGCGTTCACACCGAGGCAAGGCCTGCAATTACACTAACTGCACCATCTGCCAAAAGCGGCACAACACGCTTTTACATCTTGATAAATACGCGACCGCGGCCGCGTCCGCGACAGCCGACGCGGCGACTTCTAAGGGCACGCCTAGCGAATGACTATTAAAGGAAAATAGTAACAAGGCAACGTGTCTTACAACGCTTTCACCCATCTTCACACCGCAATTAATGACTACCGCAACAATGTTTGTTCGGAATCGCGATCGCGATAAAATTAGGTGCCGCGCCTTATTGGATACATGCGCCTCCGCCAATTTCATTTCTGAAGATCTCGCAAAACGCCTAAATCTCCCCATAACTGCGTGCGCCATGCCGGTTGGTGCGATTAATTCACTGAACACGGTATCCAAAGGTGCTATTCAAATCAATATTCAATCAATACACAGTGAGTTCCACAAGGATTTACTATGTTTGTCGATTCCAACAATAGCAGATTTGGTTCCGTCTGAAATTTTCCCGCGAGATTCCATAAAAATACCGTCTAACATTAAATTGGCCGATCCGGAGTTCCATTTGCCCCGTCCGATTGATCTGCTGATTGGCGCAGGAGCGACATTATCGTTATTCTCCATCGGCCAGATTGATTTATCTAAACAAGACCGCGATTTGTACCTACAGAAGACTCGCCTCGGATGGGTCGTTGCGGGCGGAATACCATCGCAAAATCGTTCGAAAAATGTAACATGTCGATTGACTAGTTTGGAACAGCAGATCGCTAAATTCTGGACAATTGAAGAAATAGCGACCGATAAGCCGAAATCCAGAGAAGAACTCGACTGCGAAGCGCATTTCATGAAATTTGTTACTCGCGATGACAGCGGTCGTTACACGGTACGATTACCGTTTCGCAAGGATAATAAACGCCTCGGCAATTCGCGAACCGTCGCCCTCAAACGCTTGATTTCTCTAGAACGGAAGCTTGATTCGGACCCAGCGTTGAAAACCGCCTATTCGCAAGTAATACAAGAATATTTAGATTTAAACCATATGTCTCCAATAGATGATCCCCAAGATAACGGGTTTTACATGCCACACCATGCGGTGGTCAAATCCTCGAGCAGCACGACTAAAGTTCGTGTGGTATTTGACGCGTCAGCCGAAACGAGTACGGGCGTTTCTTTAAACGATGTATTAATGGTAGGGCCGATTATTCAGGATCCATTACCCGCACACTTGTATCGATTCCGTACATATCCGTACGTTATTACGGCAGATATAGAGAAAATGTATCGGCAGATAAGATTGCACAGGGATGATCGGATGTATCAGCGCATACTCTGGCGCCAAGATAATCAGATAAAAACTTTCCAGCTTAACACTCTTGCTTTCGGTGTGTCTTCCTCATCCTATCTTGCCATACAAACGGTTCATAAATTAGCCGAAGATGAGAGTCATGCGTATCCCACTGCCGCCCGAATTATCAAGGAACACATATATGTAGACAATGTGCTTACCGGGGCGAAGACCGTCGATGAAGCTCGCGTATTGCGGGACGATATGATCACGATATTTTCTAGAGGCGGTTTTAATATTCGACAATGGGCATCAAACGACGAACGCATTATTAACGACTTAGCTCCCGAAAATGTAGATTCGAAGCTCATACTCGACAAGGACAATCCCTTGAAAACATTAGGCATGACGTGGCGCGCACGCCGCGACGTAATATGTTATTCGGTGCGCTCGATTGAGCGCGGTGAAAGAATCACTAAACGTACTATTTACTCGGAGATCGCAAAGATTTTCGATCCGTTAGGCTTATTAGGGCCGGTTATATTATACGCCAAGGTATTGATGCAAAGATTATGGCAATGCAAGTTAGAATGGGATGAATCCGTCCCCCCTAGTATACATAAAACGTGGATAGATTTTGCGAGCCAATTAGATCTAATTAATGAATTATCTATTGATCGTCGAGTGCTGGTTTCGGATTATACCGATGTTCAAATTCACGGATTCTGCGACGCGAGTAACGCAGGTTACGGTGCTTGCATATACATTCGTTCGAGTAATCAACGTGACGAGGTTGCTTGTCATCTGCTTTGCGCGAGATCGCGAGTCGCACCATTAAAAACCATAACAACGCCCCGCCTTGAACTAAACGGCGCGCTCTTATTGGCTAATCTATATGATGAGGTGCATCGTGCGTTGGAACTATCCCCTAGCAGGAGAGTATTCTGGATTGATTCAACGGTCGCGCTACATTGGGTGAAAACTCCGCCTCACCTCTTAAAAACGTATGTATCTCATCGCGTTACGAAAATTCAAGAGATTACTGACTCACAAGATTGGCGACATGTTAGATCCGAGCAAAATCCTGCCGACGCATTATCGAGGGGCCAATTGCCAAACGTTTTTCTAAATAATCAAACGTGGTTTTCCGGACCGTCGTGGCTGGCGAAGGGTGAGAATGAATGGCCCAACGGAATCACTGAACTAAACGAAATACCCGAATTAAGAAAAAACATATGTTTGGCAACGGCTCCTAATGATTGTAGTTTCTTGAGAAAATATTCGTCATATTCACGGTTGATAAGAGTCATAGCGCTATGCCTGCGCTTCCGACCGAGGAACGCTTTTCACGGGCAATTGTGCATAGAGGAAATAAATGAAGCGGAAACGCGAATAATAAAAATTATTCAAAAATCTTGTTTTTCGCGCGAACTAAACGAACTTGCGAATAGGCGGGCGATAAAGAATGGTGGCGTTGCCGCACTGAATCCATTCATCGACGAGAATGGTTTGATTCGCGTCGGCGGACGACTCAAAAGATCAGAGTTGACCTTCTCACAAAACATCCGATCTTGCTTCCCAGCCGTCACTTCCTGACGGATTTAATTATTAGGGAAACGCACGAAAAATATTACCACGCCGGTATTCAGACCACTTTATATACGATTAGGCGCAAATTTTGGTTGCTCGACGGTCGGAATCAAGTACGTAAAATCATACGATCATGCATGCGTTGCTTTCGATTTACTGCCGGTGCGGTTGAATATAAAATGGGCGATTTACCGAGGGATCGAGTACACAATGCGGGTCCTTTCGTTAACGTCGGGATCGACTTCTGCGGCCCTTTCTACGTTAAAGAAAAGAAACATCGAAATCGGAACCGAATCAAAGTATACGTGTGCGTGTTCGTGTGCATGGCAATAAAGGCGGTACACTTAGAAGTTGTGAGCGATTTGTCCACCGACGGATTTTTAGCAGCTTTGCGGCGCTTTGTGGCAAGAAGAGGTATTCCGACTAACGTTTATTCCGATAATGGAACCAACTTCGTAGGAGCTAATAATCAATTAAAAGAATTATATGCTCTTTTAACTCTGATGAACATAAAAATCGGATAAGCCGGTTCTCGGTTGAACATCGAATCACGTGGCATTTTATACCTCCCATAGCACCACATTTCGGTGGGCTATGGGAATCCACGGTAAAATTATTTAAACACCATTTCAAACGTGTGGTCGGAGAACTCTTGTTCACATTCGAAGAATTAAATACCTTCGCGATAGAAGTTGAGGGAATATTGAATTCCAGACCAATTTCCCCCCCTCTCATCCGATCCTAATGACCTTATGGTCTCACGCCTGCACATTGCTTGATCGGTAGACCGTTGATAAATATGCCCGAGCCTGATCTCTCGTCTGTCCCAGCCAACCGCTTGTCCACGTGGCAACACATATCCAAGGTCCGGCAGGATTTCTGGGCACGTTGGAGCTTGGAATATCTGAACGAACTCCAAGTCCGTCGAAAATGGAGCAAGGACGGAGAGGGAATCAGCGTTGGAACGATCGTGCTCCTCAAAGAGAAGGGCCTCCCTTGCACCCAGTGGGCAATGGGCAAGGTCGAAGAAGTACATCCAGGCCAGGACGGAATAGTGAGAGCCGTTTCTGTGAGAACGGCTACAGGGACATTAAAACGAGCCGTAAAATATATATGTCCACTCCCTATCGAACAAACACGATAATATACAAACGCATATAACTGTAACAGTCTTACCGATGTAAGACAAACGCGTATAAATGTAACGGTCTTACCGATGTAAGACAAACGCGTATAAATGTAACGGTCTTACCGATGTAAGACGAACGCGTGTGATTATAACAGTCTTATCGATGTAAGACAAGTGCATATAAATTGCAGTTGATCGTTACTCTCTCAACGGGGGGGGGTATGTTGCGACGAAACGTAGCGGGCCCGCTAAAGCCTTGCCGAGCGAGGTAATTGACATAAAAACGATATCTTCGGTGTCTTAGATCTAAGCGCTTTGAGATCTGTCGCGCGATTATGATTGCGGTCTCCGACTCGCGATCGCACCTTTAACTTGAGCCGCTCCAATCGTTACTTACCCCATTGGAGCGCGTTACGTTATTGGTCAAAAATTGTGAACGAGAAACGTTATAAATATCGGACGACCGGCGAGACCGCAGCAGAATTGTACTGACTCTTTCGGTGAACAGAGCGATTGATTCGAAGTTCTAGACATCTTTCCGTAAAGTTATAAGGCCGAGTCCTTATCCGAATACAAGGCCGAGTCCTTATCCGAATACCGAGGAGACCGAGCTCTCTTCTAGATATAAATATATTGAGGCCGAGACCTCGAATTTGTGATACAATAAAGTTTTGAAATCTAACGAAAATAGTGTGTGGTATTAACTTCCCATATACACGAAACACTAATTAACTGCTTTATTGCCAAATTATAATCTAATTCCGAGAAATAATCAAATATCTCCAATTATCCTGCATATTAGCACCCTAGTAACGTGAATTTCAAAATAAAATATTGACGACGAATATGTCGATGGATTACGTCTTTCTGATTTTGTTGCTAGATAGGTATATTTTAATAACACTCTTATAATTTATCTAGAAGAACATCTATTTTTGACAAGTAATTTTGCATAATCATTAAAAATTTAGGAAACTTTAGATCAGTCAGTTTGTGTAATTTATATCTTCATTCATGTTATGTGAAATTAAATGTATTAAGTCAGTGGTCAGCATCAGAGTGGCCGATTGCTGTAAAGAATAGATTGTAACGTATTTCATTCACAAAAGGATGTACTTTAACGAAACATATAGGTATTAACAATAAATACGAGATATGTTTCTTGATACATTTATTTGTTTAAATATTCTGTCAATCAAATAGGGTGAATTTTATTCTCGAAATAGACGTAAAGTTTAATAAAGTCCGATAATAAACGTATATGCGTCACAATTAATTTCAAATGTAACAATTTAAATAATTGGCATAAATCTCCGTTATAAAGTTTTAAATCTTTCAATTGGCACAAGATCTTGGTATGTGTTTGCGAAAAAACGGAGAAATTTTTATTTTATTTCTTTATCTCACTCTCTATTATTGTAATAAAAACAGATTTAAATAACATAGAGTTGGGCATATAGCATTATTCAAGTATTAAAATACTTAAATTAAAATTATTTATTATTTATTATTTATTAAAATATGTATCAACATATTTTTTACTCAATTTGTTTTGATAAAAACATTTGGTGTATTCTTTCTACCTTTCTCCAAAAAGGCAATTTTATAAAGTTTTATTATTTTTATCATTATATTTCCAATCAAATTTTAGGACTCGCATTTTAGATTATAAACATAATTATCAAAAAAGATTAATTTACAAAATGATACATATCAAGGAGAAATCCAACAAAACTAACTCTAACAAGAAAACTCTGTATTATTGGACGATGTTTATTTTGATATCTTAAAGGAACTTTCTGCCACCTTTTAATTGTAAACAATACCTATTGATTATTGTGCTTTCTCGGAACAAACATTCTGCTCTCAGTCATCCGCATATCTTTGCAGCGATTAGATACCTTTGACAACTACAAAGAAATCTGCCATTCGGTTCGTTATTTCGACCACTTATGTAAGTCTCTTCTTCTTTTTCTTTATCTTATCCTATTCAAATATTCAATTTACTTTATTATATGGCGTTCACACAGTTTTCCCCCCTTTTTGATTAGTTGTAACTAAATTGGTTATAAGCTCGTTTTACCAATAACTACTAATTATCAGCTCTTTTTAATTCTTGGACTTACATGGATATCTACTTGCAGCGGGGAATGTAGTCGATACTTCAATTAAGAAATGGATTCTCACCATCTTCACACATCCGTTATTTATACTACTTTTCAATTTTTAATTTTCGACTTATTTTATTATGTGTGACTTTGACCTCGTCAGTTGATTATTTATTCCATTGCTTTAAATGTGAACTCCATGTCGGTTATTTATTCTTTGTTCAATAGTGTTCAATTGTTCAATAGTTCAATTTTAACTGATATATTTCTATCTTTATAATGTGAATTCTCGTTTACTTTATTTCTATCGTTCTGAGAAAGACCAAGTAATATGGCTCGAAACGTTACAGCTTATTGTAATTTAATTAATTTAAATAAATTAAAAATTTGCTTTAAATTAAACTTATAACATCTGTTTTATTGCTCTTTATTGAAAATTGGCCGTTTTTTTTACATTAATTAGCTATTGCTTTAATAGAGCGTAAATAATTCATTTATTGTAAATCATTATTTTCATATGCACATCTTGTTAACGATTCTGCTCTCTTCTTTATTCTTTCCTTCATATGCGTTGAATCTAGTCCTTCATATTCGTTGAATCTAATTTTACTACTTTTGTAGGAACTATATAGCCTCTTTGGATATGTAAATGTCTCCTTTGTGTGAAATGTCTATTTGCTTGAAAGCACAATTGGTTTCATCATTTTTCAGTCTGTCGGTTTACTGCAATGCATAAATGCATTTGCATTAAAATTGTCGACATATTTTCGCGAGATTTTCGTGATTACATATTCATCGTCGTTCTCACTGAAATCACTGCTCACAACTATTCAATCTCGCTTGCTGCTGCAGTCGCTTCTTAATTTGATGCAGTTCACATTATCTTCTTTACTACCAGTATTCAATGCTACTGGGTGTATCAATTTCTTCCGCATTTACCGCTACTTCTTACAAGTAATTATCGGTATGTCATGCAATCTGAGCAATGCATTAATGTATTTCGTTTTATGGGTGTATATTTATTACGTTCAAAAGTAAGTAAAAATAAACATGACTTCAATTGCTTCAGTTATATAAAGTATAAATGACGGCAAATAGGTAACTGCAGAACAACATACTGCGATCAGTTTCGCTCAAGTAATTTCCTTTTCTCTCCTTTACTACCTTAACTTCTAAAATAATAAAATAGTTACCTTCTTTCATTTTTCCTGTAACAGGTCGAATTTTTCAGCGATTGTGACATTTATTATTATCAATTCGTTCACGGCTCAATGTTACCCTTGACATCAATATCTTTCTTGTCTGATATATCTTATATATTTTGTTGAGAATTTCAGTACATATAACTTTAGGTAATACTTGCTGCTTTTGTATATCGTATCTTGCAGTTTTACGCAAGCTTTATTCTCTTTATTTGTTAATTACATCATTGCGTCTTTATCAGCATGGTTTAATTAAAGGAAATTATTTTCTTCTTTTTTGGACTTTCCTCATTTGCTTGTCTGCTATTTTTGCCTAAAATGTTATTGTGAGATTTTGAATATATCCCTCTCATATACAGGGTAAGGAAAAAATACCGGAACCTTAAAATGTCTCGAAAACTGCATTTTACAAAAAAATGTTTTAAACAAAAGTTGTAGGGTTTAAAAAAATTTATTTACTGACCTTATCAGTTTGGCCAAGGATGGCGTCCTCCAAGATCAGGTCAAGGTCACCTTAAATTTTTTTAAATAAAACTCCCTATTTTTTATTGCATATTCTTGTAGCCCTTGTCGAGACGTTTTCAAAACACTATAATAAAGTTCTCTTCCGTTAAGAATTTCCTGAGATATTCTAAATTTTGTCATGATATTTTTAATCTAAAATATGAAATATCTCGTGAAGTATCCACTTTTCGATGACTTTATCTTCATACTTTTATACGTAGAATAATAAAAGAAATCGAATAATAATATTAATTTTTACATTTGCAATTTTGTAAAATTAAATACGTCTACAAAATGCAATCAAATTTTTTAAAATAATTTTTGGTAAAAGTTTATCTTTATACACCCCCCGCCAATAACCTTGACCTTGACATATGTTGTCAAGGTCATGATCCTGAACAACATTCAAAAGATTTTTACCGTCACTCGTTTACTAAAAATTTATTAACAAAAATAGTTTGAAAAATAAAGCAGTTATTTTGAGTATTGAAAGACATAAATGACTAATATGTACGTGGAAATAGTACATGTATGAACGAAGGAAAGTCATTTAAAGCAGAGAATCGTTAGTATATTGAACAGTCTTATTGTTAAAGCAGAGAATGGTTGGTATATTGAAAAGTATATGTATATGTTATGGGAAATTTGCGCACCACCAACACCGCTATGGCTCTTATTTAGCCCGTTATCTCCATTTGGTTAATACTTTTGTATGCAAAATAAATAAAAAGTTATTATACATATAATGGATTATACATTTAAAAAGTCATAGAAAGTAAAATGTGTCATATTTGACATCTCATATAAGTAAAAAATTATATTCAATATTTCTGATTTTTTATTTTACCATAGAGAGAGAATCATTATATTATCATTATATAGAATAATTATATTGCCAATTATACTATTATCAACAAATTATTTTATTTAATCCAAAATCGCGAATTTATTGTTAACAAAGTATTTGCAGCTTGTGCGTAATAGTAAACACGCGAAGGATCATAAACGTCTGGATGCGATAAATTCCATCTTTAAAGTAATAACGCGAACTAATATTAAATTCGTATATGTGTATATATATCTGTTGGCATAAAATAAGAGACGTTAGAGGAGCGCCGAGAATCTCGGACATTTTCCGAACAGCCGTGCGTGAATATCTACACTTGCGATTAGCGTAATCGTGATTACCAGTTAGCGGCTCGTTAATCATCACTGATGCGAGATGCGACGCGCACGCGAATTATCACTTTTCGCGATGATGTTCGCAAATTACAATCCGTTAGTTTTAATTGGATATCGCAACAACCGCAGTTAATTCTCTTCTGGTTTTTTGTTATTTCTACCTGTTATTCTTGTCAAGGAGAAAATAGTTGATCTTCGCACCAGTGGGAGAACAGCGTAAACGTAACTACGATTATATACTGGGTAAAATGAATGAAATGCAACTTGATCTTGCCATCAATGTTTCAATAAGAATTTATTAGTAATAAAAAATTAAAATTATTATATTCTTAACAATGTGTTACACTTAACAATGATAGTTCAATAAAGCTCGAAGAATGCATATTTCTGGTATTTTCATGGTCGTCGGTTTTTTATGTCGAAAGTTCAGTTAATCAAGAAATATGATAAGTCATATTTATAAACATAAAAGTGAGCTCACCTTCCTCGTCTCCCATTCACCAGCCCGATGATTATGTCGCAAAAAACCAACATGGTGTCTTTCAATTTTATGATTTTCTTCTAATTTGACACATAACAATTATTTTTTGATAAACCACTACAAACACATTAGACGAATTGCCACGAGTAGAAACAACAAAACAAGATCGATATTAATTCGAAGAACTGTTATTATCATGTGCAGATTTCCATAAAACAAAAATATTAATAATATTTGAATAAATTAATCATACTTGAGAGCTTTGAATGTGAAATTTTATAAATAATTAGCGCACATCACTTTATTTAATAGAAACAATTATCGAAAATTACAATATTTAATCAAAAGTATAGAAAAAATATTTATAATTGCAAGCACAGTTTTCATTTTATCGCACATTAACGCGCGGGAACACATACCTAATACACATATTGATGAGATATTTTTCAAGATATCTTGTAGATATTTTAGCGAGATAATTGTCCAGAACCGATCTGCTCACGAATTAATTATGGTGAGACAATATCAAAAAATACCATTTGCACGCGACGCGACGTCCGGCGATGGATGTCACCGCGGGTACAGTGCACCCCGGTGCAGCGGCCGAGAGTCCACTCGCAACCTAACATTAGACGGAGACGGAAATAGATCATAATCCGCGAATCGTGATGGTAGGGGAGTGACTGTGAAAGAAAAAGAAGAGTGACTACAGACAGATCGAGAGCAATGATCGGGCCACTTGGACCATTTCCAAAAGGACGTCGCATTACGCGAAATTTGCTCAATAAAGGGTTACTTTTGAATTAATATTATAGTTTTTTGTCATTTAAGTATTTGTTTTTGTATTTTTACGTTATAGTTTTATGTTGCATAAACATTCAAACATTTATATACGTATAATTTAATTATCATATTCTAAACGGATTGTTTCGAGGTAAATTCTGGTTTAGCTACCAGACCAGAGTCTGGAAACCTGCATCCGCAGTGAGATATATTCAACGAGCTGACAGGCAGGACACGGTGACAAAACTCAGGGACATAACAATATATTGTATATACATATATAATTAGTGAAAATTAATTAAAAAAACTTAATACATACATATATAACTAATAAAATACTTAATTTTACATTGTTAAAAATAATTGAGCTGTTTTCTTGTGCGCTATTCTGTATATACTTCGCAGCACATATATTCTATGTATTCTGACAGTAGAATTTCAAACTCGGCGTGCCAGATAATATTCAGCTTTATGAAAACATCGCGCGCGAAGGGAGCTAACGGCCGCTGGCAAAATTGTATTTTTCAAAGTCCCTCGACAAAAACACAGCCGCAAAGTTTGCTCTTGTGCAACAGCTCAACGGCTTTTTCTATTACAAATAAAATTTTTAGCTGTGTTTGGTTGCAATTTAATCTTTTCTTGATGGAATTAACTCTTTACTTTTCTATCACAAGCAAAATTGCGATAAAATTTTTCTCTCGTTATATAATTAAGAAGTAATACTTACACCTAACGTTAATCCTCTTTTTTCACAGTTTTATTCAAGAGATAGTCTATTTAGGAAATTTTTCGTTATTTATTATGAAAATAGTCAAAATATTTATATTTAGATAATATTAGGGAGAACAGAATAATATAATTTCAAGAACTAATAATAGAAAATATAGAAACTAGTTATATTAGATTTAATAAATTCTTTGAAATAAAATATTTCAGAAGCGACAAACTATACATAAGAATTAGTGTTTTGTTACTCAAATCTTTTCAATTAGTAGGATAATAGTGAACAATTATGTGTAAAAATGTGTTTTTACGAATGCAAGGACGAGAAGTAAAAAGCTTTGGGGGAGCAAATTTCTTCCAGTTCATGGATCATATCCTGCTTTTCTGTCTGGACCCTTTTTCACTTCTCTCTCTCTCTCTCTCTCTTTCACTTTCATATACGTCCTTCCCTTCTCTCTAATGTCCTCCCATGCTCCCTCTTGCACATCGCTGACTCCGCCGTTTAATCTGATAGTCCGTTCTGATTTACAGTCGAAATTCTTATCTGACAGATTCCCCCATCGGCGTTATAGGGGCCTCGATATTGAGGAAATATTGATAAGGAAAAATCGCAGAAGATAGAATTCACAAAACATATACATACAAGTCGATAATTATTCCGCACAAAGATATCTCTTTAATTCTAGATTATATTTCACAAAATATGATAGTATTATCACATGAGTAGATAACAATGTTTAAAGATAATTCATTTAAATTTATAGCCTCTTACGGTTGTAACAGATGTATTGAAAATTTTCAAAAATGTATAACAAATTGAAGTTTAAAAATTAAATAATTTACACACACACACACAAATTACAAAAAAGCATTTTTATCGATGATAACAAATACATACAACAAGAATAAAACAAGAATACAATATGGAATCATCTTTATTCTTTCAAATTGTTCTTTAAAAAAAAATCTAAGAAATACAAAATATATAATTCTTAAAATACATAAAAATTAATATACATTTTGGGATAATCTTATAAGACCATTTTTTAACTTAAGATTTTTAAAAGTAGATTGACTTCTTACATATAAATAATTTAACATAATATCAGTACATTCTCTCAATCTAAAAGTTACAAAACATATATCAAAGATGGTAATAATTTTATGTAATTCTCAACTAATTAAAAGCAAATGTCATAAATTTAGCACGATACTGAAATCACCAATTTTTAAAGATCATCAGAATTTTTAAATTATCTACTTATCGCTTTGATATCCGCACGCATTTTTAACAAAGGAAATAGGCGAAATACACGCTATCGACTCGCTGCAAGCAATCGCTTGATGTGCTACGCCACTGCAATTAACCAGTACTGCACGTGTTTTCGCGAAAAACCCGCAATCGCGCCGGCGATTTTGCCCAAGAGACAAAGTTTGCGTGTTGCTACCGCAATCGCTTGAATTTCTGCCATTCCTTTTTGTCGCGAGAGGGGTATTCGCTCGAAATGCAATCGGCCGGTCGATTGCAGGCGCATCCGTGCGTTCATGTCACAGCGACGTGCATAAACGGATGCTAATTCATTCAACGAGACCAACTATATATGTATAACTGAAGTTGGGTATTAGGCAAGTACATTTCTTTGGTTAGCACGTTATTGAACAGAATTTTATTCATTAGTCTCATTCGTTGTTCGCATTATTCATTATTCATTAACCATCATTATTGACATCATTAGAAATAAAATATAAAATAAAATATGCCTTCTTCCTCTTTCTCTTATAATATAGCTTATCGTTAAAGATTAAAAAACTAAAATTTACATAAAAAAATAACCAATAAATAAAATTTAATAAAACAATCAAATTTTTATTTATATATATATTTATTTTCGTAATAAATGACTGAGTTTTTATTCAAATAAAGGATTATTTCTCAATTTTAGAAAATTTTATTTTTAATTTTAATACTTTTTTGTTTATTTTTAAATCATGTCCATTAACTACATTCAAACGAATGTAATCAGTCTTTGAAATTCGCAATTTTGTACGACGATATTATTAAACCCCTGTGTCAGGGAAAACGCAATTTTACATCGAACGGAAATGACACGTGCGCTAGCTGACAAACTGTAATTAGTACGGCGTATTCGCTACAAGCGTGATTCGCACGATTAGTTTCGAACGTAGCGGTGCAGATATAAGCGACAGTCGTTTGTTTATGCGCGGAAGAGCGGTTATATTATCGATTACATCCGCATACCGCGCGCGACTGTCCAATCGACCGATGAATGTATCGTAGAGACTAGAGACTCTGCCGCAAATGTAAAACACAGAACTAGCTTACAAAAGCTAGCATGTAATGCGAAAGAATATTAACATTAACAAATTAATATTAATTTTGTAGACATTGAATATTAACATTAACAAATTAATATTAATTTTGTAGACATTGAGCATACCATAGTATAATCGCAATATATAAATTTTAGAAATTTTTGCAAACTTCCTCTCTCAGCTGGCACTTCAAGTTAAGGAGTCTGTCTTATTTCTTGTAAATGGTGTATGCAATACATTTTCTATCTGACATAAACGATTGGTATTTTCAATATTGTAACCATGGCATCCATTGGAAATATTTCCTACATTTCACCGTGTTCGCCTCGACCGTAGTAAATGACTTTATCATCGAACTGATCTATTCCAATCTGCGTGTATTCGATTGTAATTTGTAATACGGCAATTCGCGAAATTGCGTACAGCCTGACCAGTGCACCTGGGACCATGGCCAAAAAGGGAAAAAGACTCCCTTTAAAACGACTTTCTTTCTTTTGTACAGTGAGTAAATAGATGATAGAAATTGGATTTATTCGTTAGAACCTTTCAGATTTCCGAATATTGAATCCAATGTGTACGTATTGTATACATACATATTGCACACACATGCGGTCATACACAGTTAGTTTTTATAGTTATTTTACATTTATTTTGTGTTACAATTTAAACTCCGTTTAAATATTTTAAATAAAAGTTATAATTAGTTAACAATAAGTTTTTGAGGTATATTTCGTAGTAGGTATATTTGATATAGGTATTTAGTAATATTGGATGAGCTTCCGAAAATAATTATAATTATATATATATATATATATATATATATATATATATATATATGTATACATATATATATATATATGTATATGTATACAGTCGAACCTTGATAACTCGAATCTCAGAAGAACAGAAAATTTCGAGTTATGGAGGTGTAAAAAAATTCGACTTATAGAGGTTTTGAAAGTAAAAAAGTTATTAGAGAAGTTATATTAGATAAACAATAATGTCAAAACAAACAAATTAATCAAGGACTATGTACTCCTTGTTATTTTGTCATATATCGTGTTTAAAATTTTGTCAGTTGTATACCTATATGTATACATATGTACATTTATATAATTATCTTAATAAAAATTGCGAGATGAGATTTTGGTGCTTTATGCGAATTAAATTCAATTTTAAGAAATAATATTATATTAGATATTAAAATAACAAGCAATATAATCTGTATGTGTTCCCTTCACCACCCTCTTACGATGATTTTTCGGTTCCTTACACCCTTTTGAAATGCGATGAAATACTAGCAAATTCGATTTGCTTTTCAATAAATTTAATTTCGCGCTTCCTAGATCATCCCCCGCGTCAATGCGTTAAGATATAAAATACTATGCCCTCTATCATAATATTTTTAATATACAAACTAATATATAAAGTATTCATTAATATAATCGTATATAAAGTTAAAAAATACATAATTTAAATATTTTTTTTTATAAAAGAGCATGTGCGAAAAATTTTGAAAACTATAAAGAGAACTGGAGCAATTAATGTAATATTATTATTTAACAATATAATAAAATTCTATAAATAATATACATTCCTGTGATACATTATTAGATATATAAATTAAATACTATAAAATCGTAAAGCTATCCGTGTTACTAACAAAATTACTCGGTTCTTCTTTTCAAGTTTGTGTTACTTTTGATATCATTAATATCATTAATATCATTAATATCATTAATATCGAACTGAACGATATCAGCTCGTTCCGCGAGCAATTCGAAATATCTTGTCAAAAGCAAATAGGATCGTATCTCGTCTCTCGAAACAGGTGCAGCGCGCCTGCAGACGACATTGCGAATCGAATCGTCGTAGTATCACAGATGTATTTTCGTTGCACGTTTATTGCCCGTCAAAACTGCTCGAGACAAAGAGCGTAACACGCCGCAAAGCAAACTATAGAATATTGAGCAAAAACATTCAGCTGCAGAAATTACTTCCATGACAGCAGCTTTCCCCCGAAATTGCTGCCGTGAACATACCTACATATATCGTTACGACGCGCTTTTATAGCGGAAATAAGAACAAAACGTTTGTGTCATTCCTCCTTACTCGATAACTCCTATTTAGGCTACATTCCGATATTCACTGCAAGTACTGTAAGCATCATTCTGTCTTTGTTGCACATCGTATATCAAACAAAGATGAAGCGATGCTTACAGTACTTGCAGTGAATATCGGAATGCAGCCTTAATGTTATTACATGCTGATTATTTTAAAACAAGAATCAGAAAAGATGAAGAAACTACATCGAAGTCAATAATTGTAATATTATGTTGATTATATTTTGTGATTAACAAAAATTACCTTTCTCTTAGCAGAGCAATGCTACTGCCACAGAGAACAATAAAAATGAATTTCCTGCTTGGTTCACGATTCCGTACGTCCTAGCCATTTCGGAAAAATTCAAGAATGTTACTAAAGATTTAAATGCCAGAAGTCAAAGCCCATAAAGCTATACTGATAAGTTCAAAGAAAAACGTTCTGTACAAACTAAAAAATATGCAAAGATTACGACGTATCTTGCTATGTGTAGGACAAATGACGAGACAACTAAAATTATAATATTAAAACATTGTTCCTATATCCGTGGAACACAATCACTCCTTCCATCATTACGGAACATATGTAGAATCAATTTGACTGGGAGAATGTGAAAATTTTAGACAATAAGAGATTTTTATCCAAACAATTAGTTTCTAAAATGGCACATATAAAACTTCAATTAAAATATTTCAAATAAAATTAATTCACAAGCAGATAGGTACAGAGTATCTACTATCTACATCATGCATATGCTTCGATTTTAAATAATTTGTAAACCTTCCTCGTTACGTTCACTCTTTTACCATAAAAATATCAGTTATTTATTCTCCGAATTAATATTAACGGTTAATTTTTATTTTTGTTATCCTATTGCCATTAATTTAAATCCCCTCTACTTTTCCTATTTCTTTACCTACAACGCTTCTTATCGAACATACAATAACAGAAAGTTATGTTTAGCCTTTGACCTTAATCAACGATTGACAGCTAGACAAACAAGTCGTTATTTGGAACCAGATTTGTTCTTCGATTGTAGCATTGTCTCGATTATATCAACCACCGCCGCTTAAAAAATCATCAGTTTCCGCAGTCTTTCTCAAGGCTTCAGTTTGTCAATTTCACATTCTCTAGATTTGATCTGGTGAGTGGATTTCACGTCTCTTTGACGGTTAGCCTCAATTTTTATTTCTAGTCTGAACATTTTGAACTGGAGGATATAAATATTTGCAGAATTTACCTGGTACATTTCCTCTTGAATATTATACTATCTTTACACATTTTATTTTTTTTATATACTTATTTTATGCACGTCGGAGAACTTGAGATTATTTAATTTATTTATCACCGCGTCGCTGAAGACGGCTCAAAGTACGGTTTATTTATTGTTTAAATCTAAAAATAACACGAGTTACATCTATCGTTACTATCGCGACCTCAAAAAAAAAAAACGCAATTAATTTCTCAAAATTTTTTTACAATATAATACTTTGGCTTTTTAAATTTATGTCAAATTATGATTATTTAAATTCAGTATTCCAGAGTTAAAATTGATTAAAGTTAACTATAAAAGTGCGTAAATTTCGCGCAATTTATATTCGTGCGTCTACCAATATATCAATCGCTTACATGTTACAAATTCCATATTTCCAAATTAAAAATTACATGTTTACAACACTTATTAATTGTTATAATATATATGATATTATCGATTAATACAGAAGAAAAGAACACAGAAGTCAAAAACAGTTTTATACAAATCTCTACTGCTAAGTTTAATATTTTAGTTTATAGCTTGTCATAAATTCATAAAGCATTTATTCTCAATCTAAACGTTTGACTACGGGGATCGAATAATTAGAAATAGAGCGATACGACTTAATAATTACCAAGATTCAAATTATACGTTATTTACCATATATACATTATTTACCATACTATATATAATATGTATCATGTTGTACAATATTTACATTTAGGATAGATTTACAGGTTTCTCTTCAACCTTTATCAAACGGTTGATTCAAATATTTTTGTTGGCATTGTCAGTATGTCACATTTAGCAAGACGTGCTTCGCGATATAGTGCAGATATAATGGCAGCTCAACTACGAACATATAATAGCATTTGGGACTATTATAGTAAATTAGGCCAATCTAAAAAAAGTGCAACATTTGTGATAGAATTTATAGAGGAACTACAACTAGACAATTTTTGGAAGCACATTTCATATTCATAAACTACTTCCCACGCAAGGTATCTCAAGATGGAAAGATGAATCCAGCTGGCTATGGCGATATTTCACACAAGAATACGGGTACAATATAAGTTGAATTTGTTTATTAGTCTAAATTTAGTTTCATTGTTATGTCGATTAATTTTGTAAGTGTTAAATTTAAAAAAGTCTTTAACTAATTCATTAGGTAAAAAAGAAAACTAAGTCATTAGGTAAAAAAGAAAAAAGTCGATTCTTGTTCAATTCTTGTAACACTGGATCGCAGAAATTTCATATCAAAATTAATGTCTTTGATTTCAAGGTTAAGTATATTTCGTTGATAATGTTTTCTAAGAGTATTGAACTTGCGGTTTATATCGTTGCTTTGAAAGACAATATCGAGTCGTAGGTTGTATATGTGTGGAGGTACGACGTCGTCTCTTCTACATCGGAGCAGAAATGTCAGTCGATGTCTTAATGAGTTTATCTTGAGCTTGATGTTAATCCAAGATTTTAGAAGTTGCGTGGTGTTGTAGCCAAACTCCTCTGTGATAGTCTCGAAAAATCCTTCGTTTCCGTTGAACACCATTATTAAGGTTAAAGGTGTATGTTAAAAACAGCCAAATAAGAATTTAAATCGCCAGTGAATAATTGAAAAAATTAGCGTGATGGTATCGTTTAATCGACCCAACTGGCCAAGTTCTTTAAATAAACTTGGCCAGTTGGGTCGATTAAACGATACCATCACGCTAATTTTTTCGATTATTCACTGGCGATTTAAATTCTTATTTGGCTAAATTTTATTCCCCAAATTAGTGCAAAAAAGGGTTCGAACGTTGCGAAAACGTTGGATACCAACGTTAAGTGTGTTTATCTTAACGTCGGGCGGACGTCAAAATGCTGCTTGGGCTATTACCTTCATTATATTAAACAGTGAATGACTCGTTCTTAAACAAGTGATATATTTTATGGATTAATTATTAAAAGTTTTAATGTATGGATCTTAACATTTGCAATTATTCTTCTATTTATATTTCATGATTTTGAGAAATTTGCGTATCACAAACGTTATTGCGAAATTCATCTTATATTTCTTTTTATGTAAAAGTTAATGTTATATTTTATCTAAAAATTAAATTTAATAACAGTTTATTAATCATTTGCAAAGCTCATAAAATTAATTGTTATTAATACCAGTCATTTTCTACATATAACAATTAATAGATTGTTATACAATAAATCGCGGCGATTAACAATGTAATGTAATAATTCCTGACACAAATTTAACAAATATCGAAGTTGTGTACCAAAGTTCATTATCATTATTGTAAGTAACAATACCTTGAGTTAAGTAACACATTTTGTTACTTATAACTGCCATGTATGTCAAAATATATTATTTTAAACACAAATAAGTATTATTTTAGTTCCATTGGTTTAGTTAATTCAACGTTGTTTTAATTAAATTAATTAACGACATATTGAGTAGGAGCAGTGGTGACTTATAGGAATGGTTAAAAATGACTAAAATAAAGTATAATTTGACACTACGAATTTAACAAGTGCAGTAGCGCTTTATTTCCCTGTACAAGTGTTACGTCTTATAGACTATACGATTTTTTGTTTCACGCAAAAAATCAACGAAATTATCTTCTAGCTAAAAAATTTGCAAAAATCGAGCATTAAAAATTACCGATTAATAAGCGGGCTATGATCCCGACAACGTTTTCTTCTTTGTGTCCATTTTATGTAAATATAATTAAAAGAAAATAAGAAAACAAGTAATCAAAAATAAATTCGTTCATCAAAAGAAGTCATTATTTAAATATAAGTTATATATTCATTATATATCAAAGAGCGAAACGCAGTGACTCATTTAATTTTATAGGAGTATCAAACTGGCGCTCAGCATGCAGACTGCAGAGGACCCTCAGGAGAAAACGGTTCGTTTCCTGCCGGCCAAAGCGTGCATAATTCAAGGGTGGACCGGTATCGATTGAATCGCGCTTTTCTGAACATTCCCTTTAAGTTTTGTTTTCAAGGAGGGAGAAGAGAAGAAAAGAGATTGCTTAAAGCAAAGAACAGAGAAAATATAGCTTTTATAATATACTGTCAAAAATAATCAGATAAACATTTCTTTAACTTTTACATTTAAGTACAATTTTAAAATAATTTTCCAAGTGTTTTAAATATTTTATTATTTATATATTTATGTATTCTTTATTTTATTTATATCTTTAATTTATTACAGAAAGAAAAGCACAAGTTTAAACTAAAATATTACGCATAGTACCTAATACTTTTTTAAATAAATATATGAATATGTAATGTGTCAGCGCAAAAATAAGAGATCCCTAGAAGCTGTGCCAAATCAAACATTCAATATGATAAGAAGATAAAAAGTGTAGTCTTTAGAACAAGAAATTAACTATTAAAGAATACCTACTAATTTGGATGATTTTTCTGACAGATTGTGATGTCGTAAAAGTTTTTCGCAATCTACGATAGCTGTTTAGATTTTTTAATTTTTATAAAAATATAGGTACATATGCAATATAAAAATATAATCTCAAAAGAATGAAGATAATATAAAAATTTCTCTTCACAAAAGAATCTTCTACAATATTTTATACGATATTTTTATTTATTACGTGGTAACTTCGAATATATCTTATTGGAAAACTTGGAGAAAATTTTCTCTTTTCTTCTCCTTCGATCTAGCAAGACGAGATTTTCATGGAGTTTTTTCCTAACTTATTGCTGAACGGAAGCTTTATTGCATGAGGACACGCACTCGTCGCGAAATAAAAAACGCTCGCGTGCGCCAAAATTCAGTGTACCTTTTCCTCTCTTCTAACAGAGAAGAAAAGCATGGAAGAAAAGAGAAATATATATATGTCGTAGCCAGATTACAAAGTCCGCCGTTTTATAAAACGTCTAGGCATTTTATAAAGTGCGGCCACATTCTCAAGTCATGGTTGAAAATGAAATATTTTACAATCTGGCTAAGAATTTTAGTCGCTTTATAAAACGCTAACAAGCGATCCGCTACATTGTCAACCGCAACGATTTGTACATCCATTTTAGATTCTGGCTGATTCATTTCAGTCATTTTATGAACGGCGCGTTTTTAATAACGTTTAATTTTTCGTGCAACCCAAACCAATTTGTTGTGTGGGTGGGCCACAGTCACTATCTTTAACTGTACAATTAATGGTTAAAGCAGAGAATACTTTATATTTATGCTAACACATAAAATTGTATATACCTATCGTATATATACTTCTCGTATATATATTTCTACGATATATATACTATCGTATATATATCGTATATATACTTTTCTATACTTAATACTACAATTATTCTCTGCTTTAACAAAAAGTGTTCAATATATCAACGATTCACTGTTATAAACAATGGCTAACGTTACTTTTTATAAAATCTTAATCGTAATAAATGTGTTTATACAAGCCTGAAAATTTTCTCATTTAAAAATACACATAATTACGTATTAATTTTCTATATCTACCTATAATTAAGTATTAATTTTCTATAAATGGTTATTCTATAAAGACAGTTCATAAAATGACTGAAATAAACCAGCCATTCTAAAACGATGTACAATTGTTAACGTTTTATAAAACGACTAATATTCTTAGCCAGATTGTAAAACATTTCATTTTCAACCATGATTTGAGAATGTGGCCGCACTTTATAAAATGCCTAGACGTTTTATAAAACGGCAAGCTTTGTAATCTGGCTACGACATATATGTATATAATATATAGAAGACGAACGGTCGCGATTGCGGATTGCGGAACGTAAAAGATGAGCTATCGGTGTTATCGTTCCGCTCGAACTGCTAAGCGGCCCCTTTATGGCACAACGCCTCATAAACGGCGACCCTTATATGTACCAACTTTGATATTGTGATATTAAATATATAAACACTCTCGCATTCTCAAATAAATTATTTGTTTCCAAATTTTTGTTAGGCCATCAACATTTTAAATGTTATTTTTAAACTTTTAATTTATTTAAATCTAAAATTTTGTAAAATTCTATTTAAATAATATTATTTAGAGGAAAACAAGGTAATAGATATATAAATTCGGTACCAAAGAAAGAAGAGAGAATCTGACTCCATTAATTCCGTGTCTGAGACACTCGGATATGTCTACATAATCATTAAAAATAATCATCTGTATGTCGCCACTATGATCGAGGGCGTCATAATCGATGTGAGCCGTAAATTGGATACACGTGAGTTTCCCCAGCTATGTGTTTGAAATCCCTCTTCAGTCTTCATTGAGTACTGATCTCCCCACTATCTCCGCTAACAATCGATCTTTTTTAATTTCGATATCCGATGATGCGTGCCGTTTCACCATCATGTAACAATAACAATAAGCAAAAATTTATCTATAATAATATATACCTACTTGGGTGTCCGACAAGTCACTGGACCTCCACGCTCCTAACAATCGTAAATAATAGGCTTTCTCTTCTCGCCGAATCGCGCGGACGCATGCTGATTCGCAGATAGTTATTAATCAATTTCTAATTATTTATTGCGAAAATCGCGAAACGGTATAAACAATTTTCTATTCAGTTTGACTCATCCTATACCTTCACCTTTCAGTTGGTTACTAGTGAATTGTCGGACACCTTGCATATATTTATACTTCCTATTTATTATCTAAAAAAAAAAAAAAAAAAAAAAAAAATATTTTTTCCATTTGCTATCTTGTTAATAAATTACAAAGTTCAGATTCAAAAAATAAGGCATTTATATTACAGAAATTTAATCACATATCTATAAAGAAACTTAATATTAAGAAAAAAATAAAAAATATTTTTGTACAGCATTTTGTACAACAAACAATAATCATTTCTCATCATGACAAACTTGAAACCAACATCGTTTGATGATGTCAAATAATAAAAATTGTAGCATTAACTTTTATGATTACTGTAGAAATAAAATTTTTTATCATAATTATGAAGCCATCATCTGAGTTAGGCAGAGTTAGGTTAATAAATTTTTTAATCTGTTATTGAAATGAAATTTGATATATGTGGCATTTTATACATTTTTAGCGCTATTGCTTATTTGTTTTGTAACATAAAGCAACCTTCTTTCGCTATGTAATATGGTCATTATATTATAATTGTGATTACAAAGCAGGTTTTTCTCGCGATGTAACATAGACATTGTAATTGCAGTTACAAAAAAGGATAATGGATTGTTTAATACAGTTTCTGCATAAGTTTGTCATAAAGGTAAGAAAACACGTAGCTATAATACAACGTATTATCTACCAAACTTAATTATTACACTTGATAATTTATGGCCGTAGTTATACATAACGTAAGCTTACACTGTGGTTTAGGAGAGATTAGTATCATATTAACATACATAGTATGCTTGACGGATAACATATATCTAGGCTTTTTGTTTGTTTCAAACTTTTTGAATGACTATTTGTAATAATGCTCCAAGATCAAATTCTATTCAAAAAAATTTGTTATAATTATTGTAAAAGAAATTTAATAATATAAAATCGGGAGTAATTATATAAATAATTATTAACTAACAATAAGTCATTCTTATTTCGTACGATAGTTTTTAATTAATGCATTTAAAAAAAATAAAAAGTTTATAGTAAATAATTATTGTATAAAAATGCACATAATATATAATTATTTATACAAAATATATTAAAAATATCTTTTTATAAGATAATGTTAATAATATCAAGATCTTAGCATTTATGACAGCTTATTGTAATAGTAAAATTGATGAAATACGAGGTGACGTTTAATACATATATTGGGTGAATATATTGTAGAACATCTTGTATTTTGAGATCTGCCACAGACATTGCGACCCTGTTACACTTCAAATGACATCTTTGTGGAACGACACGACTGGTGCTGACGGCTGCCGGAAATTAGGTGATTGTTAAGCTAGGTTGCAAACGCGTCAATTGCTGGCAATAGGATTAATTAAAGAAACAATATATGTTATGTGATATTTAATTGAAAAAGTAGGTTGGAGATTTTTGCTATAATTTTTGGAATTTTTTATTCCAAATAATGTGTTTTTATTGATCAGAATATTTTTGTAAAAACAATTTTTTTATCGATTTAACTTATAAATATGTTAAACCTTTTATATTATCTATATATAAATTATATTTAAATATATATAAAAAATTAATTAAATTAAATTTAATATTACTGTTATTAATGTTATTATATTATTTAGAATTAAATTATATTTGTGTGTATAATAAAATTTATATATACCTATTGCATATTATAATACACTGCTAAAAAAAATTAGGAAATTACTTTTTCTCAGTAAATTTTTGCCGATTTTTAAACTGTGATTACTCAGCGACTAATTAACGTAAAAAATAGTTTAAAAAATGGTTTTACAGGGCAAACTTTCTACTATAAGGTGCCTTAGTTCAATTTTTATTCAGTTTAATACTCAAAGTCGTAGTCAGTTTTGAATAAGGACGTATTTGAGATATCCAAAATCTTAAAATTTGTAGTCTTCCACCGCCTAAGAAAAAAATTGGCGAACATAATTATTATACCATCTCAAAGTACGGACTTTGCACTTTCAAATAAAAAAAGAACTTTGTCCAACGCCGATTATTTAGCGAGATATCGCAATTTAAAGTAACCCCTGTTTTTTTATGATTTTAGCACGATACCGCCGGAATTTGCATAGTCCGATGTGCACCACGGAAAGGTTGCTAGGTCGAATTTTGCACATTATGTGTGTGTGTGTGTGTGTGTGTGTGAAAGAGTGCGTGTGTATATGTATGGAGTGTACAAGTGTGTGTGTACATGTAGAAGAGTTTGTTTTAGTACGAAGTGCTGCCACTTCTTCGCCGTATTACCTCGCGCAATCTTGATTTCATATTGATGCATTTTTTAATGTCAGATTGAGAAATTTTATTCCAAAGTTGACGCAGTGCCTCTTCTAACAATAAGTCTGCTATAGTTGTCGGCTGAAAACATCTCGTTACTTCCACATCCTCCAATGAGCCCGGACTTAAATCTAATAGAACATTTATGGGAAATGTCGTTTGAGAAATTGTCGAAGACAACCGACAACTATGGCAGACTTATTGTTAGAAGAGGCATTGCGCGTCAACTTAGGAATGAAATTTCTCAATCTGACATTAAAAAATGCATTAATATAAAATCAAGATTGCGCGAGGTGATACGGCAAAGAGGTGGCAACACTTTGTACTAAAGAAACCTCTACGTGTACACATATACACTTGTACACTATATACACATACACATACACATATACACACACGCATGATGTGCAAAATCCGACCGAGCAACCTCATCGGATTACGCAAATGCCGACGGTATCGTGCTAAAATCATAAAAAAACAGGGGTTACTTTAAATTGCGATATCTCGCTAAATAATAGGCGTAGGACAAAGTTTTTTTTTTCATGTGAAAGTGCAAAGTCCGTACTTTGAGATGGTATCAATGATTATGTTCGCCAATTTTTTTCTTAGGCGGTGGAAGACTGCAAATTTTAAGATTTTGGATATCTCAAATACGTCCTTATTCAAAACTGACTACGGCTTTGAGTATTAAACTGAATAAAAATTGAACTAAGGCACCTTATAGTAGAAAGTTTGCTCTGTAAAACCTTTTTATAAACTATTTTTTACGTTAATTATTCGCTGAGTAATCACAGTTTAAAAATGGGCAAAAATTCACTGAGAAGAAGTAATCTCCTAATTTTTTTGAGCAGTGTAGATATTACAATTTTTTTTTTAGTTAGAGACACAGAATTTTTATAATCTTGTAAGAGAAAATCAAAATGTGTTGTTCAAACCAACTAAAATATTATTTTTAAAATATCCTATGTTATCTAAAGGAATAAATAGGTGATGCATTGTGTAAAATTTTGTAGGTATGTTATTTGCTTTTCAGCTAATATGTATAAATTATAAACAATTAATATATAAAATCCTAAAGACTCTCAAAAATTTAAATACAATATAAATTGGCCATAAGAGTCAAAACGCGGTACTTAGTGCGTGTTTAATCAAAACTGATTTATTTCGAGATACAAGATCCGATATTCCGTACGTTTCCAACATATTAACTGCGCGCCGATTATTTGTCGGACTTTAAACACAGCTATCATTGGAACATTAGAAATTCCCTCTCCCTTCCCTAATCAAATCAATTTAATATTAAAATCACTGTAAAGAACTTATTGCGAAAGATATTATGTATATTTGAAACGTTCGAAATATCGGATCTTGTATCTCGAAATAAATCAGTTTTGATTGAACACGCACTACGTACCGCGTTTTGACTCTCATAGCCAATTTATATTGTATATAAATTATAAATTTATATAAACACAGCATTTTACAGCTTTCTTCGTCGCTGATATAGTCTCGCTTTAACGTAGAGTTATCAAAAGTGTAAACTCCCTTTCAAGCTCCTCATTGTAATTTTGTGCTCGGCACAAAATCCGTGCAAACAAGACTGTGACGAATGCCGGAAATGACACGATGCGTCGGACTTGGAAATCTATTATCGGCAGAATTAGCAGTGCCTCGAGGCACGTATTCCAGCGACACGGGCACGCACCCTTTGTCTACCCGCTAACGATATAGGGTGGTGGATAAGGGTGGTATACCCGTGCGCAGTCCCCTCGGCAAACATCAGACTCGCGTTAGCCGTCAGAAATCAGGGGGATATCCGGAGAAACCGACCCAGGGAAATCTCCATGGTGCGGCCACGCCGCTCTCCTCTCTATATCGAGTTTCCTGATAATTCGATCGTCTTCCTCTCTCGGCCGTCCGCTCAATTCGCTTCTCGCAAATCTCTGTAGTCCGTTCTTTCCGCATTTGTTTCATTTTGATTTTGATTTTTTTATTGATGCGCGATCTTTTAGACTTACAAAAATGGTGCCTTAAAAGTAAAAAGATGTAAAATATTGTAAAAGATAAAAAGTTTAGAATAATTACAATTAATATAAAATAAATAAACCATTACAGTCCCCAAGCTTAGATCTTATTGTTAGTAGCTTATTATTTCTGTATGTATAAACATATTTCCCCCCATTAAACCCTGGAATACTGCGCGCCGACTAGAATTGTCAGACTTACAACGCAGCTTTTTGTGTAAAAACCCAAAAGCTTTTATCCAAAAAGCTGTGTTGTAAGTCTGACAATTCTATAGTCGGCGCGCAGTATTCTAGGGTTTTGGGGGAGCGGGGGAATATTTTTATAAGTTTATTATACATACAAAAATAATAATAAGCTACTATAAGATCTAAACTAGGACTGTATAATGGCTTATTTATTCTATATTGATTGTATATCTAACGGTCCTTTTCACTTAATATTAGAATGCTTATAATAAATTAATTTGAAGAAAGTAAGTAAATAAATAGATAGGTAAATAAAAGATATTAAATTAATTAGGCAATTGTGAATATAAATTCGGCTTGGTTAAAACTTGTATGTAGATATGCAAAACATACCTAAATTTGGTGAAACAAAAATTTTGATAATTAAAAAAGTGTAAGAATAAAGAAATTAAAATGTTATGGGTGTTAATATTCGCAGTGTTATCTGTATTTCGCGCATATTTGAATTTTCTATGTTCATAGACTCTTTTCCTTTTCAGATGGATACAGAACTTCTAGAATTAATATTTTAAAGATTAACAAAGCCATTCTCCTACCTTTCCGGTCGGTCTCGCGCTCTTAATTTCTTTTATCGAGTATATACTTTTAGTTATATTGACCGCAATAACCTACATTATATCGAGATCCAACAGTTTCTTCAGGCACTCAAAACTGCCAATAGCAGAAACGGTCCACTGTGGGACCCATAAATTCCGAACAGACGACGTCTGGACCGACAATTTCGCCAGATAAACTGCTTCTAGGCGTGGTTATGCGGGTGCACACCCTATATGTATACATATACGGGATGGTAGTTTTGCCATGGTTCTCTGTAGCCCGTAACCGTCATGGCGCAAGATGTGAAGCTTCCGCAACTCCCGAGAGCATTGTAGCTCAAACTTGTTCCTGGATTCTCAACAAACTATATCGAAGGAGATCCTCGAAAAGCAGTGCATATAGTGCATTGTTACATTACAAGGGATCTCTGGAGTTACTATTGCACACTATATGTTAGTTTAATTGGAAATAAAGCATCTTTAAACAAATATATTATATTGTCTTCTACTTTTTATTGCTATTTATTATTTTAAAAATTATTATTCTTGTTTTCTCTTTTCTTGTGTCTAGGTTAATTTAATATCCATAAAAGTTTTTTTTTAATGAGAAATATTTCCATAATATAATATTTTAATACAATATAACATTTTTATTAATAACATAATATTTTTAATTCAAAAATATAAGATACATAAAGTTATACATGTATATTAGATATGTATAAATATTATATTTTTCCAATTATTAAAAATATTAGATACACAATATCCTTATGTGTTCATATTTTCCTTGCATACCTATACAATAAATGCGTATATAAATTTTTTGCTTTCGTATAAGTTATTATTTTCCATAAATTATAAAGAAAAAAACTATTTATTTGCCTACTCTATTTAATTTTAATCTATATCGTTTTGTGTTTGTCTTGTCCAAATGAAAGAAATTATAAGATTCTAAAAAAGTTATTTTACTTACAATTAGTATATCTGCTTAAAAAATTCTTCATTTTCGTATACAATAAAATTATTCTTAATTACTCATTATTTTTATTATTATTTATACATATATTAGTTTCTATTAGCGTACAAAGCAAATAAAAGAAATAATTCCAAAAGTCCTGAAATTTGGTAGAGATGTTTGTTTAGGCTTACTAATAAACGTCCAAAAAGTTTTGATAGATTGAAGGTAAGCGTTCGCCGCCATCTTGAAAAATAGGTGTACTTTTTTCGGTTTTTTTGCATATATCTCGTTAAATATTGACTTTATCGAAAAAATAGTTATTATCAAAATGAAAGCTTATTAAATTCTCTACAACAGGGTTTCCCAAACTGTGGTACGCGTACCACTGGTGGTACGCGGAAGCCTTCCAGGTGGTACGCGAGCTATGACGAGGATCGCCACTCGCGCTGCTCGCTATAATGCCATCACCAAGGCTAAATACCGAAGAGTTTGAAATTTAAACAAACATCTTTTAAGTCGCGCGATCTAAGCGAACCTGTCACAACACAACATGCACTCGTGCACAGAGATGCGGAGAGGTCGCGGTCGGTAATGCCGAGCGGCCGCTGTATTGTGTTTAGTCTATGTTGAGGCTCTGTTGACAGCGTTGACGCTAAAACCGTGCAAATCGTTGGATCTCTAATTTAGGTAATAATATTTAACGGCATGTTATATTTTCAAGTTTCCCAGTGTCTATGTCTATAATAGAGAAGGAATCTTTAATAGAGCTATCTTGCGATGGAGGCTTAAAAATGGAATTTTCACAGTTTCAGTTAGCTGAATTTTGGTTAAGGGCAAGAACTGAATATCCATCGTTATCCGAAAAAGCGTTGAAATTTTTACTTCCATTTTCTACTACTTATTTATGCAAAACTAGATTTTCTGCCATGATGTCAATAAAAAATAAATTTTTTGCTAAAATAAACCTCGAGCCGAATTTACGCTTAAAATTATGTTCTGTTGAACTCGACATCGCATCACTTGTTTTTAACTTGCAGCACCATTCATCTCATTAATTACCAGTAATTTTAATGTGATTTAAAATTTGTGCAATTTATATTTTAATTCTTCGAATATTTTTTGTAATACTTTTTGTGTGCAATAAATCAATTCAGTTTATTAAGGCCATACTCTATCTATAGCATGTTTTTTTGCATGTTCTAACATTGCTTAAGTGTAGCATACGTATGCAGTATTCATATTAATTTTAATCGGTGATATGTGACTGTTCGTGTAGATATTTGAGTGGTACGCGAAAAATAAAGTTTGGAAACCCCTGCTCTACAAGAAAAGTCTTATGCAATTTTTTGATAACTACAGTAGCGCTCGAAAGTATTTTGTAGAGAATATTTTAGTTGGTAACATTGGCAAGCGGTAAAGCAACTTTAGATCAAAGTTGCGCGCCATTATTGTATATGAGTGGCCTTTATAATTCTAATTTTACACATTAATCGCTATATACCGGTAAGTTATCTGTTTTACGATTAAATATTGTTTATATAATAGTCCATAAGTATTTTGTGACTTTGTCTTAATCTATTAACGGTATGCTAAATCGCGTATTTACATTTGTGTTTGTGTTTCTATAGCCGTATTACAATGTCGAAATGCAAAGAATACTCCGTCGATCTGAGAGAAGCCGTGTTAAAAGCTCTGAAACAAGGCAAGTCACAAACGAGCGTTGCTAAAGATTTTGGCTTGTTTCAGCAGTTAGTAAGTGTTTGGTACCGGAAGGAAAGGTCAAGCGGAAGTATAAACAATCTTCTCTGAACAATTGTCTCTAATGTTCTTCAAAATGTTCCCATGGGCTACCAGTGATATAATTATGATTTTTGTACATTAGACAACCCATATAATGTAAATTTATGGTCTACTAAAGTTACTTCTGATGGGCAGAAATCGACTTAAAGACACCCTCTTTTCGATAATCTTTATTAATCTTTTGTCAGCCATTGTCAAGAAGGATAACATTTGGTACATAAAATAATTAAAAATCAATAAAACCTGAAAAAATGTAAAGGTATTGTAAATCATGCAATATTAAAAATATTTAAAATCGATATCTTAGAAATAAAAACATATATATCAAAACGAGTGTTTTCTTACATTTTCGACTAATAATTTTTCAGATTACGACTATTTCGATATTTCGATCAGTCTGGAGACATCATATATATACAATTAAAATATTCAAATATAAAAGATCATAATATATCGTAATAATAATTATTATATCTATTTAATTTAATTATTATACCAAGCACAAATTTTAACATATCTTTCCGAAAACGTGGTAAAATGCTTTCGGTCGTATTCAACAACTGTACAACGTAATACTGAATCAATTTATCCCATACATAAAGCGGATGGCTATACATCTTCGCGCCTTACACCATTTTGTTTCACGGTTCGACGAAAATAATTCCAATTTGCCCGTGCAAAACAACGAGTGCCAAAAAAGCCAGGCGGTAAACACGCGGTTTTATGTCGTGGTGAAAATTTTTATCCCCTTCCGAGTGCGCCTCGATCTCATCTGGTCTAACGCGAATCTAATGCCGCAATCGCGCATCTGGAGCTGTCCAAGGGGATTGCAAGGAAAGGGGGAATTGCATTATTTTTCGACGTCAAGATGCCGAAGGAACGCAGAGGAAAGGATGCACATTAAAAGAGGATTTGCTGCACTCTCGAAATTCACGTCGGTCAAGATATAGGTAGCTCGTATAATGGCTTGGGAAATATCCGGAAATGCTGCGCCCTAGCCAGAAGAGAACGTATATTAAGACTCGTAAAAAAGGTATATTATTAAATTCTTAATGTCGCTAAGTTATTATTAATAGCTACACTTCTCGGTTATTAAAAATGCTTATCATGTAAATATCAATAAAATAAGAAAAGAAACACTTCTAAAAGAGCTTCCAATATTGAATTATGTAGCTTTAGATAGTTAATTTGGTTATAATATCTAATAAATAAATTATAAAATATAAAAATAAAAGCAGAAAATTGTAATATATATTAACTATAATAACTAAAAAATAAATAAAAATTATGTATGCATATTATAAAATATAATTTATAACATTTATTTGTTTATTTATACAAAATAATTTAATTATAAACAAAAATAAATTTGATTAAATATTTTAGACTTTATATGATATTTATATAATTTAATTAAGTATAATGTTTCGACTACACTATAATTTCATCGAATACATCGAGTCTTTATTGAAGAAAATTTATTTCATTAAAAATTAGCATTTCTCTCTCTCAACAAATTTTTTCATTTGCAATTATTATAATTAGAAATAATCAAAGTCGATATTGTTACACCAAAAAATGACGCCAAAAGATCACATATAATAATAATGCGTGAGATCGATCACTTGAGAAAACTAGCACGCGGCGTTTTAATTACGTCAGAGACTGATCGCATTAACGATGCCGGAAGAGAATAAACGAGTTTGCGAGGTCGTGGCCGAAAGTGAAAACACAAAGTTCTCTCTCACCTTCTTCTTCTTTTCTCTTTTCCTTTATTTCTTCGTCTCTTTCTGCTATACTATATATTATATTGTTATTAAGTATTGTATACTAATGCATGTTTATATTAATAAATTTGTTATTGTGCGACTTTTTGAGCAAAAATTCTATTTATGGTGGACGATTTTCAAAGAGTAATTTTAGTTATCTAAAGTTACTGCTTGCGTATATTAATATATACATTTTTTTCTTTGTTTATGATTGATTTGTCAAATTGGTTTGTGTCGCGGCGATGAAGTATTAATTATTAATTTTTTTGTTAAATCTTATTACTCTTTTTTGTATTACTTTATATATAATTTTATCTCATTTACACATATTATTATTTTATATTATTGTGCTAGTTATTATATAGGTATTCAATTTTATATCATTCTTCTTATGCCAAAACCATAAATGTGTTTTTATTACTAAAAGAGGAGCGGGCAATTAAAAATTATTTTCTAGTTAAATTTAAATCTAAAGTAAAAACTAAAACCTGAAGTAAAACTATCTGCAAGAAAATTAAAAAAATGTTGATCTTCGAAATTATCTGAAAATGTAAATTTCCAAAATCGAATTGTACAGGGTGTTGCCGGGTTGTTCATTCGTACAAGCGCGCATGGTCGTTCACAGTTGCGTAGACTTCGGCGCATTACCTAATAATCGCTCCCATATCTTTTTTGCAATAAAATTTGTAGCGCTTTTTATTGCAAAAAAGATATGCGAGTGATTATAGGTAATGCGCCGAAATCTATGAACAACCATGCGCGCCTGCACGAATGGGTAACCCGTCATACTGACCTGTATGTCTCTGCAACAAGCGGTACATTCATGATATTGGCATAAGGGGGAAAATATAATTTTTAGTTCTTAAAGTAGATTAAATCTTATTGATTAAATGTAATTTAACTAAATTATTGTGCGTTATACAGAACAGGAACAAACGCTGTTTCCTCTCTCTTTCTCTTGATGCACGCTTCCTCTTGGCTTTCTCTTTCTTTGTATCAAGGAGAATGAATAGCTCGCGGGTCCGAAGTGAAGGCAAAGTTTTTAGAGAGATTACTAGCCGATAATAATTCAACCGTGGGGGCCGAGGTCGGAATTTCATTTCAATTCCGTGCCTTGTCCCTTCATTCTCACCGCCCCCTTGTCGGGGGCTGCAAGTGACAGTGGCGCGAGACCAGCCCTGAAATCTGCTTATGACGTCGCTGATCAAAAGTCCGCCGAAACGTGTATTGCGAACATCTCGCTTCTTAAAAAACTTAAAAAGTAAACAAAGAAAATTAAAATACCGTACTAAACTTTAGAAAATTAGAAATTAGAATAGAAACTTTAAAAAGTAAAATAATATTTTTAATGCAACAAATTGATTTTTTTTATTAACATAACAAATTTTCAATCATATTAATTTTACAGTTAGTCAAGAAGTCTTGCTTTTCCTATTTTAAATGGCAGATTTTTATAATTGTATACAATCATAAAATAATTATAAAAATTTTTTTAATACAAAAATAAGTCAAAAATTTAATATGATTCGTTCAATCCCATTATTTTAGGAAACGCATTCTTTTGTTCTTTCCCCTGTTCTCTCTTTCTTTCTTTATAGTGGAGTATAACCTAAACCCTAGAATTTCGGATTCCTGCAACGATGTAAAAAGAGCGAGCGGGGAACAATGGCTAAGAAAGTTTTGCACTTGTCACAACGACTATTTTTTCGGAAACATTCTTTTATTCCTTTTTTCCGTCGACACCCAGGCGAAAACATTGGTTCGAATTTGACGAACAAAAGTGTCGGGAACGGAGAACGACATTTCCGGGAAACCCGGAGAAAAAAAAGAGAAAGGCGGAGCTTGATATTTCGAAAAGGGGAGAGCGATAGGAGAGAAATTGGAAATTTTGTTCGCGCAAAACACGTCGCATCGTATCGCTCGTTTATTCGTCTGGTTAATTTACATACACACTCGCACGTTTTTTACCAATATACGAGCGTATATACTACTAAAGACAGAGATTTGATCGGTTTTTGGTCATTCCTGACGCACGTGATACGTTCATCATAATCAAATGTCGCGACACTGAAAAGCGGAATAAATATGAATTGCTTTATATGTATATAAATAAATGTTGAAACGATAAATCTACTCTAAAAAAATAATAATCTAGCATGTACTTGTTTTCCTAAAATTTTTTTATGAAATAAAGCATTTATAATTATAGAGAATAAGAAAAGTATATCTTCTGTTGTGAAAAAAAACTTCTCTTTTTATAAAAATGTAAGTTAAAAAACAAAAATATTATGTTTCTTATAATATATGTATGTAGGTATGCCTATATACTACAAAAATCTATTAAATTATAACATTTAATTGTAATTATAACAAATATACTTCAACTATATATATACCTATATCTTATAAAAATAATTACAATGTTTATTTTACATAATGTTAATTATTATATAAATACATATATGTAATATAATATTGTTAACAGCAATAAAATGTATGAACATTATTTCATTAATGTAAAAGCATATGTCGCGCTTTGATGTGAGATAATCTTTGTTGCGAGATGCGCAAATAAGAGCGGACATTAAACATCCCTCGTCATTTTTTATGGTAGCAAAGTGATGCTCCTCGCGTCAATTATGCATATTGAGAACAAGCCAAATCATGTTGTGACAGATAATTTATATTGTGAGATATATGTATATACATACACAACATATATACACAAGATTGGGGAAAATGGTTGAACTTTTCGTAAAGGCAAAAAACGAAGATAAATGCGCCTATCTTACAGAAAGATTATTAAAGTTGGTTACGCGAACGCGAAAGGGCTTCCAGACGATGTAAGATTAATAATAAATGCACAAACGCTAGGTGCAACTTTGGAGAAGCGAGGGAGAGTGCATTTTCGTAAATGGAAGGTAATAAGGAAACTAACTTTAGAAAATTTATAACAGCGAAATATTATGGATAAGTTTTTGTCGTATATTATTGAAAATAAAATCACGTAAAGAAATGATAGTGGAAATTATAGCTAACTTTAGAATTAATAATTTATTAAATAGACAATATAATTTACCGTCAATCATATAATTTATTTTAAAGCAATCTT
Source organism: Leptothorax acervorum (assembly GCA_035220615.1). Classification (NCBI taxonomy): domain Eukaryota; kingdom Metazoa; phylum Arthropoda; class Insecta; order Hymenoptera; family Formicidae; genus Leptothorax; species Leptothorax acervorum. The sequence continues at coordinate 451,707 of JASTWQ010000137.1, read as the reverse complement.
CGATAAAAATTGTTCGCTATTTAATAAAATATTTTTTAAAAATAAAGTGCTTAAGCTTGGTATTTTTCAAAATATCGTATATTGCAAACATTTCAGAGCATATTGATTATATTAGCTTGGAGTAACGTTCAATTTTTGCCAGCAGTGAATGTGAAGCCATGCAAAAAGACAAAATTATAAAACTATTTTTAGAATTATTAGTTAATAATTTTCTCAACAAACAAAATGCCATAGAAAAAATCGTAATAAATATATTAGCATTATACGAAGCCCAATGTATCAAAAATTGTGTTAATTGATATTTATTTTTTTTTGTTTTCAGGAAAAAAGAATACTTTCAATATTTTATGCTATTTTCATTATTCTTCCACTCAGTGTTATAAGGTTAGATATTTAACTTGTTAATTATTGGTTTAATTATAAGTGTTTCAGGTATGAAGCTGTCTTACGACTTAACTGCGTGGATTAATATCGTGAATACACGCAAAATTGGCATCGCTGCCAAGAAACGACCTAATTCGTGACATGTGTTCAGAATTAGTGTCATAATATTATGCATAATTGCTCTTCCGTTGCCAGCTGTCCGCCGTTTCAACGCTACTACTTAATAACGTTCATATCCTTAAAAGAGAACGAATTTTTTCTTGGGACAAATTCTTTAAAAAAAATGCACATGTAAATTATGTATTGATTTGCGTTTTTTAATAATTCCATTTTTTAAATAATAATAAAATAATATCTTCGATGCAAATCCACACAGTAGGTATGTTAGAAAGCTATAAAAAAATTTTGCAAGCAAAAATTAATATCAAATTTGTTACTAAAAATACTAATAACTTTTTACAAAAATCTGGGTATATTATCGTACGTTTTGAAAAATATAATTTTTAAATTAATTTGTATACATTAATAATAGAAGACATGCATTGATTCAATACATTTCCGTTTTAATCTGCATTAAGATGCATTGTAGAATGATTAATCTGCATTATGGGAGCTGTAGAAAAGTTTACTGTGCATTTAACAAAAGTGTGTTAATATTAGTTGTCATTATTTAAAAATAATATATTATTAAAAGCAATACAATTATTTTTATATTCATATTTATGTAATATCTTTTTTCAGCAATTTCGTGTTATAACAAAGTTAATGGAAATTAATAATGTATCGACGCAATGAAATTAATGCAGTAATTTTAATGGCCTACTTTATAAACAACTAGCTTGAGTCATATTAAACAAAATACGCGTAATCATCGTTCCGTTTATTTGTCGCAGTTAATCACGTTCGTCGATATAGAACTGAAGTTATGCCAAGTTTCAAACTTTCGCGAGTGCGGACCCTTCTCGAACCCCATTGAAATTTTGCGTCCTTTCAGGAAGACATCGTCTATCTTGTCTTTGGAGTGAATAGGAGGGCGCACGGGCGCACCCTAGATGCATTATGTTTTAAGGTATAACCCTACCATGTATACATACATATACAGGAATCTATTCTAAGCATTGTGTACATAACCGCGTTCTATATAAATATTTCATATAACAGGTGATCCAAAACAAAGCGTCGAATTGTTTTATCAAGAGGAAGATATTAAATATTTAATACTTAATACTTAATTGTTACAAAAATACTACTAATTATTATTTTTTGTAACACAAATGAAGCAATAATAAGTGCGATGATTGCGTTAAACGAGCAAAGTTTCTTATTTTAATTCTTCTATGACAGTTCAAATCTTTCTATGACAGTTAGTGTCGCATGCATAATATAATTTATTTTTGCAATCTTTAACACATTTAGTATGAATATTATATTGATTGCGGTCAGATATATGAATTGTTTTTCTATTGCTAAAAGTTTGAGATCCCTAATTGAAAATATCTACTTATACTATATGAAATAAAACCAAACTTATCAAACTTATGCATTATAATTGAACATATTTTTATTATTTCATTTATTGTATATTTATAGTAATTACATTTATAATAAAATAAAAATAATATAAAATGTTTAACAGTTAAGAAAAAATATTTTTACAAATTAAATAAATATCAGACATAAAAGAATACTAGACACTTTATTCGTCAAAGTAGCCATCCTCACATTTACTAATTTAGGTAATCTAAGCTACAAGTTTATATTTATTTTTTCTAACGGAAGATCCTTCCATCTATCTACTGAAATAGGCCACAGTTCAGTTTTGGAAAAAAGGCTTTATGAGCGTAATCTATTTTCTGGAAATTAAACAGTGCTATGTTAACCACAACTATGCTAAATATAATGTATATTTACTTTCAAATTAAGTAAAAAATAAAAAATATTGATTAAAACATGAATTGGACTTTTAACTAGTGTATGATCTCAAACTTCTGGCCAGCAGTGTATTCAGATTTAGTAGCGTAAATATAACAGCTTTTGCGTTTTCTACATCTAATTTTGCTAAAAAAGATTTCATTGTTAAAATTCATAGGTAATTATTCAGAGTATATATTATATAAGTCTACAGTAATGACTGATGGCTTTAATACGCCGGTAGTCATACAGTCGGTTTCATAATAAACCATGCAATAATAAGAAACTGAAAAGTTTTGTAGATTCGTATACTTTCGGAATTTAGACATGCAGCATAATAAGGACAGAACAAACAAATTGATCTACCACTGAAATAAATGCATCCAAATGATTGGCAAACATGTCGAGTTGCTTGGTTATCAATAACATCTGCGTTTTTGAGTAGGGAATCTTACTTATTGATTCTCTCTTATTTAATTATATAGATATCTGTTACAATAATTTATCTCTATTGTTAGTTTTTTTCATTAATATGAACAGATTAAGTATTGCATAAAAACGTGAATTAGTGGAATTGATTTATAGCGAATGTAAAGGATGTAATGAGCGTCTGACCACTCGGTATAATATCCAACGTTCCATGTAACATCTCGAATATTGGTAGGTGCAGTCTCTCATACATCACGAGCAGGATTCTGCGCGATATGGAAATTATTCGCGCGAGATTTTCGTCATAAATTACGGGAATTAATTCGATTTAACCTCCACCGCACGTGGCAAAGGTGGTTAATGTGTTTCCCCCCTCTCTCTCTCCGCTTTATATTACAATACAAACCAAATTTTTCCGTGATATACATATATATATGTATTGCAATATAATAAATTATAAATAATTGGATTATTTTATTATATGCGCGTGTTCAATATACATATATCTATATATTATACATATGTATATGGAATGCATTATGTATTTGAAATATGCTTAAGGGGATCCTGAACCCGTCTGTATACCGACATTATTGCATTATAAGAAATCTTTGAATTGGCTTTACAGAATCGCAAAATTCTTTTACAGAATTAAAGTACGGGCAAAAATCTAGCGCGCAACGGTCGAGTTTGTATGAAAAACGAAAAAAATTAAAAAACTTACTTATTTTTTGCACGTAGAGCTGTCACCTGACGACAATATTTGCTTAATACAAAAATACTGCAGTTTATATGTACAAAATGAGATAGAGGCGCGCTAGGGAAAACATGTAAGAATAATATCGCGCAAGCAGAACTAAGATTCGAAACCTAGAAAAAAAGAATTTCTCTAATTGCATTTTATGAATGCAATGTAGGTACTATCCTTGTCTAGATCATTGTCTACAGAAGGACAGATATAGGTCGGTAACATAAAAAATGATAGAAAATGATAATTTTGTCGGAAAATCATACGGATTCAGGATCCCCTTAATGCTTATATGTTCGTATATATAAATGTACTTTTTAATAACAATTATTTATCTTATTAATTTTAACAAAAATTGATAATAAAAATCTATATACTTGTGTAATAATTACTTGTGTAATAATAATTAATATCAAAATATAGGTATAAATGTTACCTAAAATTATGAATGGAATTAATATACAGGATGTCCCAGAATTGATAGTAAAGAAAAAAGAAGCATATTCAAGGATATTTACCAATTTTCGTAAAATTCGAAGCCCAAGTTTAGACAATATACAGAAAATTCGAGTTTTTTCGGAAAATTTTGGGAGGGTGTAGCTCAAAAGGGGTGCGTTTCCAGACATACGTATATAGGACAGTTTTACCTTCTTTTAACCTGTAGAATATGCTTCTTTTTTTTTACTATCAATTCTAGGTTACCCTGTATATTTGTTAAATGTACAAAATTATCATTTGTGTTCATAATTGATCAATTTGCAAATTGAAGGAAAATGGTCAACGCGCTCGAGCGTGATTTCGTCATTGATCGATTTATGCTTCGAAATGAACGACACGATCGCACTTGACCTCGTTGAAAAAATGCCAAAGAAGAAAAGAAGATGTACTCACCGTTCGTACGAATCCGGGGTCGTGCAGAGCTCGCTCAGCATGCAGTCCAAATCGGTTGCCAGAGAATTAAGCAGCTGAAAGACAAAAGCAGAGAAGAGGGTTAGGGTCAGCAAGAGAAGACTAGTTCGACAATAGGTCATCATTCCATTAACTAACTGTCCGGCCGATCAATATAATGCAGTTTACATTATAGAGTTAAAACGACCACTATGTATAAATTCAAATATTTCAGCCTAATAAATTAAGTAATATATAATAATAAATTACACTAAAAATATCCTTTTAATTTTTTCGGTCAATTTCATTAAGATTTCCTTAAATTTTAATGTATATGTATAATATAATATATATCTTTTCTTCTCATTAAATTTTTTAAATTAAATTAGAATTTTGTTAAAATAAAATACTCCGCTTAGAAATTAAATTGTTATATTAATATTATTATCTATTACATTTTATATTATTAAATTATTATTATGTTTAGGATTGCCACCTCTCCAGATTTTAAAGGCATATGTCCGGATTCCGAACGTAAGCCTTCGAGTTTGATCATTATTTTTCCAGGTTGAGTGAAACGTAAAACATTTTATCTAATCTTTAATTTAAAAAATACACAAATTTCGACAATTCCCTGAGTGAATGGCGTTGGAAAATAATTAACAAGAATAAAATTAGGATAAATAACGTTACAAACTCGATGTGTATTTGTCAGTGAAAACTCGGTGATTATTGTCTGTGACTGGAGTATTTGTTTAGATTCTTGATAGATCCAGGAAAATAGAACAATCAAACAGAAACGCTTAATAATTATTATTGTTTAATCATTATTTATATAATTCACATATTTTGCTTTCTCATAGAGGAAGCTTTGTTTTCGTAGAAAATTTTTTTTTTTAGTTGCCGCTGCCAATGTGTTCAGAATGTTCTAAAACGTCGAAAAATCGCAACTTTAAAAAATGTCCGTATGTATGTATGTGTGTGTATATATGTGTGTGTATGTGCCAAATTTTTACCGAAATTTCTATAACTCAAGAACTGATTAACCAAATCTTAAAGAATTATATACGATAAAATAGAGGTAGAAAAGACTGAAGAATATAATAGAATAAAAAAAATTGCCAATATTATAAAACTTTAACCCTCAATTCTCAACCGCTAGAGACTTTTTAAAAATTGATGTTTTTGGACAATTTAGTATTAATTATTGGTAACTTTTCAAGTTCTGTTATATTCTTCAGTCTTTTTTACCCCTTTTTCATATATAATTCTTTAAGATTTGGTTGATTAGACCCAACTTTATAAGGCTTCTATGTATGTACGGATTCTCCGAAATTTCAAACGTCTGTAACTCAAAAACTGATCAACTAAATTTTAAAGAATTATATAAATAAAATAGGAGTAGAAAAGACTAAGAATATAATAGAATTAGAAAAAAATTGCCAATTTAATGAAAAATTGCGCAAATTAGAAACATGTGCATTACTTCTTCATTTTTTTCGCTTATATATAACTTAAGAACTGATCAATCAAATCTTAAAAAATTATATATAAAATAGGGGTAGAAAAAACTGAAGAATATAATAGAATTCGAAAAAAATTGCCAATATAATAAAAAAGTATATAAATTAGAAACTTGCACGTCGCTTCTTCATTATTTTTTTCGCTTATATATAACTCAAGAACTGATCAACCAAATCTTAAAGAATTATATATGAATTAAGGGTAGAAAAGACCTAAGAATATAATAAAATTTAAAAGAAATTGCCAATATAATAAAAAAGTGTACAAAGTAGAAAGCACATTACTTCCTATATACGGTTTCTCCAAAATTTCAAACGTTTGTATCTCAAGAATTAATCAACAAAACCTTAAAGAATTATATATAAAATAGATGTAGAAAAGACCTAAGAATACAATAGAATTCGTGAAAAATTGCCAATATAATAAAAAAGGGTGCAAATTATAAACTTGCACATTGTCTTATGTACCGATTTTCCAAAATTTTAGAAGGTTATAACTTAAGAACAAATTAACCAAATATTAAAGATTAGTATATGAAATAGCGGTAGAAAAGACTGAAGAATATAATTAAATTAGAAAAATTGCCAATATTATAAAACTTTAACCTTTAAAGACAATACCCGTTTAAGACTTTTTAAAAATTGATGTTTTTTGACAATTTAGTATTAATTATTGGTAACTTTTCTAATTCTATTATATTCTTTAGTCTTTTCTACCCCTATCTCATATATAATTCTTTAAGATTTGGTTGATTAAATCCAGCTTTATAAGGCTTCTATGTATGTACGAATTCCCCAAAATATTAAATGTCTGTAACTCAAGAACTGATAAACCAAATTTTAAAAAATTATATATGAAATAGGGGTAGAAAAGACTGAAGAATACAATAAAATTAGAAAAAAATTGACAATATAATAAGAAAGTGTGCAAATTAGAAACTTTCACATTGCTTCTTCATCATTTCTTTTGCTTATATACGTCGGTTAACTTTTAACATCACTTTACTCACTTTTCGTCTCTTTCTAAGGAGGACAGTTAGAACATCTCAAGTCTCAATAATTGAGACTTTTCAAAAATTGATGTTTTTAGATAATAAAAAAAAGTGTGCAAGTAGAAACTTGCACATTGCTTCCTCATAGTTTCTAAGTGTGCAAGTAGCAACTTGCACATTGCTTTCTCATAGTTTTTAAGTGTGCAAGTAGAAACTTGCACATTGCTTCCTCATTGTTTTTAAGTATGCAAATTAGAAACTTGCACAATATTTTTTCAAAATTTTTAAATAAGCAAATTATAAATTTGCACATTGCTTAATCAACATTTTATTTCGCTCATAAAGCTTTCTCTATAAGATAGCCAAACTAATAAATATCCACTAATAAGTATACATCAAAGAAAAAACAAGCTTCCTCATAGAGGAAGTTTTATGAGCGAAATAAAATGTTGATTAAGCAATGTGCAAACTTATAATTTGCATACTTAAAAATTCTGAAAAAGTAATGTAAAAGTTTCTAATTTGCATACTTAAAAACTATGAGGAAGCAATGTGCAAGTTTCTATTTGCACACTTTTTTACTTGTTTCTTTTTTTCTCTCCGGGTCAAAACGATCGTCTGGATGGTAATTGGTAACTCTAATCATGTTATATATACATAATATGCGTCCTTAAATAAAATATTGGAACTTTTATAAAATGTGCTATCGCGAGACAGTAATCGTGACAATAATGATCGTCACAGTCTGTTCTTGTCGTCGTCGCAGCATAGCATACTGCTCCTGTATTTGCATTGCGTCGACGAAAATCGCGAGGCCGGAAAATTAGAAGGTTTCCGTCTATGAGCACTCTCGCAGAGTCAATATTGAGCGTTGTGAGGGAAAAAACAAGCCGATAAAGCTTCCGTGTGCGGAAAGATTTTATGCCGTGTAGAAGTTCCGTATTTTTTATTCGTAGCTTATACAGGGTGTGCGGTATTACCGTATCACCTCTCGTGGGCAGGTAGAGAGGATTAAATTAAATAGGAAAGTCCTTTACTGTTTTGTAAGCTTCTCAATAATTAATAAGAAATTAATTAATAAAGATCCGCAAATCAGTATGCGTCCGTGCGATTTGACGAGAAGAGATAGCCCAGCGTTTACGAAGCATTTGGGTGCTTTTATGTTAGAGAGGTGATCGATATATGTATATACAAAAAACGATAACAGCGGCGATACTAGCAAAGTAACGAGAATAAATGCATTAATTTATATGTAATTGTTTATATGCTTCATCAGCAATTTTGCAACTGTATATTCAAATAGCTCTATCTCGAAAATTGTTCATATGAACATTTTTGCTTAAAATGACCGATACCATATTACCTCCCAGAGTAGTGACCTTTCCTCCTGGGACACTGTATATACAAATTGTTATCTTTAAATGTAAAAATAACTCAGGAATATAATAAAAAACTAAATATACCTAGATTAAATTTGCAGCTAGAAAGTAATAAATGTTATTTAGAAATGTTATTTAAGAGATATTTAAAGGGATATTTTTTATTATTGCAGCTGCAAACGCCGTGATCATTAGTGGACCACAACCGACCATCCTGACTCGCGTAAAGTGCGTACTTGCGGTACACATAATGCGTGTGCGTAATTCAAATGCGCGTTTTCCTCCCTTGGAGAGGGGAGTTGTGTTGCGAGAACAAGCTCGAAGGGTCATCGCGAAAATGTAATTGCAGACTATCATCCCTGATCATATATTCCGATCAACTCTCTCCCATTTCCTCCTTCTTCCTCTCTCTCTCTCTCTCTCCCCCCCCCCCTCCCTCCCCATCGATAGATAAAACAAACCGCAATCTGTCAATGCAAATATCGATTCCGTTGTGACTGCTGTCATACCATTCCGGTTACAAACTTGTACTCTTGAAATTTTTATAGCAACGTATTTGACGAACGACTAAACCCAAATCCCTCGCCTTGCAATTTTAATCTACTCAAAAAGAATGGCCAAGAATCTCACAAAACGGCTCTTACGGATTTTCTGAAGAATATATTATTGTATTTTATACTATAGGTTTAATTTTTATTATCCTTAAATAGTAATTATTTTAAAACATTTAAAAAATATTAAAACGTTAAGAAAGATAAAATAAGATAAATATTAGAGATAAGAACGAGATATTAATAAATATTTTTAATCATCGGTGAGGTTTGACCTAATATGCATATTTACAATATTTTTACATAGCAATATATCTTACATGTAATTATTACTGATATTTAATATATTTTAATTAATTCAAGTAATTTATAAATTTTTACTTTTTCTAATTCCTCGAGGCAAAAAATAATAGTCAGCATTATTTTTTATTGACAAATATAAATCAGATTTCCGTCACTTTTTACGTTTATTGCCTAAAGTTTGCTGCAATCTAGGACAAATTACTTTACTGATCTAACATTAATAAAAAGAATAGCGAGAAATAGTAAATCGCAAGTTGTGAGAAATTTTACAAATCGAGGCTACACCGAGAATACGCCACACGCCGCGGAACGCGTGCAATGTGGAAGGTGCATCCGTCTGTGTAACCACGTGGCGTACGCGCTCGTGTGTATTCGGCGTGAGTCACGGGAGTCGGTGGAGCATGAAACCCCATAAAACGGCGAACCGATCGAATATTCCGTCTGTCGAAGAGACGAAGCTCCCGCCAGAATCGATATAGATTCACGCGAGACGTGCCGAGAAAGACGCCGCCCGAGAAATCCTTCGTCGATCCGAGGAAGCGCAAACTTTAATCAAATCAGAGTCCGTAAAAACGACGGCCTTGACGTCTGCTTTGCAAAAGAGATCGCGCCCGTGCAAATCATTTAATTGGATATGACATATGAGTAATAGGATTTACACAATCTCTGACAACATTTATTTAAATCCGAATTCTGCGATCTACGAAACGCAAACATGGAATGTCGCGGTGCGACAAGAGATTAACTGTGTATTTAATATTTCATATGAATGGGACGTGCGTTAGAAGTTAAAAAGATCGTGGCACGAAATTCAAATATTCCAACCGCAGGCTTATTTAATTAAACAAAGGACGGGATCGAGTTAAACGTACCCCCGTCGTTACGCAACGTGTTGCGTGCTCTGCTTTACTTCTTCAGCAAGCAGCAGCTCAGCAGCAGCGACCGCGACGAGTGCTGATTGGATCTAATCCGTTTAATTCGGGGAATGAGTTTCAGTGGACCATTTTAATTCGAGTCCGTCGCGACGCGTTTGCTCTCTCTCGCTTGCTTCGAGTGCTCTTCTTAAACTTGAAGCCTCGAGAGCGCTTCAGGCACGCCGCGCCCGCGCGGTCCCGATATTGAACAGCCTTTTACATTCGTCCCTTAATGACCGGCCGGAAACTCGAGAGCTCAATCTGAAGAGAATATGTTGCGATCTTAACGGAAACTTCTCTACTTTGGTTTCAGGCTTGAAGTTGATTGTAACAAGATCATAAAATTTTTGTAGAAATACTTTCTGATAAAGAATATTATATTGTAAAATATTTTTGTAGTTTATAAAATATGAAATTATATCTATTGTATTTATAATTTTGATAAAATATCTTTCTACTTTAGTTTCTGATTCGAAACAAATGAACTTTTTTCAAAGTGCTTCTCTAATTGAGGTATAAGCTTCTCCTTTTGTTATATATAGATAACGCAAACGTTTTTCAGCGTTGCACCAATCGGAATAACACTGCATGTATTTGAAAAAAATAAATTATCTTTCAAGTTGATTCTAATCCAGACAGCTTTTCCTTTCATTAGTAGATAACACATCAATTCGGATGACTTATCGCACGTTTATCGGTCGTACTCACACACGTGTTGACCGTACCGTGTACCTCCGCGTATCGCGTATTTCCCAGCGCTCGTTGTTTGCGGAGACGTGGAAGAACAACGGCGATTAGGCCCAGCAATACAAACGACGAGACACGGACGATAATTAAACGGGTTCTCCGCGCAGCTTGTTATCGTAATGGATAACACGCCGACCGCATAACGCACACACCCCGGTGCACATGCAGAATCACGTTGGACAGAAACTTGGGCAGATAGCAGATCCACACGTGGAATAATAGCACGAACGCGCACGGTGACAACAGAAACGAAGACAAATGAACGTCGATCGAAGGCCTAGGCATCCGGCTAGCGCGTACATGTGTCCGCCGCAAAAGTCCAGTGTCCACTGTGGCTTTGTCGTAAGAATGCGTTTAATAGGATCGCGCCGGTCGCGGCGGGAAGGATGGCTACTGGGTGTCTCGAAGAAAAGCGCGCGTATGACTTTGTCCCATAAAATGGAGAACTGTCAAATCAATCAGAAATTACATTTAAAATCTACAAAAATTTAAATATACATATGATCAAATATTATTTCTCGTAAAAATTGCAATATTTACAAATAAATTTAATGGTAATTTTTATTTACTTTGCTAACAAATATATTTTTCATTTAATTTAATTAAAGGCTTTATTTTAAGATTCCTGGTTCTTCATTGCAATACTATAATAATTTATGACATGTTGAATTATTAGAACTATAAAATCGTATGAAATTATTTCTTACATACGTCAAAATAAAGTCGTTTATATTGTATGCCATTATTTGCGTTTTATAATATATTGATAAATACTGAAAGCTAAATTTCTTTGTGTTATTTTGCATTAATAAATTACCGCGTATTCCGTATAGTTCTTTCTCTTTCTCTCTCTCTCTGCATATATAAAATTCGCAATTATGTATTAATCTACAAGCTAATACAAAAGAATATTTTTTACTAATTTACACTATCAAAATTTAATTTTAAACTGTGTTTTCAGTCCGACAAAAAATCGGCGCGCGGTATATAGTATGTTGAAAATTCGTGTACTTGGAAATGCACAAAAGATTTAAAATTTATTAAACAAATTTTAAATCTCTCGCTTTAATATCAGCGTATAGCTCTCATTTGCCTTATATCGTGTCTTTCATTGTGTATCCGGAGAGCTTGTTTCTTGATATTAATTTTAAAATTTAATTTATTTTGATATACATATATTGCAAATGAACAAAATTCAATATAGCGACAGCGAGAAAATACTAGTTTTAAAAGAATCATGATTTAACTCTAAAAAATAAAATTATGAAAAAGAGCCTGAAATATTGTACGGGAAATAATCTCCTTCGACATTTTCGTCAAGAGAAGTATCGAATTTACGTCAAAGATGTCTGTCATTAAATATTGAAAATGTAATAGGGAGAGACACTCTATATACTTTTGCGCTCTGTATATTTAAATATCATTGTTATATAACTATTAACCAATTAATTAATTAGTTAATTTAATACATAATTCTTTCAGTTTTCCAGTAGCACTTGAATTTGTCTTTTCTCGTGAAACATAATGATCATTTCTCATTTAATATCCCGTTCTTATATATTATACCTACAGTACGTGATTAAAATTAACTGGAGGGAGAGGAAGGGATGGTGAGGTTGGAAGAGTACGAGGGGAAAGGCGGGCACGCGCGCGACACATTTTTCGCGCGCGAAACGTGACTCATCGCGAATCGTCGAGACGATTACGCGTTTTATCACACGACATAGTGACTGTCGATTTCACCTGCGCGTGCCGTAACTATCGGAACACACTATACACGAAAACGACAGCTGCGGCCAATCGGCCGTGTTACGTGCCGTTTCGCTCTCGCCAGTTGCGCGATGATAAGGCCACTGGAAAATACATATATATATATATGTGTGCGTATCTCCGTTGCACGCGTAGAACCATGTAACGTACAGATGAAGATGCCCAGTGTGAACGCCGGAAAGGGTATAAGTAAAACGGATGCGGCCTGGCGAGATGTCAGATAAATAAGAGCGTTCAATCGCGAGCTGACGTGCACACGTATTAGTCACTTTAAACAACACGAGTATTTTTACCAGCCGGTTTTGTAAAATTGTGTTTTCCGCGATCGGTCAGAAAAATAAATGGAAAGAATAAAGGAGAACGGAAGAATATGGATATAAATTAAAATAAGTTGCTTGTTTCACATACTATGTAATTAAAAACATTAATTAATTGATTTTCGTATATTTTTACGAATCGTATATTTCGTAGTTTTAAAATACGATTTTTTAAAAGTTTTTTGGGATAAATTATATATGCTTTTTAAAGAAAAATAAACAAAAAGGAAGCTGGATCTAATCAACCAAATCTTAAAGAATCATACATATGAAATAGGGGTAAAAAACACTGAAGAATGTAATAGAATTAACCCTTAACGGTCACACTGGGTCCAGTAGACCCAAGCGTTTTTTTGACTTCGAAAACGACCCAGTAAACCAATAGAAATGGGTCTTGTGCCGCCATCTACAGATAGTTGGGACCTTCAAGTATCGATCCCCGTCGGTGGAATATTTTTCGGCCCGTTAGTTCTCTATTGGCAGCCGTTCAAAGTGTGCGTGTCGAAATTGTTGGGTCTATTGGACCCAGTGTGACCGTTACGTAATAATTTGAGTTTTTCGAGTATTTTTTTTTTTCGTTTCTTGTTGTTCCAAAGTGAAGAGGCAAGTACACAGTTGTGTTTTTCGTTGCTTAGAATTTTTTAAAAAATTTTACTGTGTAATTATTCATGAAAAGTAGATAGCTTATAACTTGCGCTCCCGTACAATTTGCGAGGAATTGCTTGAGGAGTGCGAAGAACAGCCAATTCTTGGCGGCGATGACACTGATGGAGCCGAAGACCACGTGTCCAAGCAATATATATATTATATATATAATATATATGTAATATAATATAATAATATATATATATATATATATATATATATATTATTATATTATTATATATTATTATATATATATATTGTGTATCGTTCTTGCAGGTGTGCCTTGACCAAATGTAAATATATATATATATATATTTACATTTGGTCAAGGCACACCTGCAAGAACGATACACAATACCAACAATTCGCAAGGACATCAAATGCGGTATAGCGAATATCCTGCACCTCCAGGACAGGCCTGCATTTGGAGAGAACCGCCCAAAATTGGATAGGAAACAAAGATGTCAAGTTTGCCCGTCAGGAACTGATAGAAAGACGAGATTCATGTGTCCCACTTGCCTTCGACCGATGTGCGACAAGCATCGCGCATATTTATGCGTTGAATGTGCCTATGGCATCGAATAAAAAATTGTAACCTTTTTATTTACTTGAAGTATGTCATTTGCAACGTAAATATATTTTTTTCATATTTTTTAAATAGACCGATATCTTAAAATTTGCGGAAGTTAGAACAACTACAAACATTTCTCCAAAAATTTTAAATTTTATTAAAAAAGAACCGCTTTACCAATTATCGCCAAATTCAATCCCAACCTTCCTTATATGATACTCTATCGAATAAAACCAAATTATTCCGATATCTCAAAATTTGCGAAAGTTAGAGCAACCACGGACATCAAATCCGTACACACACAAACACACACACATATATATATATATACACACACACACACACAAATTTTTTTAAAATGCAATTTTTCGACGTTTTACAACATTCTGAACACATTGGCAGCGGCAACTAAAAAAAAATTTTTTTACAAAAACAAAGCTTCTTCTAGAGGAAGCAAAAGATATAAAGTTTAAGAGTATAAAAAGAAGAAAATAAAAATAAAGATATTTTGTAACGATTATTTTTATAGGTAACTTTTATTTTATTTTTGCAATTACTTTCATTTTACACTTATTTTTCAAAAGTAACGTTATCCGCTGAAATACTTTGTTATTTAACGGCTCATTTGTTTTATTAATGGAAGGATATGGTGGGTTGTTCCTTTGCATTGTACGATGCTGTTGGCGGGTTTAAAGCATTAAACGTTAATCTTGCTAGGCTTAAAATGTCAAGACCTTTCTATTGCTACGCATGTACACACACACAAGACAATTGTAACGAATCATACTCGTACATTTCATAAGAGACTGTAGTTTTTAAAATTTTTGAATTATTTGTTCATGATATGGATCGTGCCATATCTTTATAACAAAAATTATCCTAATTTTATGATAATGCGCTATGTTTTTTAAAATATATTTTTTATTAATTTATTTTGTGTCAATATTTATGTGTTTATATATAATAAAATATTTATATTCTTTATAAAAATAATATCAAACTGGAAGAAAATTATTAATTTATATATTTTAAAGGTAGCTCACGATGTTTGTGTTTCGAATCGCGATGGCTTATATTGATGAAACATTGCGGCCACGATGAATAATCTTGTCCAGTTCATATAAATGAAGTAATCAAATTCTCAGCAAACTTTCTGAAAAGGCGTCGCGTCTCCAGAAGAAAAAGAAAAATCCGACCTGAATGGGTCCATAAACACGATTTCACACAATCATAGGTGCGTATAGGTATGGGGCGACTATAAATAAAACTGTCAAAATGTGCCGCGTGACAACAAGTCCGATTTCAAATTTGCATCTCGTTCTGATAGCGGCCTGTCGGTCATTATCGCTATTTGAGAATGTGCAAACGCGGCGGAATGACATTTCTCACGATCGTGACGCGTGGTTTCACTTTGCGACGACTGCGTTCCATCATCATCCACGAGCCATAAAGCGTACCTACATTTTTGCGCAACCCGGTGCGAGTATGATAAACTTTAGAAGAGAGTTCGCGAAAGATTTGTCGCGCACATGCATTTCGCTTCAACGAAAAATGTGCAAACAAAAAACTGTTTGAAATTCTGTAGATATATTGCTCGTAATTAAAGATCTCGCGCTCGAAAAGCAGTTTCGATCTATAATTCGCGACGAATAAAAGTGTGAATTATTCGAGGAGATACTTTGAAGTGTATCTCAACATACAAAAACCGTTCTTTATTTCTACCATGCACTTAAAGAAAAAAACTTACTGTCAGAAAAAATCAAAGTTCAGAGGATCCAAGTTGTCCTTTCCAATTATATCCTTTCTCTCTCACTATTATCTTCTATTATGTCACCGACAATCATTCGGTACACTATACAAGAACATCCTTATCACTATCTTGCACAAATTTCATTCACCAACTTATACCGTTTCGTGATATTAAAAGATAACGACTCGCGGATGAAAAATCCCTCGGGACGAAAAATAATTTCATACTAAGCCAACAAAAAAAAAAAGAACGAGATAATCTTTCTATCTCGTCTCGCGCTTGTTTGCCTTTAATTTCGTGTAAAATTCAAATGACAAGAGTGATTGCTTAGTGACATTTCCCACGATTTAACGGATTTTGTTTTCTCGTATATTTTTTTCATGTGAAGAGATCTTAAAGTATGTTAACAAACTACATTGTTAGTATCATATTACAAAAAAATTGGATCATGGAATAGATATATATTTAAATTATAATATATATACATACATACAGGGTATTCGAAAAGTGTGGGACCCTCCCTATTATCTCAAAAAGAACGCACTTTCACGGAAAATAACTCCAACAAAAGTTGTAGGGTTTAAAAAGATCTATTTACTGTCTTTATCAGTTTGACCATGGGTGGTGTCTCCCAGGTCAGGTCAAGATTACCTTAAATTTTTTAAATGAAATCCCCTATTTTTTATTGCATATTCTTATAGTCCTTGTCGAGACGTTTTTAAAACATTATAATAAAGCTCTCTTTTATTAAAAATTTCCTGAGATATTTCAAATTTTGTCGTTAAATTTTTAATATAAAATATGAAATATCTCGTAAAGTAGTTATTTTTTGATGACTTTACCTTAATACTTTTATACGTAGAATAATGAAAGAAATTGAATGTTGTAAAAAAGAACATAAAAAATTATTACACAGAAAGAACATTAAAAAATTTGATTGCATTTAGTAGATGCATTCAATTTTACAAAATTGCAAATGTATAAATTAATATTATTATTCAATTCCTTTCATTATTCTACGTATAAAAGTATTAAGGTAAAGTCATCGAAAAGTAACTACTTTACGAGATATTTCAAATTTTATATTAAAAATTTAATGACAAAATTTGAAATATCTCAGGAAATTCTTAACAAAAGAGAGCTTTATTATAGTGTTTTGAAAACGTCTCGACAAGGGCTATAAGAATATGCAATAAAAAAATAAGGGATTTTATTTAAAAAATTTAAGGTAACCTTGACCTGACCTGGGAGACGCCACTCATGGTCAAACTGATAAAGTCAGTAAATAGATCTTTTTAAACCCTACAAATTTTGTTGGAGTCATTTTCCGTGAAAGTGCGTTTTTTTTTAGATAATAGGAGTCTCACACTTTTCGAATATCCAGTATATACATAGATATACAATAAGAGAGAACTAAGTTTTATTCTATATAGGTATTATTAAAAAAAGAACTTGTTTGCTATATATTGTTAAAATATATTAGTTTATATTACATTAGAAATGTCACATTATATTTAATATTAAATTCTGATATTAAAATGTGTCTACAACACTTAATGCGCGTATTGTGGGTGACTGAACTTAATCGTGAATGTGCAGGCACTGACTGCCACCTGGGAATCGATACTCCACTACCAGTGGTGACTGGTTGAATTGCTATAGCAACATCTGATCAAAACAGAAGATGCGTATTTAGAACGCGGCATCCTAATAACGTTGAAGGTGAGAGAGAGAGAAAAAATAGAACTTTATGATCGGAATTCGAATAAATGCGGATCGTTCCAAGTTTAATTTATATAGCACAGACGCACAAGAAAATATATTTTATCTTTATAACTCATATATATGCTTATATACGCATATATGCTTATTAAATACTGTTTTATCTGCTAAATAAATATGTAATACTCATTAAAAGATAGAAAAATTATACAATAATAAGCCTATATATATATTGTGTATATATATATACATATAATATATATGTAGCTGCATTATTGTTTATTATACAGGGTCTACCTAAACTGGCGATAAATATTTTAATGACAAATACTTTGTAACATTTTAAGACAAAAATTCTAATACGAAAATGCTGAGGCTATAATAGTTTTCAAATGAGAAAAGTTTAAAGATAACGAATTGGACGAATTAAACAAGGTTGGATTTTTTTAAATAAATTTGATTTAGTTTTAATTTTTTAAACAGACATGTTGGCCACAATTTAAAAATCTGAAAAAATTCTCAAAAATCCTGTGTCAGATATCAAAATTTTCAAGCCTTGACCCAGAGTGAGCCGGCATTCGCTTCTATTTTTTTTTTAAACTTTTCTTTGAAAAAAACATTGAAAAAAATTAGAAGCAGAAGTCAGTCCACTGTAGGTTGTTGCTTGAACATTTTTATATACATATAACACAGGATTTTTGATATATTTTTTAGATTTTTTAGACGCGATTTTTTTTATTGTAAAAAAAACAAAACGTGTCGAAAAAATTTGAAAGAAATTCTCGAAAATCCTGTTATATATAAAAATGTTCGAACAACAGCCTACAGTGGACTGACTTCTGCTTCTAATTTTTTTTATGCTATTTCGAAAAAAGCTCAAAGAAAAATAGAAGCGAACGCCGGCCCACTCTGGGTCAAGGCTTGAAAATTTTGATATCTGACACAGGATTTTTGAGAATTTTCTCACATTTTTAAATTGTGGCCAACAATATGTCTGTTTAAAAAATTATAACTAAATCAAATTTATTTAAAAAAGTCTACAAACAATCTGAGTGCATTTTAGAGTTGGAACAATAACATAAAAAATCGCCAACAGAATCCGAGAGGTTGAGGGTCAGACCCTGGTCGATTTGGTATGGAATGCCCCATATACAGATTGTTGAAGAAATTTATTTAGCTAGAAATTTTTCATACAAATGTTATTTAATTAATTAGAAAAATATTTGTTATGTATGCATATATAAATTGTCATAAAGAATAATTTAGATATCTGCCACAAACAAATTATTTAAAGAGAATTCTTTATAATAGAAAATTGTGACGAATATGCATATGTGGCACATTTACAAATATCCTATCTTTTTCTTACGATTATATTTATCATAAATATTTCTCATACCAATATTATAAGTCTACAATAAAACACTTTAATATTATAAAATCGAGGGAGTGCAGTGATTCAAGAGGGAGCAGCGCTAAAAGGCTTGTTGTAATAAATTTTGTCTTCAATCAACTTAAAACAATGTTAAATTATTTGGAAAGGCGCAACGCGGCATCGCTAAAAGTCGAAACCTGTAATCCCATCTTTTTTTACGATTATATTTATCATAAATATTTTTCATACCAATATTATAAGTCTACAATAAAACACTTTAATATTATAAAATCGAAGCAGTGCAGTGATTCAAGAGGGAGCAGCGCAAAAAGACTCGTTGTAATAAATTTTGTCTTCAATCAACTTAAAACGATGTTAAATTATTTGGAAAGGCGCAAAGCGCCATCGCTAAAAGTCGAAACCTGTAAAATGTACGATGGTGCTTACTCCGGATTATTTCTACCGTGTGGAAGCGCTGCTTTAAGTCGACGACTTAAAGGGGACCAGTCGTCTCCCAAACTCGATAAACCGTTGCAAAATTGAGGCGTCGCGTCGCCAAAGAGACCCTTGCAAAGTTGTTACTCTGCAACGAGTTTTTCTCTTTCTGTTTCTTCTTCTGTTCCTTTAAATTGCCAAGTCAATGTCAAACAAAATATACACAGAGAAAAAAGAATATATATGTATATGTATACTCTCGTTCTACTTATATTTGCGAAAAAGTTGTTTATAATTTTATTTTAATACTTTATATTATATTTATTTTTTAATTATCTATATGTTAAGATATATACATATAGTATAATTTAATTAACACAAAATACAGATTACCTTAATTTATCATTAAAAAGAATTAAAGTTAAATTAAAAGCAATATTATAAAATAGCTGTTAATAATTTATAAAAAGTATTTAGAATAAATGTTTATATAATTGGAATAACAAGATGCATTCTTATTCTTTCGAGTAAATAATAAATATACATTTAATAAAACATTTTAACAGTTCTTCTTATTGTTAGATAATTTTATTAGTTAAAATGCGATTCCTAGTGATAAACGCTATTTCCTTTTTTTACGACACTTTATACGCTTGTTAGATAAATGATTGCACATTTCAGTAATAAAACATTTTGCCTTTTCGCATACTTAAATATTGTTATAAAGATACTTACAGTTTCACACTTTTGACTGTACCAATGACGTAATGCTCTCTTCTGTTTTCGAGCTTCGCACTTTGTACTTTGATTAATAACAGCGACTATGATCAAAGTTTCGTCTGCGATAAGGGATATATTCATTTGTAAAACGTCCGCAATTATCCGAAAGGCGGGTATAAAGTGAAGTTGTCTGTGCGATTATGCTGGAGCACGACGTGACCCGTTCCATCATCGTCGTCTCTCTATGACGACCCTTGTATAGCTACCCCGCTGTCCCGACAGCTTAAAAACGCTTTAACTTGGCGTGCGGATAAGTACAGATGGTCTCCGCCCGAGTAAGCTATGTGGTGAGTTAATGCTCCACTGAATATTCACGAGTAGTTTTGTGGTGACCCTTATGCATCTCTCTCTCTCTCACATATCTAACATAGTATGTACGGATTTGCATAAAACCCATTGTAGGCCATCTATTATTAGAGGTCGATTTCCGTCTATAATTTTACGTGTCAAATTATAAGAATATAATTGCAAGTTGATTCCTAAACCATCCTATTTCTATAATCTCAAAATAGAATTTATATGTTACGAAGCTCTTCATACCTATATATATGGCTTTTAACATTTTTATTATTAAAATATGTATATATATATATATATATATATATATATATACATTATTATTATATACATATATATATATATATATATACAGTTATTTAATAAAACATTACATATATAATCTGTTTTGTAAATATATAACTTAATAAAAATATTAAAACAACAAACTAACATATTATACCCATCGTCAATAATATTGTAGAATACCAAAATCAGAATATAAATAAATAAAATAAAATGTATATACAAAATAATAAAACAAGTTTATTTAGATATTGTCTATTGTAAACTATATAATTTTGCTTATGTTTCTGGATGTATATTGTCCAAATATACGCGCGGATTATTTTTATCGCTAGGATGCAATCTTGCATAGTATATTCGGGCAATCCATCACGTTTTGAGAACTACCCCCGAGCTGGTTCACGGCCGGAAATGAAAGGGAAACATCGCGAACATTAATTCTACAAAGACTCTCGATATCTCGACCCAGCCCAGGAGCGATGCATAACGAAATTTATATTAAAGATGGGATTTCGTCGACTTCGTATTTTATCACAGGCTATACTTCTCCAGATGCCATGATGATACCTCACTTTTCGCTCCACTACAATCTTCTCGCTACTTTTCATACATATTCATCGTCGTGTTTATAATATACCTTTATATTGAATGTTCGATATTTATCCTAAATATTATGTAAACAAAAAGAAAAATATAAGAAATCTCATCTGTTTTACAAACAAAATTATATTTTCAAGAAATAAATATCTATGTATTTCTTTAGTTTAAAATATTCTCTTTATTTTCTAAAAACCTGATGTTTTATTTCAATATTTTATTTTTTATCTCTTTTTCTTCCCTGCTCGTGCGCATGAAAAATTACAACGTGATTTCTAGTAGAGACGTTGAATTTTGAATTCTTGGCTCGTGTGAAGAAGTACAGGGAAATAAAAAATAGAAATTACGCACGCAAAAGTAATCAAAGCGAAGGACGACGCCGATAATAATGTAGAAAGACTGGGGTGACGTCGCGTCGGGAAAAACTTTTTCCATGCTTGCCGAAAATTTTCCTGCGACAGCATTTGCCATTCCCTCACGCCTTGCCGTGACAAATAGCGTCAGTTTCTCTTGTACGTCACGCAATTTCCTCTTTTGCAGCGGTAAAAGACACGCTTATTCGCATTCAAGTTATCCGCGCGGATATTCACGCCGAACTCACCAACTACTAGGTGTTTCAAAGTTATCGATTTGAATCAATGTTTCTCTGAAATATTTGTTCGAAAAAAGAAATATATCTCTAATATAGAAATAATTTGAAAAGTTCTATATAATTAATAATAAAATGCTCCGAATTAAATATTATAAGAGACTAAATTACACAAATTATATATTAAAGGAGCAAAAAATAAAGCACACATACAAAAATATATAGGGGAGACCGGGGCAAACTTGACACTAGGCTTTTTGCCCATTTAAATCTATCATATAAAATTGCCTTTCCTATGGTAAATGCGTCTTTATGTGCCAGCGTTGTCAACGGAATTTGGTAATATTCTGAGTTTATGGTATAACTTCTAGTGTGACATAAGCGGTCCCGGAAGAATCACTGCGTTTCCCGGGGTCCCCCTGACAACGAGCGCCGTGAGGGACATCCGCAGGAGTTTTAGTGGGCAGGGTATGCATGCAGTATCGTGAGCGATGTGCATGCTATACAATCCCACACTCCCCCCGTTATGCCTCACCCTGGAGGCGGGGGGGTCTTCCCCGAAAGGGGCTACTGGGCAAACCTGGGACTTCGAGTCCCAGGGATCCCAGTAGTTGAAGATTTCTCCTGCGTCACAAAAAAAAAAAAAAAGTGTGACATAAGCGTTTTCGATGGTAAAAAGTAATTTTTCTGATCTCTCGAAAATTTCTACTCTTTCATCGAGCTTTACTCTTACGAATCCATCATTAAGTGATTTTGATAGGAAATTCGATGCTCTATACGAATCTGATAATCGTTTTTGCATATTTTCAAAATTTTTATGTTTTTGGAGTGACAAAAGTGAAAAACGACGTTCGGGGCAAAGTTGACTACGCCACCCGGGCAAAGTCGACACTATAATAGAGGCAAATTAGGTTTTTATCTCGGAACCGGTTAAAACTACTCGGATTTGAACGTTTTTTTTTAAATGTAGGTAATTAAAAACACTACAATGCTTATGGGTTAAAAGTTGACGCTTTAAATAGGAAATTCAAGAAAATTTAGAAAAACTGAAATTCTAAGACAAAAAATTTTTCAAACGTACTAGCTTGCATTTTTTGCTTATAAACTTAAAATAATTACTTCCAAGAGGTTTTTAAGATAGTTAATTATGATTTTATTGATTACAATTTTAGGTCAATTAATGGTGACAAAAAAAGGCTTCAGCTTGCAAAAGGTTTCATGAGAAGTTTATACTTGGCAATTTTGTTTATTTTGTGATTCTAATGAAAACCCTAAGTTTGCGACATCGGCAAGCGTCGAGTCTTCTCATATTCGACTGTGATTTGTCAATTTCTTACGGCTTATAGCTTAAAACTTAAAATTTACGTCTTAAATTCTCATTGTAGACTTTGCTTTAATTGTTTCTCAGACATGAGTTCAGAAGAAGGTAATTGAAAATTCAACAATTTTTTTCTTATTATTTTTAATGATTATTTTGCTTTATTCCAAATTTTTGTACTTTCTAAATACACGATAAACAACATATTTGATTTTCAGACAATAAAAAAATAAGTTTTAGATCAAATTGTATCGACTAGATAAAGTGTAAAATTTTCCCCGGCATTTTTAAATTTAAAAATTTGTTTTCGCGTCACTTTTCCTCTCCTGGGGGCAAAACAAAGCGACGTACAGCAAAACATCCTTAAACAATTTTGTACCTAAAGCAACACTCTTTAAATGTGTACCATTGAATTTGCTTGAAAATTTTAATTGGTTGTTGAAAATTGCTTTTGAAAAAATCGTGTCAAGTTAGCCCCGGTCTTCCCTAATATATATTTCTTAGAATTAGTTAATCCCGAGTGAAAGATTTTGTTATAATAAATTTTTAATTAGAGACTTAATAAAAAATATAAATATAAATTGTTTCTAAAATTAAGAGTAATACATATAACAGAAATAACAATTTTTGAGTTTAGAACATTTTCAGTTCAAAAAATTTAACTTTTTTAAAATTAAAATTAAAGTGTATTGATAATTGTGATTAAAAAGATTTTTAGTAGTTTTAGGATACCTACTTTAATATTATTTAACATTTGCATTTAAATATGTATATTATTGTATACACGCTGTATATAAATTGATTGTATATTCAAGGTATCCCAAAACTTGCGCATATGAAGTATAAGGCGTGATTCTTGATGCTATAAGAAACATCTTTTTTCTTTAGCAAAATTGCGTCCGACAAATAATTTTTGTAGGAGAGCATGGTTAAAATTAACGAATGAGCGTCTATGTGGCGCTCAGGGCCGGTGCAAGCTCCTCAGTCGCTCGTACCTAGTCTTTAACCTCTTTCTGTATTGTATTGCTTAAATTCTTAAAATATGATAAAAGTTAACAAAATAAATATTTTTTATTGCGAAAATTGGATTATGCAATGTAGATACTTGTTTATTATTTTCAATATAAGATGTGATTGTAATTTATTATCAGAATCAATGGCGCGACAGCCCAAGTCATTAATCTCCCTCAGGAAAAAGAAACAGCCCAAGTTTCAGGCCTTGATCTTTCTCAGTTTTCTTAAGAGTTTCATGGTATTTTAATTTTTATGAAAATAGATTACTAGTTCACTTCCCAATCCTCCTGGAGAGTAATAAGCTGCATAGATATCTGTAGCGTGTAGCTTTTTAGTAGATATATGGAACCTACAGTTTAACGCTAATTCTGAACGGTCTTGTAATTTATCATGATTGTAATATTTACCAATAAATAGCTGGACGCTGTACTGCTGGTGGATTCTCTCTTCCTCTGGGACCCGAAGTCCCTCTGAATCAGCGACGTCATCTTCTTCTCATATCAGTTCACATTACACAATATAGTTCCACAATAGCTTCACACTTCGCAATTAATGCAATTAATGGTTTCTTCACCGTCGGATAACTTTATCCTTAGGTTAAATTCACTTTTCGTCTCTTTCTAAGAGTTAGGTTAGAAAGAGACGAAAAGTGAGTTTATCTTAAAGATAAAGTTATCCGACGGCGAAGAAACCGGGCATTACTCAATTAACAAATTACCGCACACTTTATTGAAAATTAAAACACATAAACTTCACGTACGTCATTTGTCAACAGTAAATCTGCAACAAAAAAGAAATAATAATAATTAGATATACAATTAAATATTTTATTAATGTATAAAATTCCTTTTCTTCGCCAGTGAATAATAATAAGCAGAAATCGTTTGTTTCGATCAAACTGGCAATCTTTATTTATTGATTAACACAACATTTTGACTAGGATTCCAGTCCTTATCAAGTGTATAAATTCACGCCTTCGCAAACACTTCATTAGTTCAAATATTGTGCCAGCAATAAGCTTAAATCTAAGAAGTGTTTTGCGCGTCGGTTGGTATGAAAAATGGTGATTCTCATAACGTGAGATAACAAATTAGAATAAAGAGGAACGTCTATACTGGATGACAACGGACGACGTAATTAAATTTTTTCTTTTACAGTTTTACTAAAAAATATAATAAAGAAATAACCAGAGTATCTAGATATACCGGGTGATTCCGACCACCCGTGCTAGCCGTTTTTCTCATAAATGTGACATCGCAGAAAGTTAGGAAAAAATTTTTCATTACTAATGGGCACCCAAAGTAATCATTGGTGATGGTATTATTTTTTTGGACAAACCGGAAGTCCGGAAGTAAGTGTAACTGGAGTCAGTTGGAAAATTTCAAATAGACGTCTATTAAGCTGATACAGCCACTTCAACACAATCGAATAAAACATATACACAGAAATTCAGTGCTCTTTTGCTGCTGTTGCTCTATTCCGGATTTTGTTGCTGCAGTCATTTCAGAAGAAACAGTGGCTGTGCTAGCTTAAGTTTAAGTTAGCACAGTCACATAAAAAATAAAAATAAATAAGAAAATAAGGATATATTTATTTAGTGCTATTTTGATGCTAATTTGTTGCTCCATTCCCAAATTCGTTGCACCAACCCTATCAGGAGAAAACTACTCCTAGTTATTCCTATCTAGCATAACACCTTAAAACTCCAATTTCAAGAAATATCTTGACGGGATTATATCATATCTTGATTTTGTTGCTTCACATTTTTGTCAACCTCGATTTTGTTGCTTTGCCCTAATTATCAGAAAACTACCCCTAGATACTCCTATCTAGTACAACACCTTATAGTTCGAATTCCAAGAAATATCTCGACACGGATTATATCATTTTGATTTTGTTGCTTTACATTTTCATCAATCTCGATTTTTTTGCTTCACAGCTCTCATTAGAAAAACATTTTCAAAGTGTTGTGCTAGGTAGGAGCAACTTGGAGTAGTTTTCTAATAATAGGGGTGGAGTAACAAAAAATCGGGATCGATGAAAATGCGAAGCAACAAAATCAGAATAATATAATCCGTCGAGATATTTCTTAAAATTCGAATTATAAGGTGTTGTGCTAGATAGGAATATTTAGGGGTAGTTTTATGATAATAGGGCCAAAAAAACAAAATCGAGGTTGACGAAAATGTGACCCAATAAAATCAAGATGATATAATCCGTCAAGATAATTCTTGAAATTGGAATATTTTAAGATGTTGTGCTAGATAGGAGTAACTGGGGGTAGTTCTCTCATGGTAAGGGTGCTGCAACAAATTAGCAACAAAATAGCATTAAATAAATATGTTCTTGTCTTTCTATTTATTTTTATTTTTTTATGTAGCTGTGTTAACTTAAACTTAAGCTACCACAGCCACAGTTTTCTCTGAAATGGCAGCAACAAAATCCGGAATAGAGCAACAAATTAGCAACAAAGAGCACTTTTCTGTGTATGTTTTATTCGATTGTGCTATAGTGGCTGTGTCAGCTTAATAGACGTTTCAAATAGGAATATGGGTTGAGTGGAATATCATTGGATAAAGCTTTGAAAAAGAAACAACTTTTATTAAAAATTTTTTCAATTATCTCTTACAAGTTTCGAGAAATATTTGCTTGAATATGTGCAGTAATTTACATGTACTCGAAATGTTTTCGCGCCAGTTTTTCGAACTATTGACACCGTAATGTTTCTAACTGTTAACATTTAATTTTTTAAAGTACAATAGTTATTTTTCGAGGTAATATAGGTAGGTACATGTATGTATATATATATATATATATGTTATATGTAATTGGCGCAATTTAAAGATCACATATTTTTTTTGAAAAATATTACTTGGGTTGAATTAGGTAACTCAGTTTTGTGATATGTAATAACTTTGTTAAGGAGAATTAAAGCTACTACCACTTGAGTTGGATTTACAACATATACTGCGCACTGCGTGTACTTAACGCTTCTTTTACCTCTTTAAAAAAAAAAAAATTTTTACTGCTAATTTATACAAAAATCTATATTTAAAAAAAAACGGACATGTTGATACTTTACAAGTGATGCAACAGCTATAAGTAATTCATTTCAAAACAAAACTCTTGTTTAAATACCTACCATATGTTTATGATTATGTAAAATTAAGTGTACAAGTAGAAACTTGCATATTGCTTCTTCATAGTTTTAAAGTGTACAAGTAGAAACTTGTACATTGCTTTCTCATAGTTTTAAAGTGTGCAAGTAGAAACTTGCATATTGCTTCCTCATAGTTTTTAAGTGTCCAAGTAAAAACTTGTACATTGCTTTCTCATAGTTTTTAAGTGAGCAAGTAGAAACTTGCACATTGCTTAATCAACATTTTATTTCACTCATAAAGCTCTATGAGGAAGCTTGTTTTTTCTTTGATGTATAATTATTAGTGAATATTTATTAATTTGGCTTCTTTATAGAGGAAACTTTATGAGCGAATTACAATGTTGATTAAGCAATGCGCAAATTTATAATTTGCATACTTAAAAATTGTGAGGAAGTAATGTGCAAGTTTCTAATTTGTATACTTAAAAACTATGAGAAAGCAATGTACAAGTTTCTATAGGTTAGTGGCGCGCTTTACAAGTGTGTGCTTTGTATGTGCTTTATCTTAGAAAGCACATACTTGCAAAAAGCCAAAATGTCATGCAAAAAATCTTCGGAAATTAGATTAACATATGCAAAATTTACAATAATCATAGAATTGTGATATATTAAAAAGTCAATAGATATATGAAACAAAAATTTTATTCAGTATTTAATGAATTTAATGGATATATGGAACTCATTATATTGAAAAATGCATCAATGCGTTCATGATAGTTATATACACACTTGTAAGTTGAAGCACATACTCTCTATTCTCTGCTTTAAATAATTTTTCTTAATATACTAATAATTCGCTACTTTAACTAACTTTCCTTCGTTCATACATGTACTATTTCAACATAAATATCAGTCATTTATGTCTATTAGTAGGGGAGCCCGGGGCTAAACAGTCTACGGGGTAAAAGTGTCAAATCGAATATCTCGGAACCTGTACATTGTGCGAACTCGTTATTAACATTGTAAACGCTGCTTATGGTACCCATGTGACCAACGGAGTTTCGGCAGGTTATCTGCCGTGTTATGATTTTTACGAGGGCAAACGTGTTTTTGGAAGGTGAAAGTGAAATTTTCTGCGCGTGGAAATTTTTTAATATCTGCAATAATATTTACTTTCCAAATCTCCAGGTACGTGATTATAAAGAGTAATGCATGCTGAACACGAATCCAGTGTAGTTTTTTCATTATCGTTCATGTCTAATATTTCGTGGGCGATCAAACCTGAAACTTGTGTTTGGGGTAAATCGGTCAGTAAGCACCCGGGGAAAATGCGGCAGTCTCGTCACTGTGGCGCGCCGGGCGCACGACTTCAGCTCACGGCAATTTCAGGTTAGGTTTCCCTCGAGCGTGATTCTGTCTTCCCTTGCACGTGCGTTAGTTTGTATACATAGGGAAATGGTACGCACGTATCGTCGCAAAACGACTCCCGTCGACAAGGAGAAACCACGAAGTAAGAGGTAAGGAGGTCGAACTTCATAGCGCGCTAGTAGAAAAAGTGGTCCCGATTCGTGGCACCTAATTGGGAGGGAGTCCGCTGAAAGGAATGGCTTGCTATCGATGGGCGCCATTTTCAACCTATAGTGCATGCAACATATACTGTAGGATTTTCAGCACTCGTAAACGCACCCCAACCTTACCCGGCCAGCCCGGTCTCTTACTCCGTGCTGTATGTACATACACGTTGCGTCACTGGTCGCTGTACTCCGATTTGCAATTATAAAGCCAAATAAACTGAGAAAGCATTAAAAAGAAATCCCTTTTATTGCATGCATCGTGATCTATAACGTGATCCGACAGCAGGAGACGGCAAAATATCCACGTCAAAAGCAACAACAGTCACCAACAGTCACCAACAGTCACCAACGGACTCTATTTCACGCACGAAGCACGCGATTTCACGATGCAAATGCACGTAAACAAACTGAACACGAAGTAAGAGACCGGGCTGGCCGGGTAAGGGTGGGATGCGTTCACGAGTGCTGAAAATCCTACAGTATATGTTGCATGCACTATAGGTTGAAAATGGCGCCCATCGATAGCAAGCCATTCCTTTCAGCGGACTCCCTCCCAATTAGGTGCCACGAATCGGGACCACTTTTGTTTCACAGAGTTCGACCTCCTTCTCTCTTACTTCGTGGGAGAAACTCAAGAAGACAGTTCTTGCGGTGAAAAAAGATAAAATGAGCGACGCAGCCGCAAAAAAATTCGATGTCCGGAGAACCACGTTGATCAACTGGTTGAAGAAGAACAACGATTAACAATTATTAACAATTATTAACAATTATTAACAATTATTAACAATTATTAACAATTATTAACAATTATTAACAATTATTAACAATTATTAACAATTATTAACAATTATCATTATTACTATTTATTATTAAAAATTATTATTATTATTTATTATTAACAATTATTTTTTAATAATGTTTTGCATAAAAATTAAAAAAAATTTTTTTTTATTTTTCTTTTAAAAAACAATTATTAAAATGTATCCTATCATTTTTCAGGATTAGATGAACGTATATGTATTGAAAATGCAGTATGACTGATTTGCTCCGGGGGGTGACAGTTCTACCCCGGCATTTTTGAGATTTCAATTTTTCCACCGTTGTCGTTTTTGCTCTATACCGGTTAAACAAAGCGACGTAGACAAAAATTTCCTACATAAATTTTGTAGCTAAAGGTTCACTCTTTACAATGGTATACCACATTTAACTAAAATTATTTATCTTGTTGTTAAAAATCGGCACCGAAGAAAACATGACCGATTAGCCCCGGTCTTCCCTACTCAAAATAACTGCTATATTTGTCAAACTTTTTTTGTTAATAACTTTTTAACAAACAACGAGCGACGGCTAAAAACTTTTAAAGGTCACTCAGGGTCATGACCTTAAAAAAATATGTCAAGGTCAAGGTTATCGGGGGATGGTCCTCTGATCGGTATATTTACTTTTTTTTCTAGAAGTGTTTAAAAAAAATTACTTAAATTAAGTATGATTAACACTACGAATTTAACAGGGCAGTAGCACTTTATTTTTTTGTACAAATGTTAAGTCTTAGAGTCTCTACAATTTTTTATTTCGAGCAAAAATTTAACGGAATTATTTTCTAGTTGAGATAAGAAACGTACAAAAATTGAGCGTTAAAAGTTACCGATTGATTAAGCAGACTATGATCACGATAACGTTTTCTTTTTTATATCCATTTCATGTAATAAATATAATACCATAAAAATACCATAAAAATTAGGTAAAAAAGTGCGCCAAGTGTTCGCATCCGTCAAAATAGCTGTTATGCAAAACAATATCGTTTAAATTTATTTTTTCTATAAGGAGTAGGTATATTAGAGATGTCGCAGTAGCGCGAACACTTGGCGCTCTTTTTTCTACCTTTTTTTTTTAAGATATTCTTATGGTATTATCATTTACTAGAATGGATAAGAGCAATATGTCTCTCAGTAACCCCTTAGATAAAAATTATTATAAAAATAAAAAATTTAAGAAATTAATGCTACAAAATACAGACTCATACATAAAAATTAAATAGAAACGCCGACAATCTTCGAGACTTGTTCACAAGATGGGGAAAACAATACATTTCAATTGTCACACATAAAACAAATTTATAACAGTGTGGTGCTGCCGAAAGCAGCATCATGATGGGCTTTCCAAAATCCACAAAACGGGATGTCCTCTCAAAATTATCACTTCGTCCATAGACAGTCCATTATATTCATTAGAGTTTCTTTCCTTTACAATATTATTTCAAAAAGTGTATGTAAACTCTTCAGTCACATCGATAACAGCTTCCAAAAATTAATTATATAATAAAACATATAGATAGCAATTTTATCATAATTCCCCCCGCTGTGTTGTTTCTCTTATTATTAATATCTCTATTGATCTGATGATCCCTATTGATCTGGTACTTGAAAGCGTTTCCAACCAAATGTGAAACCAGATGGTTTCACATTTAAAAATTTTGCGATATTCCTAAGGATCAAGATTTAAGTCTTACAATTAGTATTGAATTCCACATATTTTTTGTCGACAATTAGTATGTATATAAAAGTATCGGAATCCCTAAATATCTCGGAAACTACGCATTATAGAAAAAAATGTTTCATATAAAAGTTGTAGGGCTTAAAAAGATCTATTTACTGGCTGTATGAGTTTGACCTCGGATAGCGTCGCCAAGGTCAAATCAAGATTACTTTAAATTTTTTAAATAAAACTTTCCATTTTTATTACGTATTCTTGTAGCTTATCTCAAGAGATTTCCAAAACACTATAATAAGGTATTTTTTCATTAAGTACTTTACGAGTTATTAAAGCTTGTAGTTCACAGTACCGCCAGCATTAGCATTACCCAAGGTGTACCGTGTGGAGGTTGCCCGGTCGAATTTATATCTCTTGTGTGTATGTGTATGTGTGTGTGCGTAGAGCGAGACAGAGAGAAAACAACAAAAATTGCGAGCCACGCTTAACCCCGTAAACGCATAACCCCGCCGCGTAATAGTCTCAGAATACGCCAGCACGCGTGTCGCTTTTTTGTTGCCTCGCTCTACGTTTTGTTTTCTCTGTGTTTTGCTCTACAAGACAATAAAGAAGTAAAAACGTTTAGTTCGCGAACAAAGTGTTGAACAGTCCTGAAAGGTTCTTGTGCATGTAGATTCCCTCATACGCATAGATACACATTGTATAATCTCTGCTGACACACACACACACAAGAGATGTAAATCCGACCGGGCAACCTCCATGCGGTATACCTTTGGTAATGCTAATGCCGGTGGTACTGTGAACTACAAGCCTTAATAACTCGTATAAAGTACTTAATGAAAAAATACTTTATTATAGTGTTTTGGAAAGCTCTCGAGGTAAGCTACAAGAATACGTAATAAAAAATAGAGTTTTATTAAAAAAATTTAAAGTAATTTTGACCTGACCTTGGCGACGCCATCCGAGGTCAAACTCGTACAGCCAGTAAATAGATCTTTTTAAGCCCTACAACTTTTATATGAAACATTTCTTTCTGTAATGCGTAGTTTCCGAGATATTTAGGGGTTCCGACACTTCTTGTACACCCTGTATATATACATGTATGTATATACAGGGTGTTCTAAAAAGGTACGGCAAAAATTTAGGGAGATATTCCTTACACCTAAAGGATGAAAAAATGTGATATGAACATGGGTGTAAAAACGCTTTTTTTCAGGAGTTATGTTGAAAATACTGTTTACTGTATTACTTACACAATAAACAATTTAGGATTAATTATTGTGTAAACAAGTAACCATAACATTAAAGGTCAATATTTTTCTGATTTCTGCCTAGCAGATAAGGTCACTACCTCATTTAGCATACTCAGAAAAGAAGCTCTAACTCCTGAAAAAAGCGTTTCCGCACCCATGTTCATATAACATTTTTTCATCCTTTAGGTGTGAGGAATATCTCTCTAAATTTTTGTCGTACCTTTTTAGAGCACCCTGTATATATAAAAAAAAATTTGAAATTTCCATGGGCTCTGCGTTATCTCCTATCATTGCTGACATATCATTTTACAAGATTTGTAGAGAAAGAGATTATTGGAGTTTCTTTACCTTTTTACTTTGGATATTGCTATGGCAGTTCCTCCTAGCTTAATTAATAATATACTTAATATTTTGAATTTTTTCCATCCTTAGATTCAATTCATCAATGAAATAGGTAGTACTAAATTAAATTTCCTAGAATTTGATTGGTATTACTAACCGACATATTCAAAAAGATATCTAAACTTTATACCTCAGCACCTTCTCTTCCAAGAAAAGGCACAATAATGAGCATAGTAGATAAAATATTCTTATTGTCACATCCGAAATTTTATCAAAAAATATCAAGTTGATGAGAGTGTAGATATTCTACTAGACAATGATTATCCATTGAATTTCGTTTTTGACACAATTAACAATAGACTAAAGTCTCTTTTTAATAAACAAACTTATAAACAGAGCAATGCTAATATGCCACAGAGAGAAATAAAAATGTATTTCCTTGGTTCACGATTCCGTGCATCCTCGCGTACATCCCAGCCATTTCGGAAAAATTCAAGAATGTTACCAAAGGTTTAGATTTAGATATCAGATTATCTCATTGTAGTCTCAACAAACTTGGAAAGTTTTATCAAAGTCCATAAAAACACTTTTCCGATCAATTGAAAGAAAAACGTTGTGTATATAACATATCCTGCAAAGATCGCGACGCATCCTATATATGAGACAAACGATAAGACAACTAAAAACCAGAATAT
Source organism: Leptothorax acervorum (assembly GCA_035220615.1). Taxonomy (NCBI): domain Eukaryota; kingdom Metazoa; phylum Arthropoda; class Insecta; order Hymenoptera; family Formicidae; genus Leptothorax; species Leptothorax acervorum. The sequence goes on along the minus strand of JASTWQ010000137.1, from coordinate 418,019 downwards.
CAGAACATCGCACATCCGCAGGAACACAACCACATCCTTCTGTCATTATGAACATAGAATCAACCGAGAATTTAATTGGCAGAATGTGAAAATTTTAGACAATAAAATAATTTTATTCAAACAATTAGTTTCTGAAATGGCGAACATAAAATTTTAATTGTGTCAAAAAGATTAAAAAGTTTTAAAACTTTTGTTTTAGTTTGCCATTTTTTTTTAAATTAGACGTTTTAAAACTTTTTTGTTTTATAATTTAATTTCCCTCGCTTAACTAAAACTACATTTATAGATTTTAAAAATGTTAAATATTTTTTTCCTAAATGAGCTGAACGTGAACAAAGTGGGAAACCATGAAGCTAGCTGAGCAGCTTTCTACAGCGATCTCTAAAATGCGATCATTAAAGAGGTATGTATGTTTAGTAGGAAAAATTCTTAAATATTGCCTGATATATGCACATTTAAACCCTCAATCAATAATATTTCAACAAAATATGTGTGTCTCAAAAATAATTGACAATTAAAAAACACGCTTTTTTTGAACTTAAAAGTGTTGTTCCCCCTTAATAAAATTAACTCACAATTAGGCACAGAGTTAACAGAGTATATACATTCTAAGTATATTCATGCATATGCTTCAATTTTAAGTAAATTGTAAATCTTGCTCATTACGTTCACTCTACTAACATAAAAATTTCAATTAGTTATTCTCGGAATTAATATTAACGGTTATATTTTTTATTTGTGTTACCCTATTGTCATTAATTTAAATCCCCTCTCCTTTACATTTCTTTTTACCTATAACTCTTTACCGAATATAGGTACAATAACAGTGTTATGTTTAGCCTTTGACCTCAATCAACGATTGGCAGTCGGACGAACCAGCTGTTATTTAATTGGAACCAGGTAGACGTTCTGTGATCGTATCATTGTTTCGATTATATCAACCATCGCCGCTTAAAAATTGTCCCAGTTTTTGTTGTCTTTCTTAAGGCTTCAGTTTGTCAAATTCACATTCTCTGGACTTGACTTGATGAGTGAATTTTAGATTTCTTTGCCGGTTAGTCCCAATTTTTGTTTTTCTAATCTAAACATTTTGAAGACTAAATAATTTTTCTGGTATTTTCTCTCGAAAATTACACTATCTTTATACATTCAATTTTTATATATAGGTACTCATTTTATGCTTGTCGGAGAACTTGAGATTATCCAATTTATCTGTCACCGCGTCGCTGAAGATGACTCAAAGTAGAACCAAAACGTACGATATAATTTGTATTAAATTATTAACTAAATGTTACATAGCATCAACTCACGCATAACTAACCGCGTTTGACTTTCAAAGCTTACCTTTCCTTGTTTCTCGTTAATTTAAGTATTTAAGAAAGTCTATAGTTAATTAATTTACATATTTGTTTTATATTGTATTATTGTGTATTGGCCAGTTGCATAGGTACATGATAACACATAGATTTACATAATTAATTATTAAAATATAAAATGCAGTATTATTATTTTTTAAATTATGTTATTAAATTATAATGTGTTACTTGAATTAAAATACAGCCGATGAGATCTTTGTATTCAAATAACAAAATATTATTTAAGATATTAATGCAAGAATTATGCACACAGAACTATCCCTTCCCACAGAATTTATTTGGCTTTTCTTCTTCCGTGATGATTTTCATAATGCGTAAGGAAACGGAAATATCTCGCGTCATGACTTATTCACGAATTATTCCCGTTTGTTTCGTTTTCCCATCGCATCACATTTCCGCTGTGGATTCTTTTCGAACTTATTATCCTCTTCAGAAAGGTCGCGGCCTTGACAACTTCCATGGAATAATCTTTGCAACTTCTTTCAGGAAATATTTGCCGTAAGTTTTTGAACTGTCTTGCATTAACATATACAAAAGCATTGTATTGAAATAGAAAAGTACGTCAAGAAATTAAAATTTAAATTGTAAAATAATATATCTATAATATATTAGCTTTTAATATAATAATTTAATTGTAATTAGAAAATTGAGTAATTTATTATTTCTACAATTCTAATATGTGTGCAATTCGATTATTATATCGATATAAAACATATCATAAATATTAATAAGCAGAAAATTTTTAGATTATTTTGCTTAAAATATTTTTTATAGTCATTCTGTAATAATTTAAATCATAAAATACCCAAGTAGCAATTAATGTCTAAAAGACATCATAAAGACATCTTTAAGATATCTGGCATCTTAAAGACATCTTAATGATGTTTTTTTAGACATTAATGCTACCTGGGTAAATCTAATTAGCATTTATATATAAAAAGATTAATTTATATTAATTTAAATCTTATTATATTAATTTATATTAATCAAATTTATATTAATCTAAATCTAAAGTAAAACAAATTAAAATAAATAAAAACTCAAATTTTAATTAAATTGAAGTAAATTAACCTTTCCGCGATTAATATATACGTATAATAAAAGTATCCCGTCATATATATAGATTATATTTAATTGTAAATCTAATATGCCTGCATTTTTATTATACTGAGAAACTACTCTGAGTCAGTCAGTTCATATCTTTTGCACAACAAGAAATGATTCAGCATTTCCGCGATATAAACCCCGATGGTCCTTATCTTGTTCCAGAAGAAACTGTCGAAGCGAGTCGAAATAAATCCTAGTTATCTCAATAAGAGGTCTACGAATTTTTCTTCCGCACCGTTAGGATCCTGCTTTTTAAGCAAAGATAACCGCCCAATTATACTTTAGCTTTAGCATATTATTACGCAACACAATGACTTCCGCGCTTGTTTCTTTTACAATGAGATAAACATGAACGTCGTGAGATCAACGGCGAAACGTTACACGCGAGCTTACAAGTAAGCGTTCGTCGGCAGCAGATAGATGCAAGAATATTCTCGACTGTCCGACGTCATCGTTAAGGATCGTTCGAACGATTTCGCAAGCAAGTCAATTTTAATCGAGACCAATCAGCGCATTGCACTGCCACCACCGCATGCGTTCGCCGAGCGCAGCTGCAAATATTTTATGGCAATGAGCATGATGCATAGGGAATAACTATGATTCTACGCATTCTTCATTCTTATATTTCCTACATTCGTTGCTCAATGCTTTAATATTCATATGACAATTCAATTATTCAATTATTCTCCGAGCGTTGAACAAAAATAATAGAATAATTAAATAAGTAAGGTAAAATATAATTAAATAGAAGGAAAAACGATTTTTGAAATGTTTTTGTTTTAAGTATAATTATTCTATAAGAAAGCTGTAATATTTAAGAAGAAAAAAATGTATTACTTTCTATTTCTTTTTTAATATTCACGACTTCCATATTCGCGTCAGTTTTACAGAATGTTTTGCATAATCAGTACAGAAGTTGGAAGAATTGCATTAATTGCACTGTACGACAACAGGTGGCAACAGCAACTGCGTCAAGAAGCGGTCTCTTATGATATCTACAGTGCACAGTGCTGCATACGAGAAACTGCAAGCGCCTGGTACATATACTTCTTCAGGTAGGAAGGAGAGATAGAACATTAATGTTCACAGGATTATTACAAAATTTACTAACTTTTAATTTAAAAAAAATTTTTTTTATCCTCAATATTTCATGATTTTATTTCTAACGTAATAGGTCATTAGTTTATCCAAAATTTGGATTTTTTAAAATGGGAAATTTTTTTGCAATAAATTGCATTACACGATCAATTTGGACCCTTTAGCGTAAAGTTAGTTCCAACAGCCTATGAAGGTAAATCAACTTAATCGGAAGAATGTAAAATAGAAAGAGAAAGAGATTTTTTGCACTAAGCTCAGAATTAAAATTAAAATTTTTAAGTAAATTAGTTAACACCAATAAATTTCTTTAACATTTTTTTGCATTTTGTATTGCAAATAATAATTATAACAAAATTAAATATAAAAGCAATAATTTATCTATAAATAGGTATACTTTGATTAATATTTATAGTTAGTTAGCTTCCTTAATAGTTGAGTTAATGTTTTAATTAATATATTTGTGGTTTGGACTAAAAATACACAATTCATTCATCAACTCTGAAAAAATTCATTGTATAATAGAAGATATCTTTAGAGCTCTTCATAATGCAGATCATCAGATACTTTGTATATAATAATTCCGGTGCGATTATACATATATACGGCAGGTTTAAGCTCCTAAAAGGTAGGTGAACGGTATTGTTCTTCGTTTCCTCGACTGCGTTTCTCTCACGCCTATATATCTGAGTGTCGTGTCGAATGTGAGAACCCGTAGAGAAGAAAAAAAGATGAGAGAGAAATGGTGCTTCTCTCTCCTCTTCTGCCTTTGGCGGTAAATAATATGAAGGATTTAAGAGACAGGAGTTCATGGATTCGTACAGATAGAATTCAAAGGACCGCGGGTACGTGAGGAAGGAGCATTCCTAAGAGGCGCCTGCCGTAGTTCCTGTTCTTTGAATGTATGGGTAAGGCCCCCTGAGTTCAAGGTAGGCGAGCAGATAAATACCGTCACTCGAATTTAAGAGAAGAACGACCCAGAAGAATGAATCACCATTCGTGCGAAATTCGAGCGAGCATGCGTTTTGTGACTACTACTGCCAAGAATGTCATTCAGTTTCTCTCAAAAGTCACAAAGACAGTTTCAGTGTGTATCGATTGTAAAAACAATATAGTTTAATAATTTTTAGGTTTACTTTATATGTATGAATTTTATTAGTATATATTTTTATATATTTACTTTACTTGTCAGATTGCATATTTGTTGTAAAATAGCCTATTTTTGTATTTACTTTATTGATAGAAGAAAGAAATATATTTTTCCACAAGTATAAATTTTAGATTAATTAATTTGAATTAAATAATCGCACTGAAAGAAAAGTATTTGGTACTTGCAACTATAATTGCGTAGTAAAATATTTATGGTGAAAAAAAGTTCTTATTTTTATAGTTATTATTACTATAATATTAATAAAAATAATCTTATATATGTACAGATTTTTCAATTATGGCCATTTTCAACATATTTATGGTACGACTTACTATTACATGTATAAATCACAGATTCTGTGTAGTATAAAACCATGTTATGGTTGAATAAATGCATGTTAAAGCTATGACAACAATAATGTAGTATTGAGTCAGCTATAATTCACATTGTTAAAATAACTATAAAAATGTAGTTGGCACCAAAAATAATTAAAAATTATAGTAAATGATACCTATATATCAAAAATTGTGGTAACTGCAACTATTTTTTTTTCTCTCAGTGCGTAAAACAGAAGGAAAACTCAAAATATATATATTTAAATCAGATAGAATAGTATTGTTCTTTTTTATGTTGGATTAATTTCTCTCCGTGATGAATTTATAGAATCAATTATTATATCAAAGAATATATTTTTCAGATTGTATTGTACATATTGGTTAAATTAATATTTTTCTGTATGTTATAAATTTTAATTCTTACAAGGAAATCTCGCAAACTCAAAAATTCTGATTTTAATGAAATTTTACACACATGTAGGGGAGGAGGGATAAATAGACAAATTTATAAATTTTGAGTTGGGGCCTGCTTTACATATAAGAGGTGGTTTCACACCTTTAAAATCGTTTTTGGGCCGCAACTAAAAATTTCTAAATCCGTCTATTTTTTTTTCTCCCTCCTACATGTGTGTAAAGTTTCATCAAAATCGGAATTTTTGGGTTTGCGAGGTTTCCTTAATTGTTAGTTGATGTTGTTATGTTAGATTTTATATTTTATTTTTGTCCATCATTATATGATATATAAATAAGGATAAGTAACATGTAGGTCATCATGTACGATTTCCGCAACTTTTATCATTTTCAACAAAGTTTAATTAATACACACGTGTTGCGCATTTGATTACAAAGCAGACGATGTTTGCGGTTTAGCTAGTTGCATAATTGGTGCCATAACAAATACAAGCTAACCAAACGCGTGAGAAGTGTTTATTCGCGTATATATACATATATACAATAACTTTATATGTATATATACATATGCAAACTCGATTGCGCGGAGAAATAAATTATAAATATTTTAAGCCAATCCCGCATAACACTTGAGTATGGAAAACGTATCCAGCGATAGATATAACAGATTTTATTTTACATCATTGTATTTAGTTTTATGTTGTGTAAACAAGAATGACTAAAAATGTTAGCGCTTAAATAAATAAAGTATAATCGTATATAATTAAGTCAATTATATTGAATGTTATTTAATAAAAATAAAAAATTTATCAGCGTTGCTTTCTATCGGTTATATTTAATGCACGTTACAACCAATTTTTTTCTTTCAAAAAAGCTTCTCTAAACGACAAAAAGAGAAATAGGTATAGTATTTATCTTAAGAAGATTAAAAACCACTACTCTATCAATAAATCATAAAAAATACATACATTGCACTGAGAGTGGCTTTGATCAACTCGCTGATTAATTAAAATAATATATAGGATATTAAATATACATACGTGGTGTATCTACATGCGTCACTTATATGTGCACATCACCCACACTCATATACTGTAATTCCAATTCTTTTTCTCCCATTCTTTTTTCATTTTATCACTTGTAGATCGCGGCACTCACTTCAATTAATTGATAAATAAACACCAAAAAACAATGCCCGAGTGATCAAAAGTACATTCGCTGTAATTAATAATAATTGATTGTGACTTCGCGCTGCCGAAGCGAATATTACAAGGTTGGAAAGCGATATTATTAGCGGCAGGAAGAGACGACGACGAGAGCAAGGGGGCCTCGGGTACCACTGGTTCCAGTATTAACGCCATCGTCACCATCAACCGCCTGCAACCACCACCACCACCACCATCATCGCTGCCATCGAGTTATATATGTTACTGTTGGTAGTGCTGACAACGACCTCACAGAAGTGTCAATGACTTTTATAAATAAAGTAATGTATACATCGTGTACAATAATATTCTACTCAAAAGTAAAAAATATTTTATAAAAAGATAAGACGTACGACAGTATAAAATAAAATCTTTTAACGCGGGCCTATGTTTTCAAGAAAAATGATTTAAAGATAAGAAAATTAATGATAGAGCGTTTTCTCAAATGCACACATTTGATATGTATCACACATTGTATTGGTCGTAAAAATTTCCGTATTGTATCAAATTAACAGATTTGTTTAGTAATTATTATTAAAGAATAATAATTAATAATAATTACTAAAGAAATCTGTTCATTTCATTAATTTACTGAAAGCCAAATTACAATATTATACGGAGACTTTTTATGATCAATACAATGATATCTACATATCAAATGTGTACAATAACGCTAAAAGTTATAATTTATCTAAATTATTAATAACTAACATTAGTCAATACAAAGGAAATAGCCATACGGTCCAAGCTTGGATCTTGGGCAGCTCAATATTATTTTCAATATGTATTTAATACGCGTATTTTCCAACATATAAAACTGCGCGCCGATTATTTGTAGGACTTAAAATACAGCTATTGTTGGAACATTAGAAATTCCCTCTCCCTTCCCTAATTAAATCAATATCGATTTAATATTAAAATTACTGTAAAGAATTTATTGCGAAAAATATTACCCCAGCCAGGGTTCGAACCTGAAATCTCCCGCATTCCGTATGGTCGACTAGATTTCAGGTTCGAACCCTGGCTGAGGTAATATTTTTCGCAATAAGTTCTTTACAGTGATTTTAATATTAAATCGATATCGATTTAATTAGGGAAGGGAGAGAGAATTTCTAATGTTCCAACAATAGCTGTATTTTAAGTCCGACAAATAATCGGCGCGCAGTTTTATATGTTGGAAAATACGCGTATTAAATACATATTGAAAATAATATTGAGCTGCCTAAGATCCAAGCCGTATAATATGACCGTATAATATGGCTATTTCCTTTGTATTTATTTATATCATAACGGTCTTAACATATATTAACTAACATTAGTAAATTTTTTAATAAAGTTATAGAAACAATTTATAAATACTAGCTTTAATAATTAAAATATAAATTCTTTAATTTTTAATAAAGTAAATAATAATTACAATTATATAATTGAATAATTTCACAATCTATAAATTACAGTTTAATAATATTAATAATCTATAAATTTGTAAATTCTGTTATTATCGCGCATTTATTAATAAATACGACTATACCTACTTTTCAATATTTTTTAAATTATTTTTCTATATATCTTTCTAATTATTTTTACAATAATAATATTAACAAACAATTTGAATGTAAACAAACATTAAATTTTTGAAGTATTTTACAATTTGTTTGAAATAATAGTATTTTGTGCCTGTTACAGTAAGTCTATTATAGTAACAGGCCAATAATTAGTTATTAATATCTTGCATAAGCACGCGTAGCTCGTTGTGCGATTATACAATGCTTTATTTCCGCTTGCAGTTGATTATTATGTATTATCATGTACTAACCGGGATTTCCTTCATGACAAATACTCTTACATCGAGATGGACACTTTATTAGCACAATCGAATAATATATGTGTGTAAATAATAATGTTATTGATTAATCGTGAATACCGTAGCAAATTTATATTTCATTATTTTATTTTATATAATTACAAACAAAAGAAATTATTGAATTAATTAAACAAAACAAAATTATTTTTATATAATTAATATAATTAGTCCGTGTATATAACAATACATACTATTCATTAATTTTTATTTCTTAAAAGTTTTTTGTAAAAACTTAATTTATTATTGATCAAAAATAATTTTATATTATGTTATATTTAATATTTAATTACAATAACAATTTTCTTTAATAATGCAATATTTACTCAATGTTGATTAAATTTCTTCCGTCGATGATGATATGATGTGATATTCGTTGTTTAACGATTACTTGTTTGTATGTGTATGTATATGTATGTGTGTGCGCGCGCGCGTGTTTTGTAAAAAGTTCATTGCGTAATCACGTAATCAGGTGATAGCAATCATCGAAAAGGATCTTTTACTACGTCTTAATTTAGTAGGTCATTTCCAGAAGCTAGCGGCACACTTAATTTGTTTATCGCTGAGTTGTTTCCAAATCCCGGATGTGCGTACAATTGTGTGGATGGAAAATCGACAGAGAGAGATACACGTCGAAATCATTGTTGATTAGTCACTTCCGGTTGAGGAGGAAAATAGAGTCATCGTGCCATCGTGCATCCTTTGAACTCAGGATAAAATAAAATCAATGTTATACTCGTAGCCTTTGTTCAATTTATGTTATTATTTATATAAATTGATAAGTAGAAGACAAATCAATAAATAATAAATAGAATATATCTATCAATAACCAATTTTTATTTAAATTATTTAAAAAAAAAATTATACTTTTAAATTTGATTAATTAATATCTCAGCTGCTAATTTTATCAAAGATGCAATATATGTCGATTTTATTTTATTCCAGTAATTTTGTCATTTTATCATTTTACGGAGGATGTTTTATTAGAATTTCAATTTATGAAATGTTTATATAAGATATGTATATATCTCATAAAAAACTGTATAAAAATAAAAAATGCGTACACATACCTATATGTTACCGTCAAAACCCGATATCCGTCAAAACCCGAAAAAACTAGTCAAAACTAGTTTTATCGAAGGCCTCTCGTCAATACCAGTATTAACTAGTCAATTCTAGAGGTAACCAAGTGTATTTGACAATACCATGAGTATTCCCTAAAAATTTGTTTAGTTAATACTCGTTTTGACTAGTTAAAATCAGTTCTAACGAAGCACACTCACCGTTAAAACCCGTTTTCAGGTAAAACTAGATATAACTAGGGAAAAGTAATAGTAAATAGGAAGTAATTTGCTGATTAACTTATACAGTACATGCGTGAACAGAGAAGCGCGTTCCACACGGGTCGGGGGGAGGGACTTACAAAGCACATACTTGTAAGTTGAAGCGAGGTCTACCCTGTACAGGGTTGGGAGGGAGGTGCGGGTGAGGGGGCTGAAGGCCCCTTCCCCTCCCTATCCGTGTGGAACGCGTTCCTCTGTCCACGCATGTACTTTAATATTTAGTCTTTCATAATATCTCATAACACTCAAAATAAAGACATTTACTACACTTTTAACTGGTTCAACTCATTGTCAGTAAGAACTAGTTTTGCCTATAGTAAAAACTGTTAATACATTTTAACAAATTGATTTTTCGGTTAGATCTAGTTTTCACTAACAGTACGTAGTTATTTTTAGAATTAACTAGTAAATACGAGTATTGACGGTAAAGTTTTACAATTATGGCCCCAACAAGAAATCAATCGCCACTTAAATATGTTGTAGGGGAGGTCTTTCTGAGTAATTCTACGCAAGAAAAAAGTGGGGGACGGCATTGGTTTAGAAGATATAGCAAATTGAAATTTCAGAATTTTAATGCTTTTTATTAGATATTATAAAGTAACACCACGCCGATGACTTTGATCTTGATATATATTACAGAGATCATTTTCCTGAGTAACCTTTGAAAGGTTCTAGCAAGGAATCGTTGTTTATTAAAAAGTTATTAACAAAAAAGTTTGAAAATTATAACAGTTATTTTGAGTATTATGAGATACATATATAAGAGACTAATATACCAAAGTACATGCGTGGACAGAGGAGCGTATTCCACAGGGGCCGGGGGGGGGGGGGGGGGAATGGACCTCGCTTTACAACTTACAAAGTACATGCGTGGACAGAGGAGCGTGTTTTTTCCCCTCGAATCCAAAACTGTTGATAAAATTTGGGGGTCGACTTTCCTTCACCTTGCACAGTAAATATAATTCTCGTGTTCTCACAAAAATCAAATATCAGAGTTTAGTGTTTTTTCTCATTTTCTCCCTCCCAACTCTGTATAGGGTGGACCTCGCTTCAACTTACAAAGCGCATACTTATAAAGCGCGTCACTAACCTATAGGTTATTGGCGTGCTTTACAAGTATGTGCTTTGTATGTGCTTCAACTTACAAAGCGCATACTTATAAAGCGCATTACTAACCTATAGGTTTATAATATCTAATAAAAAGCATTAAAATTCTGAAATTTCAATTTGCTATATTTTCTAAACCAATGCCGTCCCCAATTATTTGTTAAATAATTTGTTAAAGCAGAGAATTGTTAATATATGAAAAGTACATATTTATATGTACAACTATTTGTCGTACATATAAATATGTACGATGAATAAGTACATATAAACATGTACTTTTCATATACCAACTATTCTCTGCTTTAACAAATTATTTGTTAAATATTATTAACAAGACTTCTATAATATATGTTAAGATCAAAGTCATCGGCGTGGTGTTACTTTATAATATCTAATAAAAAGCATTAAAATTGTGAAATTTCAATTTGCTATATCTTCTAAACCAATGCCGTCCCCCACTTTTTTCTTGCGTAGAATTACTCAGAAAGACCTCCCCTACAACATATTTAAGTGGCGATTGATTTCTCGTTGGGGCCCTAATTGTAAAACTTTACCGTATTGACGAGAGGGCTTCAATAAAACTAGTTTTGACTAGTTTATTCGGGTTTTGACGGAATTCGGGTTTTGACGGTAACATATATATAATATACATTTCTTACTTTTATATCAAAAAGCGACCCGGATACGCCAAGATTATTGCTTTATTTGACGTCGAATTTGCGTAAAATTACAATAGTCACAGAAAAATAAAATAAAATACCATAATTAATTAAACATTTATAGTATCTTCAAAAGTGATTCTTTTTTAACATTCAGGTTTGTTATGTCAGCACTATTTGGCTAATTAGATTGATTGCACATATATATTTTTGAGCAGTTTAATTTTTAATGTGATGATGTAGGTAACATTTTTGTATGTTTCTTTCAGTAGTTGGTACATATACTTATGCAAGGTTTTTTTTATCAGATGTCATTACTTTTTGTGGAAATTACGAAAAACTTTCTTAATATTTTAAATACAAATTTCATTATATTTCATCTACAAAAAATATGTATTTATTCTTAGCATTTTGTAGCCATTTCTTTATACTCTGCTTAATTATCTAGGATGTATATTATTAATACCCATTTTGTACCTTTATAAAGTAGGGATTCCTAACTTTCTTGTCAAGAAAGCCACATTAAAATTTTTGTAATGACCAAATAAATTTTTTTTAAATTAAAAATTTAATGACAAAATTTGAAATATCTCGGGACATTTTTAACAAAAGACAGTTTTGTTATAGTGTTTTGAAAACTTCTCGACAAGAGCTACAAAAATATGCAATAAAAAATAGGGGGTCTAATTTAAAAAATTCAAAGTGACCCTGACTTGACCTAAACGACGCCACCTAAGATCAAACTGATAAAATCAGTAAACAGATCTTTATAAACCCTACAATTTCTGTATGAAACATTTTTCCTAAAATGTCTTGTTTTCGAGATATTTGACCGTTTCCAGACTTTTATACACCCTGTATATGTATACAGGGTGTATAAAAAGTTCCGGGACGGCAAAATATCTTAAAAATGTGTTTTATAAAGAAATCTTTTAGGCAAAAGTTGTAAAGCTTAAAAAGGTCCATTTACTGGCTTTTTCAGTTTGACCTTGAGTTGCGTCGTCAAGGTCAGGGCAAAATTACTTCAAATTTTTTAAGTAAAACCCCCTATTTTTTATAGCATATTTTTTATAGCCTCTCTTGAGACCGGTTTCAAAACACTATAATTTTATCCGCTTTGGGTCAGCCGTTTCGAAGTTATCGATTACTTCTTATAGTTCTTATAATATAAGATGTCGGCGATTGTAGCTTTATGCAAGGTGAAATAAATGGAGATACTACTTTTGTATTACATCCGTGTATCATGGAGGAGAAGCGGTGGTAGATAATGTGTGTGGAGGTGGAGTAAAGTGGAGTAGGATATGGTGGAAGGGTATTCAAACTGAAAAAGTAGGTAATTTGATCATTTACTATAATACATAAACATCAACGGCATATCTTTGCTAGGCCCATTATCACAATCTTCATTTAACAATATAAACTTTTACTTCTACATTTTTATAACCACCCCTGCCCTACTTAACTATACAGTAGCTCACAGCTTTAATTCAATTTCCACTCTATCCATATCCCACACGATAACAGCCATTCTAAGTTACATGATGTGCAAAGTCCGACTATAAGCAGCTTTTTCACGGTGCATATCGGGTAATGCTACTGTACGTCTTAATTGATTTGAAATCATTCTTGTATCTAAACAGTTGCCCCCTCTCCCGTACCTACTCATTGTCAGCAAATACCACAATGTAGCGCTTTCAAAAGGTTTCAAGTAACTGACAAACACACGTACTGTGTCAAAATGTCTTTACCATCAAATCACTCCCACCTCATCCTCGCAACCCTATACCATATCCTACTGCCACTTTATCCCTTCTCCACACATCACCTACCACTGTCTCCTTCGTACGCGGGTAGAATACAATACAATAGTGATATCTCCACTTATCTCACCTTGGGTAAAATTACAGTCTTCGACATCTCGTTATAAAAAGCTTGATAACTTCAAAACCGCTGACCCAAAGTAGATAAAATTATAGTGTTTTAAAAAGTCTCAAGAATGACTATAAGAATATGACTTTTAGGTCCTATTTAAAAAATTCAAGGTAACCTTGGCCTGACTTTAGCGACGCCACTCAAAGTTAAACTGATACAGACAGTAAATAAACATTTTTAAATACTACAACTTTTGTCTAAAATATTATTTTATAAAACTTACATTTTTCGAGATATTTTGCAATCCCGAAACTTTTTATCCACCCTGTACATTTATATGTATATCCCAACATTCCCAACTCGACGGTTTGTGTAAAGATACACAGTCTGTCTCGCTGTGCGTATACTTGGCGCAAGACACTACCGTGTCTCTTAATATGTATAATGTCGCTTGGCAAGCCAGATAAAACTTCACGGGAGCTGGATCCGGCCCGCGGGCCGTAGATTGGGGCCATTACTTTAGAGTATATTACATTAAGAGTATGTTACGTTATCATGTCTATTATAGTTACATGTCTTCCATTATGAAAAATTGCACTAGTAACTTTATACCTATACATTCGCAATAAAATTTCTTTTTTGGTTGCACCCTATGATTTCGTCTAGATTTAAAACAAACTATGTATCACAATCAGCAGCTCATTTTATTACTTGTATTAACATTATAATACTTCTTCCAAATGCTCTGTTAACGTGCGCGTATGAATGTAGGTACCTAAATAAGTGTATGAGTAAAAGTGCACGTACTCGGTTCTCTCTCTGTTTTTTTGTCTATCTCATATTCGTTAGAAGTTATTGTGTATATATACTTTATATAAAATACGTATACCGGGTGGGCCATTTTAATTTCTTGAAAACAACGACATCTACCACATGACTCACATCGGATTCATGTGTCCCCTTCAAGTTAAAGAACTTTTGTCTGAAGCATTTTCTTCTACAATAAAAAATAAAAAAGTTTTTGGGGATGGGACATTAAAATGGCCCACTCTGTATATACGTATGTGCATTAATATTAACCCGAGAAAAAATAAAATCGAACCTGGACCTCCCTGCTTTCCGTGCGGGCGTCTCACTAATTTTATTGGACAACCAAGATCCAGTCCCGACCGATTATGGCGTTCCTTTAATTATTGATTATTATCTTATACGGTCGTACTTTAAATTTGCTTATTGTTATATACGTCGCCGGTAAAAAACGTTCTTCCTTAGTCTTTCAATCAGGGGGGTAGGGGATTTTTAATTCTCCAACGAAACTGTGTTTTAAAGTCTGACAAATCGGTTGGCACGCAGTTTAGTAGGTTGGAAATTCGTGTACTTGGAAATACACGAAAAGGATTTGAAAAATTTATTAGTTTATAATAAATTTCAAATCTTAAAAACGCGTATATCGTGATTGCCAGTAATCGTCGATTACTATTCTCAATTTGGTTTTAATCACTGGCGAAGTTAATGTGTTACTTATTCGTTTGAATTTACACCGTTGGCTGAAATATCGGTGTTCCATCTTATTATTATTACTTAGTCACCTTAATATGTATTATTGCGACAAATATTATCACAGCCTCAGTGGTCGAATTGGCACGACACCCGCACGGTATACGGGAGGTTCCAGGTTCAAACCCTGGCTGAGGTAATATTTTTCGCAATAATTTCTTTCAATCAGGGGGGTAGGGGATTTTTAATTCTCCAACGAAACTGTGTTTTAAAGTCTGACAAATCGGTTGGCACGCAGTTTAGTAGGTTGGAAATTCGTGTACTTGGAAATACACGAAAAGGATTTGAAAATTATTAGTTTATAATAAATTCAAATCTTAAAAACGCGTATATCGTGATTGCCAGTAATCGTCGATTAATATTCTCAATTTGGTTTTAATCACTGGCGAAGTTAATGTGTTACTTATTCGTTTGAATTTACACCGTTGGCTGAAATATCGGTGTTCCATCTTATTATTATTACTTAGTCACCTTAATATGTATTATTGCGACAAATATTATCACAGCCTCAGTGGTCGAATTGGCACGACACCCGCACGGTATACGGGAGGTTCCAGGTTCAAACCCTGGCTGAGGTAATATTTTTCGCAATAATTTCTTTCAATCAGGGGGGTAGGGGATTTTTAATTCTCCAACGAAACTGTGTTTTAAAGTCTGACAAATCGGTTGGCACGCAGTTTAGTAGGTTGGAAATTCGTGTACTTGGAAATACACGAAAAGGATTTGAAAAATTTATTAGTTTATAATAAATTTCAAATCTTAAAAACGCGTATATCGTGATTGCCAGTAATCGTCGATTAATATTCTCAATTTGGTTTTAATCACTGGCGAAGTTAATGTGTTACTTATTCGTTTGAATTTACACCGTTGGCTGAAATATCGGTGTTCCATCTTATTATTATTACTTAGTCACCTTAATATGTATTATTGCGACAAATATTATCACAGCCTCAGTGGTCGAATTGGCACGACACCCGCACGGTATACGGGAGGTTCCAGGTTCAAACCCTGGCTGAGGTAATATTTTTCGCAATAATTTCTTTCAATCAGGGGGGTAGGGGATTTTTAATTCTCCAACGAAACTGTGTTTTAAAGTCTGACAAATCGGTTGGCACGCAGTTTAGTAGGTTGGAAATTCGTGTACTTGGAAATACACGAAAAGGATTTGAAAAATTTATTAGTTTATAATAAATTTCAAATCTTAAAAACGCGTATATCGTGATTGCCAGTAATCGTCGATTAATATTCTCAATTTGGTTTAATCACTGGCGAAGTTAATGTGTTACTTATTCGTTTGAATTTACACCGTTGGCTGAAATATCGGTGTTCCATCTTATTATTATTACTTAGTCACCTTAATATGTATTATTGCGACAAATATTATCACAGCCTCAGTGGTCGAATTGGCACGACACCCGCACGGTATACGGGAGGTTCCAGGTTCAAACCCTGGCTGAGGTAATATTTTTCGCAATAATTTCTTTCAATCAGGGGGGTAGGGGATTTTTAATTCTCCAACGAAACTGTGTTTTAAAGTCTGACAATCGGTTGGCACGCAGTTTAGTAGGTTGGAAATTCGTGTACTTGGAAATACACGAAAAGGATTTGAAAAATTTATTAGTTTATAATAAATTTCAAATCTTAAAAACGCGTATATCGTGATTGCCAGTAATCGTCGATTAATATTCTCAATTTGGTTTTAATCACTGGCGAAGTTAATGTGTTACTTATTCGTTTGAATTTACACCGTTGGCTGAAATATCGGTGTTCCATCTTATTATTATTACTTAGTCACCTTAATATGTATTATTGCGACAAATATTATCACAGCCTCAGTGGTCGAATTGGCACGACACCCGCACGGTATACGGGAGGTTCCAGGTTCAAACCCTGGCTGAGGTAATATTTTTCGCAATAATTTCTTTCAATCAGGGGGGTAGGGGATTTTTAATTCTCCAACGAAACTGTGTTTTAAAGTCTGACAAATCGGTTGGCACGCAGTTTAGTAGGTTGGAAATTCGTGTACTTGGAAATACACGAAAAGGATTTGAAAAATTTATTAGTTTATAATAAATTTCAAATCTTAAAAACGCGTATATCGTGATTGCCAGTAATCGTCGATTAATATTCTCAATTTGTTCTTCCTTAGTATTAATAGTTTGTTGTGATAAATATTACCACATGCCTCAGTAGTCGAATAGGTGAGACGCCCGCCCGGAAAGCAAGGAGGTCCAGGTTCGAATCCTGGCTGGGGTGTTATTTTTCGCAACATTTTCTTTATTACTCTATATCCTTCTATACATATCCCGTCCTTTTTCGAATATGCTAACGAGTGTTAGTGGACGATTAAATTGACTTTTAATTTAATTATATGAGAGTACTCTTTCGAGCTTTAGATGTAGCTACGTTTAAGTCCGTAAGTAACGGCGCGTGGTTTGCTACAGTGATGAATTGTACATTAAATGTCACAATAATTTTATTGGACAACCAAGATCCAGTCCCGACCGATTATGGCGTTTCTTTAATTATTGATTATTATATTTTTATTTATTTATAGAAATTAAAATCATTTAATTTGATATACGTTTTGCCTCTTATGGACCGCAAACATTTTTTTCTATCGATCAAATTGTCTTGCTCTATCCTATTTATATGCAAAAAATTCAACCTAATATCTCTAGCAATGGCGAAGAAAATAGCTTGTAACACTTTACGTTTCGTATCCTGTATACGCATACATAGTACGAAAGCCATAGAAAGAGCAGAAGAGATATAGATTCAAAGCCTTCTAACATCATCATTAACCTATCGCGGTGCACTGCTGGACATAGGTCTTTCGGGGATTCTATAGCCAAGGCCAATGTCGATAATTTAGCTTGTTTACTATATTACCGACCTATCAGTCCTTGTCTAACGAGTATCTATGCGATATATCTGTCCTTGTAAGATTGTAGCGTCATGCATGCATTTGCCTCTGCATTCATAAAAATTTTATTGGAAAATTGCTTTTTCTAGGCTTTCAATTTTAGTTCTACTTGCACGATACTGTTCCTACATGTTGTTTCTAGGTCAAGCTGGTCTCATTTTGTATAAATTAATTGAACAATTTTGTATTTATCAAATATTGTCATTAGGTGACAGCTCTACATATCAAAAATAAGTGTAATTTTTAATTTTTTTTGTTTTTGATATATACCTACACCAGCCCGACCTTCATTTTATATGTACTTTAAATCCGGTATATACCGTTATCCAAAAATATTTTTTTTGTAAAGTTCATACCCTATTTAGTTATCAAAGTTTTTGTCGTTTGCTTCAAAACGTCCAATTTGTATTACTTTTTAATTATCGAAAATATTATATTTTTAAATGCTACGAAAACGTGCCGAAAGCGCCGTGACGTCACTCGTTACCCACGCATGCGTGTTCTGTCACATCGAGCCTCGTACGCATAGACTTATATAGATCGACCAGCCCCTGCAGTAAGAAAGAGCGTGGGAAAGACAGACGCTGCAGACATAGCCTAACTAGAAAACCTCTCTCTTTCTACTGATTGCTTGGTGGGGATAAAAGTCTAGACTAGTGGGGACTAGTAAAGAATAGCTGGGCTACTCTCTATCCCCACCAAGCGATCAGAAGAAAAAGAGAGGTTTCCTTCACGGACTATGTCTGCACCGTCTACTTTCCCACGCGGACTCTTACGGCAGGGGACGGTCTATCTATATAAGTCTATGCTCGTACGACAGTATCTAACCTCATATAAGGCTCATATGCAGTAATACGCATGCGCAGGTAACGAAGTGACCGTCACGGCGCTTTTGGCGCGTTTTCGTAGCGTTTAAAAATTCTACGAAAATGCGTCGAAATTTCATATTTTCAATAATTAAAGAGTAATACAAATTAGACGCTTTGGAGCAAACAACAAAAACTTATTGATAATTAAATAGGGTACAACTTTACAAAAAAAGTATTTTTAAATATTTTGAAAAATTTTATAATACCCTATTGTGTAAAGAGTTTTGCAATTCTGTAAAGCCAATTCAAAGATTTCTCCTATCAAAAAATGTTGGAATTACTGTCACTACAGGATCCCCTGGCTGCTAACGTACCACGCTGGCCAATGCGGGTAAGAGGTTTATAGAGAAATGGTAGGGTCGGTGGAAATCCATATAGCAGATAGCAGTTGTCAGTTGCTATCATGTGGATCAACGGCTTAATGTCTCTTTCGAAAGACGGAGTCCAGTTTCTCCGCACGAGAGTCCCCTCGTTAATTTCTCATTGCCGCGAGAGGCGAGTGAGGGTGAGTGGAGGTACAGTTTGGAATACTAAAATTCCTGTGATCAGATTCGAATCCGGTTCTTTGTGGTTACGAGTCTGGTGCTTTACCACTAGACACACTGCCACCCCTGGCCTTCTAACAAAGCGCCTAAAATGAGATGAGGCCTAATCGACATTGGAAAAACGGGTCGAGTTTCCGGGTTTAATTGAAAGCTCATTAGCCATTACAAAAGGCAAGTGGGTGTAGCGGCCAGGACATACGATTAATTCGGCATCATGCCTTTGTTCTTCGTCGAATTTTCGCTCGTACACAATCATCTAGCGCTTTGATCATGTCCAGTTATAATTAATTTACTGGCTCTTAAACATATTTGTCTATTATATTATATTTTTCTTTCATCTATTCGGTTTTTTTTTTCAAATACTTCGGTTTACTCAAACACTTTTATTTCAATGGTGATTAAAAGACAAATATCGTGATTACATTTAATTGCGTTCAACTAGCAGTATATGATGCTTATCAATTACGCGCTTAAATTATGCATGTTGTTTACTGCTAATGATAGAAGAGCTAGTATATATGTCGTAGCCAGATTACAAAATCCGTCGTTTTATAAAACGTCTAGGCATTTTATAAAGTGCGGCCACATTTTCAAAATATGGTTTGAAAATGAAATGTTTAACAATCTGGCTAAGAATTTAGTCGTTTTATAAAACGCTAACAAGCGACCCGCCACTTTGTCAAACGCAACGATTTGTACATCGTTTTAGAATCTGGCTGATTCATTTCAGTCATTTTATGAACTGTCCTTTATAAATTAACCATTTATAGAAAATTAATAGGTAATTATATAGGTAAATATAGAAAATTAATAGGTGATTATGTTATATTATTAATTAAGGTAATTATGTGTGTTTTTAAATAAGAAAATTTTCAGGCTTGTATAAACACATTTAGTACAATTAAAATTTTATAAAAAGTAACATCAGCCATTGTGTTATAGCAGTGAATCGTTGATATATTAAACAGTCTTTTTGTTAAAGCAGAGAATAGTTGGTATAGAAAAGTATATATACATATATATACAATTTTATGTGTTAGCATAAATATAAAGTATTCTCTGCTTTAACCATAATTGTACAATTAAAGATAGTGGCCCACCCACACAAAAATTGGTTTGGGTTGCACGAAACACAAAACGTCGGTAAAAACGCGCCGTTCACAAAATGACTGAAATGAACTAGCCAGAATTCTAAAACGGATGTACATATCGTTGCGTTTGACAATGTGGCGGGTCCGCTTGTTAGCGTTTTATAAAACGACTGAAATTCTTAGCCAGATTGTAAAACATTTCATTTTCAAGTATGATTTGAGAATGTGGCCGCACTTTATAAAATGCCTAGACGTTTTATAAAACGGCGGACTTTGTAATATGGCTACGACATATATATACACACATATAGACATTAGAGAATTAAATAGTATCTAATAATTAAACTAACATACTTTAAATTAATTCAATATTTATAAAATATGTTATATTTACATGGTGTAAATTGTATTGTATATATATTAATCTATCTATATTACATATATAAAATAGAATGTCTGTATATCTGTTTGTTCTTTATACACTCTTAAACTATTCACCCAATTTAGACCAACTTTTGCATAGTTATCTTTACATCCTTGCGCAAAACAATAGAGGGCTACCCCCCTTGTAATTGTAACCATCTCCGATAGAAAACGATAAAAAATTTCTTATCGTTTTTAATACGGTTTGTGAATCGTTTATTTACGGTACTCTATCAGAAATTCACGTTACAAAATACTTGGGAATCCTATCGTAAATGTCTTATCAGCTATACATCAGTTTTTATCGTTTTTAATATGCTTAGAAATCGTTATTTACGGTACTCTATCAGAAACTCACGTTACAAAATACTTGGGATCCTATCGTAAATGTCTTATCAGCTGCACATCAGTTTCTATCGTTTTTAATATGGTTAGTGAATCGTCCCTTACAGAAAAAAAGCACTAAAAGTACTCAGTAATAAATTATTGTAAATACTGGCAGTAATATTTTGGCCGGTACTTCAGAAATACTGGGCAGTACTGGATTACTGGGAGTAATTTATTACACAGAACTACTGATGCTTAGTTTTGGGAAAAAAAAAATTTTACTGGATATTGCGTACTGGTGAAAATTCCTGAACTACTTGTTGTGAAAAGACTGAATTACGAAGCACCTCGCGAAGACGTCTCTCTATACATATAGGGATCGATGTTGAATCTTGAATACGGGTTACGGGCTCGGCGATGCGCCGCATATTGAGCGCGAGCCGTACTATTCCCGGCGCGTAAGTCCGCGCTGTCGTGCCGCGCCGCACGGTCTCCGTCGTATGTTCATAGCGACAGCAAGGGCCTATTGCACAATAATTTCCAATTAATAATATTAGTGAAAAACAAAACTCTTTCACTAATATTATTAACTTGTAAATTATTGTGCAATAGGCCCCTACCGCCACATAATTTATAGAGCAAAACGAGATAACAGAAAAATGATAATTTCTTATAATTAAATAGTTATTGTAAAATAATATTTTAAGTAAATATTAATATTAAATAAATGTTTTTTTTAAATTATTATAGTAAATAAATAATTATTGTAAAATTAATATTAAATTAATGTCAAATAAATGTTAAATAAAAGTTTTTTTAAATTATTGTTACAAATAAATAATCAATATTACATAAATATTATATATTATTGCCAAATAAATGTTAAATAAATGTTTCTTAAAATCATTATTGTAAAAGAATAATTTATCAAATTAAATTTTTTATACGCTGGCGAAGTAAATGTGTTTTATCGTGTTTGAATAATTTATGTAAAATAAATATCAAATAATGTTTAATAAATGTTAAATACATGTTTTTTTCAAATTATTATTGCAAATGAATAATTATTATAAAATAAATATTAAATTAATGTTGAATAAATGTTAAATAAATGTTTTTTAAAATCATTATTGCAAATAATTAATCAATATAACACAAATATTAAATTAATGTTGAATAAATGTTAAATAAATGTTTTTTTTAAATCATTATTGTAAGTGAATAATTTATGCCATAATACGGATTTTATGATTCTAGTAATAAATGACTCCTGTCGATCCTTAAATGAATTATATGAATTCAGTACTTTAGGCGTTTGCCGCCCCAGTGTTGAATCTTATCTATACCAATACTTAAGTACTAGACCAAGTAATGAATTACTAGGAAAACTACTTACTCATTCTATCAGTACTTCACGTCTAAGCTCAACTACTAGAATCTCTAATACTTCAGTACTTTTTTACTATATAAGCAAATACTGAAGTACTTGTATCAGTACTTTGAATCCCGGAAGAACTACTAATAATACTAGATATTACTCATTTGCCAGTAGTTAAACTACTGACTAAATACAAGAATAAAATACTAATCGCCAGTAAAAAATCACCAGACTCAGTAATAAATTACTGACCAACCAGTAATACTTTTCTGTAAGGAGTTTATTTACTATATTCTATTAGAAACTCACGTTACAAAATACTTGGGATTCTGGCTTGAGATTCTGGGATACTTGGCTTTCAAACGATTCAATTTATATCATTGATATACGATAGAAAACGAACCGATTAGCTGCCGTACAGAAGATGATAAGTTGTCTGTCGGAAAATCCTGATAAGAAACGATAGATGTGTCGGTTCGGTTAAGTTGTATAAATATCGACGAGATGTCTATCGTTTTAACCTTATAAAAACATATGCAAAGTAGAGGGCTTTCAAACGATTTAATTTATATCATTGATATACGATAGAAAACGAACCGATTTGCTGTCGTAAAGAAGATGATAAGTTGTATGTCAGATAATTGTGATAAGAAACGATAGATGTATCGGTTCGGTTAAGTCGTATAAATATCGATGAGATGTCTATCATTTTATTCTTATATATCCGTATT
The DNA here is from genome assembly GCA_035220615.1 of Leptothorax acervorum. Classification (NCBI taxonomy): domain Eukaryota; kingdom Metazoa; phylum Arthropoda; class Insecta; order Hymenoptera; family Formicidae; genus Leptothorax; species Leptothorax acervorum. The sequence goes on along the minus strand of JASTWQ010000137.1, from coordinate 394,651 downwards.
AATGCATGCGGCAAAATTATTACCATAAATAACGATATATATTATATCGTGTATATACGATTGATTAAGACGGGCAATAATTGTACATATAGAAAACGATTCATAACTATAAAATTTGTATAGTTATTTTCTTATTCGGATCGAAAACGATAGAAACCGATTCGATTCGATTAATGTTTTATCTCTCTTCTGAATGTGCAACGATAGAACCGATAAGATACGATTAAAAACGATACAGATATCTGTATATATAGCCGTTTTTAATCGTTTTCTATCGGAGATGGTTACAAGGGACGGTTAAAGAATAAATTTACCGAACAATCTATATAATGTTAGATGCAGTCTCTATTCCCCCGTGGTAGGTGTTGACTTTCGGGCAGAGATTACCAGGAAAGGCAGTCAATAATTTGTGTAAAATAGTTTATTATATAAACGTGAACTAAGTTACGTTCATACAGAGAGAGACAAAAGAAGGGGAGAAGAAACAGAAAGTAGTAGCGCGCTCAGTGATACAAGGAAACGCATTAAAAGAAACTAACGTGTACATTTAACATAATGATCGAACTTAATAAACTAAACATAAGCATTATGTATATTACGATATCTCTACAGTAGGTACCATTTTTAACTGCCTGTGCTAACGTACTTTATCAGTAAACATGTCGTGGTTGATGAAGTTAGTCATCATCATTTAAATGTGTTATAACTTGTATTTAAAATGATTGGTGTAAAATAAGAGCCATTACTAGCATATTACCGGTACAATGTACATTAACCGGTATATTACTACGCCGGAATATTATTATATAGGCAAGTTGTGTTGTGATTTGTGATATTAATAACTGATTATATTCTATTTTTCATATATTATATAAATTACGTTTTATTTTATCACAAAAATGTTAGAAAGTACGAGTTTTATATTATGATCTTTGGCAATTAAATTATTTTTTTTGATAGTCACAAAAATATATATTTATTCGACTCAACTCGTTCTCTTAATTACCCCCTAAAACACCAATTACGCTGTTTTACATGAAACTGCACCAAATTATGTATAGATAGGCAAGAGTAATGAACGTGGCTAAGATCGAGAAATCTACGAGCCTGACTGTGGAATCAATTATGATTAGGGACGATGCACGTTTTATGGTCCATGTTTGTTGTTTCGCCTGTTGGTCGAAAGTTAAGGCGGAAGGCATTTATCAAAGAACGTTAATTATAAATTGAAAGACGCGTGTCGTAGGCCGAAGGTTGGGGTTATGGTTATGTTAATAGCGAAGATTATGATTATGGTCATGATCCATAATCATAAGTGGCTAAATGCCATGAGAGATCGACAATGCAGAAGTAGCAGAGGCATGCCTGCACTTTAGATATGCGGATATTTTTATAAAGTCCTATAAAAATAATTAACATCTCGCTTTCTCCGCGACGTAATAAACATTTAGTCGCTTGTACGTTCAATTATTATATTTATTAGCGACACATTAAACGTATTTTTAATTAAAATATTAACAATAAATTCCTCAGAAATAGTTTTTGAATATTATAATTTAAATTTCTTTTATTACTGTATTTTACTTCCACGCAATATTTAAGCTTGAAGGACATTTTGGTGCACATGACGGATACAATATGGTGAAGTTTAATCTGGAAAAGATAAACGTGATAGCAACGACAGTATTTAATTGATATTCTAACGGCAGTATATTTTTGCTCGGAAAATACAATTATTACGAGACAATTATTTGAAGGGCACGGAAATTACGTAAATACAGGGTAGCGGACAGTGCACCGCAATCTACGTACTTTTCCCGTGCAGCAGAGCGACTTTTATGCCTTATCGTGGCATCGATCATTAATTATAGCACGGGACAACAATGGGAGGAGATGCAGACAACAAAAAAGGGGAAAGGTGTGAGTGCCGCTCCATATTCTCTATTTCTGCATGCTTGCAAGCCGTACGTGTGCGGGCCGTAATAGTTTCCGGCGTTCGATACAATCGTGCTATTTCTTTTTAAGCTTATTTACATCCCAAAGACGTCGATAAAGTCGCTTATCTTATACAATATATAAATAATCGTAATTTATAATAATGAAATATTTATACATGTTACTTACAGACTATTCAGGAAACGCGCATTAAATAGCGTGTATAATTTACAATTGAACTCTTTAGGAGTCCTACAATACACGGACTGTTTCGATAAATCTAATCTAATAAACATTGATCTTAATCGGCAAAATTACGTGAATTTGTTGCAAGCGAAAGATAAGTATGCAACTGTATTTTCCGGTTGCCGGCTGTGCTCGTTACGCTGCGATTGCATAACCAATTCATTGCTTAGGTACTTAAATAAGAATATATATCTATCTACATTAATCCCCTACTAATCTCATTAGAACGGATACATATAATTTTGAATAATTTAGACTTGCAAGTTTGTGAAATATATCGAATAAAGAATGTATATATATAGAAAACAAAAAGAGATAAGTTTATTAATGAGATTATTAAATTTCTCAATATTAGTATTTGATACAACAAATTAGAAGATATCTTTTATCTGCAGCAGCAAGTTTGCTGAATTCATAAAAAAATGGACGTTAATATTTAAATATTTATTTAGAAAGTTTTTTATAAAAATATGTAATACTTATTACACACATCACTATTTATTTTCATAATATCTTTAGGACTCTCGAAAATTCAAACTCAATATAACTTGGCTATGAGAGTCAAATGCTTTTTTGAGTTAACGGCAAAATAATGTACCTTGTGGCTAATCAACAATTCCATGGCCATACATCAATCCTTCCTCAACTTCAAATAAGCTATCAAAAAATGCAAAAGAAAAACATCGATTTTTTGGTCGAGCTAGATGAGAACCTCCCCTTAAATAGGAAATTCGGAAACCGTTGGATCGGACTTCATGATCTCCGCGAATGGCCACCGCGTTACCGATGTATAGTTGGAAACAAATTAAAAATTATTGAAAATTATCTTATCCAATCGCTTGGAAATTATTTGGAGATATTTGGGAAAAACTTTTCAGAGTTTGGAAAACCATACAATAATCACAATTAATTAAAATCAATTAAGCGTATAATTAGAAGAAAATGTCTAAAAAATATTTTTTTCAATCCAATCGCTCCAGAATTATTTGAATAAAGTGTCAGTGCAATTTTTATTATATGGAAAACAACTCTATTCTAATAAAAATTAATTAAAGGTCAATATTTTGTTTTAATGTCTGCACTAAAGTCTGCACTATAGTGCAATGAAATGCACATACTTTTCTATGTATGTTTTATTGGTAGACAGGCTGTGTTTCGATATTGACTGTAAGTACTGAAAATCTATAATGTTACATACGTCATCACTTTTTCAGTACTTTATAGTCTACTAGACTACGTCGGCTTGGAGTCGGTTACTCTAGTGTTACTCCAATCCATTTTGGAGTAAAATTAATTAGCACGAAGATCCATCTATGACCGATGACGGCTTTACTTATTTAACTTGTTGTTTTTATGTATCGGTCGACATTTTATATTCTGTTTTAAAAATAATTATCTACACTACGGTACTGCTTCAGGGGCACAATGAGGAGACTGGTGTGAACAGCTACGTGTTAGCATTAAAGCCAAAAATTGACTTGCTAGGCCCTATATTATGTTGCACTGAACATAACAATTACGTAAGTATAGTTAACCTAACTTCAAAATCTTGTTGAAACTTTAAAATCTTTTTTTATCAATAATTTAACTAATTTTAATCAGTTATCTAATAATAAACTAAATTTTATTCACACCTAATTTACAGAGCATTCTTAAAGAAACTGCTACAATGTGGTTTTTTCAATTCAACAAATTGTCAATCAACAACATCTTCAACACCTTCCATATCTTCATTATCTAACAATACAACTTCTGGCTTCATTGACGCTGCACGTTATTCTGGTCCCATAAGTTATCCAAACGCCGAGCCATGGCATACATGACACTTTCCTGAAATTGGCAGAGTTAAGGTAGTTGTGTCACAAATATCCTTTACCAACGAATCTTCGTGAAAATTTAGGAGTTTATAGAGAAATATCTAATCAAATTGCTGTTAAAATTTTAATTCGATAGACCACATTATATTTGAGATATTAATTACACAGGCCCACAAAAAAAGAGTTATCTACGCCATGGACTAGACCATTGTATTCCCATGTATTTTCGCCTGCTGAAACCGAATATGACCTCAGTTTTGCCCCTACCCGTCAGGATTTTTTTTTGCAGCCAAAAAAACCTTGGAAAATCCATTAAATCGACAGGTTAAAAACGTATAAATTATGTCTTTCTGAAATCTTTTTAAGACGTCTAGGGATTTTTATGACGTCATAATGTTATCTATAGGTATGTATAGACTGACACATGCGGATATCTTTCCTTCCATTCGTTAACCAAGCAATTGCTAATTTCGCAGAATATAAGATAAAATTCTTGCAATTTAGGACAATGTTCCATAATAACAGAATATTTTACATCAACGCGCTCTGCACAAAATATACTACAGCAATTAAGATATAACCGTTTCAAATTTTTGCACTGCGTTAGTAATTCCAAAATGCGATCTGTGAGGTAAAAATTAATATCGCGCAAATAAACTACTTCCAGGCATTGACAGGAAGAAAGCAATCTGCTCAAACGATCCTCACATTCTTCGACTCTGTAACAAAAATCATATAATTATTATATAGTGTACTTTAATCGCAAAAAGAAATTACGTTAATTATTTCAAAATTCTCGAAATGCAAGGGAAGCAAACACAAGTTTTGATATTAAGGAATACTTACTGATCGGAGGTGTATCAAATTCTCCGGAGACGATAGATTAGTATCTAATTAACTCGAAAGACCAGAAGGAAGGTATCGCGGTCTCTCTCAACGCGAGAAAAGCGAATGTTGCGGCGTGTAAAGCATGCAAAAAGCGAAAAGCGACTCATCACCCGGCATGTGCCTCGTCTTTTCGATGCAAGTCCTGGTGATTCCTTCTAGGTCTGCGCAACCTGCAGGTAGCAAGCAGCAAAGGTAGGCAGCAAGAAAGGGCAAGGAAAGCAAAAACCAGCAAGCAGCAAGCAAAGGCAGGAAGCAAAGCAAGCCAAGGCCAATTTAAGCAGGCAGAGAAGATTCGTGCACTCGTCCGAGATGAGAGTTCGCGATATGTGTAGTAGACGGCGAGACTCTTCGATGTATTCTCAGGGACAACTTGATGATGAGTTTTGATGTGTGCTCGACGAGGACTAGACAGTGAGTGCGGGAGCGATCGAGCGATCGAGCGATCCTGCAACACGTGTCGTGAGTGAATAATCTGCTATTCTGCTCCCTATTCGACAAATTCTCCCGCGTCGGTGGATGAACGATGGCAGAACCGACTAGTGAGTAGCACCCCAGATAGCAAAATGTTAGCAGGATGCGCGCAGATTGGCAGCAAATTTGATCAGAATCCCACACCAAAACCATAGCCATCTGTGTCCGCATTAAGCTTGTGTTTTGTAGGCAGATTCTGCTGACATAATGTGACAGCAAATTGTCGCCAAAAACCGAGCAAAGTCTGCTGACATTATCTGTCGACAGGTTGGAGGCAGAAATGGAGCCGGATCTGCGTAATGCAATCTGGCAGCAGATAGGCAGCAAAAACCGAGCAGGATCTGCGTAATGTAATCTGGTGGCAAATATGGGCTTATGATTGCGAACAGAGAATTCCTGTTTTATAATTAAAAAATTGGCGCTGAAGAGTGCCGTTTTCTTTTCCTTCTTCAGGAAAAGATAGTATCCCTGGTGTGTAGAATTCTCCTGATGTGTAGCTATAGGATCTTCCTCTGGTGCGTAGGATCCTTCTGGTGTGTAAAATTCTCCTTGTGTTCAGTCGTAGTACTCGTGGTAGTGACGTTCGAGTCGTAGCGTCATCTTCTGCTCGCTGCTTGTCGCTCCATAGATCGCGGCGAATCCTTGCGCCGTCCACCATAGCACCGTATGAACCGCGTGGACTGCGTGTCCTGGGGCTCGATTCCTGAATTTATTCAAAAAAGAAAATGTATGCGAAAATTCTGCTCCTACAGAAAAGTTGCAAGTTGATTGGCTCTTGTATGGCTTTTAGTCAATCAACTTCAACTTTTCTGTAAGAGCAGAATTTTCGCGTACGTTCTCTTTCAAATAAATTCAGGAATCGAGCTCCTGCTCCTGCAGTGTCCTTCCTTGGCCCATCGAAGAGCCTCTCGCAGAGTCGCATGTATGACTGGCGAATTCTGAGCCCGTCAGTCTGTCAAAATCCCGCGGTACGACAGATTTTGCTCGATTTCTACATGCCTATTTGCCATCAGATTACATTACGCAGATCCTGCTCGGTTTTTGCTGCCACTCTGTTCTCAGGTCAAATGCGCGCAGGCTCTGCTCGATCTTTGTCGTCAATCTGCTGCCAAGTTATGTGTGCAGGCTCTGCGCGGTTTCTGCTGCCAATCTGCTCACATTGCCTGTCAGCAGGCTCTGTCGCATTTCTGGCTACAGTTTGACAACATCGTCTGATAGAGCAGTTTCTGCGTGAAATTTGTTGCCTTTCTGATACCAAAAATTTAATGCAAACCGGTTTTGCTCAGAATCTGCTGCTCAGGTTTGGCTATCTGGGACGTGATATCATCAGTATCGATCGCGATTTACCGATGTCTCGCGTAAATAATAGAAACTAAGGGCTCAGACACAATGCGAAGAATAAGGAATAGAATTCATAGTATAATTCTTTTTCAATAGACGTGCATTGAAAAAGAATGCGACAATTGATATTTATTTCTTGTTCTTTATTCCTCGCATTGTGTCTGAGCCCTAAATCTAAGAATGCAAGCGAGTTTAACCATGCAACTATAATGTAACATAGAATCAAACATAATGAACGAAATTCACTAATAGAAAGCTGTATGCAATTTTATACAAGGCGATGCGCCAAGTACAATGACATATGTATTTAAAAAACAAAATTAAAAAGCACACACTTACCTATCATTATTTTCGATAGTCACCTTTCGTAAATTCTTACAGTTAGCGAGAACGTTAGTACCCTGAAATCTAAAATTATGTGTACACTTTAAATTTATTGCTTCCAAGTCCGGACACGCTTTTCCCAACTCTACTGCAACTACGTCTAGGTCTATAATTGTATTGGATACAGGTCCCAAATGTAATTCACGCATCCTCTGATTTTTTTGCAATATTTTGCAAAGACGTTGAGTTTGTATAATTGTATAATTAAAGTTTAACATTTCCAAACTATTCAGCTCCTCGAGATACAAAAATCCTTTGTCATCTATGAGATTACACCCATTTAGATCCAATTCTAAAAAGAATATATATTAATTATATGCAATTTACCAATCTTGACAAATATATATTTTATTTATTTATATGTACCTTTCAAATTTTTGCATATCTCTGAAATTTTACGTAGGATAAAATTGTTGACACAAGACAGTGACTTAATCTTAAGTGCGTTAAACGCCTGCCGCAATTATCAATGAATGTTACTAAATTCGTACTATCAATTTTGCTATTTGTAAGATCTAACTTTTTCAAATCTTTACAACTATGTTTTAAGTAAAAAAATACATTTTTGGAAGAAAACCGGTTTACATTTAGTAAGTTTAAACGTGTATAGAGTTCAAAGTCCCGTGTTAAATTATTGAAGCTCTTGTTTACTTGATTCATGCGGCATAACGTCATAACATCCAAGTATTTTAATACTTTTAGCAATATTTCATCCTGCAAAGATAAAATATAAAATTTTAATACATAAGATTATATTATAATAAATATTATTACAAGAAATAGACTTCTATGAATACTTTACAGGAAGCGCAGATAAAGTGCATTGTGATAGCTCTTCGGATTCATCCGAAGAGAGTTTTATGCGCTTGGCACAATTTGAATGACTTTTTAATAAACAACGATCCAAGTATCTCTGTCCAAAATGTTGCATATAACTAGGGATTACTTCTCGGGAAGTCCCTGTATCGCTGCAGTAACATCAAAACGAATTAATTTTTATTATTAACAGAATAAAAACATATTGAATATTACTTAATGTCAACAATTATAATACCTTTTACGAATAAAGCAATATTTGGAAAAATTCTTTTGCAGGTGAACTATATCCAGTTGTGCGTTTTTCAAATCTGCTGTTAAATTATCATCGTTATGATATGGAGGTGAAGAGTACATGATGTTAATTTTTTTTATCAGATTAGTTAAACACTCGTCAGAATTTTTTGAAGAGATCAAATTTGATGTTCCGATAAGCATCACAGCATCTAGCTTTGTGTAAGACTCGGGTGAGCTGATGCTCTTAAATACTAGTCTAAGCATTTTGGTTTTAAAATCACACGGCGATAAGGGTGGAGAAAATAATCTTGATGTCGAAGGTACTGGATGGATCTGATTGTGAGACGATTTATCCCACAACTTAAGCCATCGATTTTCAGAATCTTGAACCAAAATTTGAATTACGCTTCCAGGAGTATATACTTCGTAAATAGAGACTCTGATTGGATACACAGCTTCATGAAACTCTATATCTTTAAAATAAAAAATATAATTATACTATTTTCTAAAAAAACATATCTTCTTTAACAATATCTTATTTATATCAATTTAAATATTGCATACCAATATAATTAGTTCTAGTCGTCTCATAATTCCATTCGAATCCTGCAAAATCAATCCATCTGATCGTAGGGTCTCTGTTTTCGTATGGAGAAGTTGAGATATCAGGATTCCTCTGTATTAAAAAGTCACAAAAAGTGTTAAATGTTATAAACTTTTGTAAGCTTAGATTGTGATTAGGTACTTTCTACGGAAAAATAACAAATAAATCCCGGTAAAAAATTTTATATAAAAATATATAAAAAGAAGAATTTAAAAATGATTAAAAAGATTATTTTTGTATTGCATTTTTTATGAAAAGTAAAGTTTGAGGTAATGATAAAAATTTGCCCATACATAATTATATACGGGGTCAGCCAAATGTCCCTGGACCCCTAAATATTTCGAAAAATATGCATTTTCGTGAAGAATGTTTCAAACAAAAGTTGTAGGGCTTTGAGTACATAGTAAAACGGCGTTTACACACTCAATGATTAGTGGCGCCATTCGACTAGCGCCAGTAAAAATGCAAGTGTGAACACTTAATACAAACTGGCGCTAGTATAGTGTGGCGTTTACTGGCGATTACTGGTGCCAGTAAATTAAAAGTTAAAATGTTTTAACTTTTAGCAGTACTGGCGCCAGGCTGAAGTGTATCTATATAAAATTTAAGGTTATATGCTTGCTGTCATGTGTGTTTAGATAAAAAATATGCCTAAAAGTGACCCGTAGTCACCCATAGTGACAAATAGTCGCACCCAACAACTCAGTTGACACTTTGCCGATAAATTTTAAATACATATTTTGCATATTATGCGTCAATAGCATCACTATGTAAACACTTATGAGTTTACCAGTTCAATAGTAACGATTTCTGGCGCCAATGAATGCCAGTCAGTTGGCGCCACTAATCATTGCGTGTGTAAACGCCGCTTTACATTAGTATGACCTTCAATAGCATCGTCTAGGTCACATAAAAATTACTTTACATTTTTTAAATAAAACCCCCTATATTGCATTAGATATTCTTGTAGTTTACCTCGAGAGCTTTCCAAAACAATATAATAAAGTTATTTTTCATTAAGTACTTTCCGAGTTATGAAGCTTAAAAGTCACAGTACCTGTTACAGTAAAGTTCATATAAATAAGAGTATAACATGCGGAGCATGATTACCTCAAAATTAGAATTGTTTTCCTAAATTTTTAGGTGCAAATCCGACCGGGCAACCTCCGCGTGGTAGATCTTGAGTGATGCTAATGCCGCGCCGGCGCGCGGTAAGTACTGTAACATTCAAGCCTCATGACTCGGAAAGTACTTAATAAAGAAAATAACTTAATTATAGTGTTTCGGAAAGCTCTCGAGATAAGCTACAAAAGTATGTAATGAAAAATAGGGGGTTTTATTTAAAAAATTTATAGTGATTTTTATGTGACCTTGACGGTGCTATTCAAAATCATACTAATATTACTATGTAATGCGTAACTTAAAGCCCTACAACTTTTGTTTGAAACATTTTTCACAAAAATGCATATTTTTCGAAATATTCAGGGGTCCTGAGACTTTTAGCGGACCCTGTATAACAAAACTGTTACATTTTGTATGGGCATATTGTCTCTCATTACCTCAAACATCACTTTTTAAAAAAAATGCAATGCAAAAATAATCTCTTTAATCATTTTTAGATTTTTCTCTTTATTCTTTTTCCTGTAATATATATACGAACACAGGAGATTATAGAAGAGAAAAAACATGTATGGGCATATTTGATACACATACATATAATTATATACATATATGTATATATGTATTTATATATTTTTATATAAAAAATTTTTTACCGGGAAATAATATTAAGAAATATACACATACCCTCTGGAAATTGCCAAATTCAAAAAGAAATGGTGAATTAAATATTTGTCCATAATTTGGAAATTTGGGTGGCCCAATTATGTCAGATGCAGTACAAAATATACTAAGATTCTGGTGGTGGCTAACAACAAATCTCTTTTTCACAAATTGATAGATGAAGTCAACACTATTTTCTTCTCCTACGGATACTCTGCCGACATACGGATGCTGATTACAACTCTCGCAATATAAAGGTTGATTATGGGATGTCATATTTTCTCCCTGAAGAAAGATAAAAAATATGGAGAATAATAATCCTTGCTTTTGTAGCATATATATGCTAAAATGCATTATAATATTATATTTATAATTATAAAGTGTAAAAATTATATAATCCAAGTTTAACTTGCTTTTATTTATCTTGCTAGTATTAAAATTTTTGTTTGCATGTGTACTTGACGTAAACTATAGATTTTTAGTATTATAACAATGAATACTAGAACGCAGTCTTGTAGAAAAAGATTTTAATTAATAAAACAAATCTTGTTATACAGAGAATATTCTAGGCCCAAATTATACTTCTGTAATGGAATATTATGTAGGGGAGACCGGGGCAAATCGGTCAACGGGGTAAAAGTGTCAAATCAAATATCTCGAAACCTGTATATTGTGCGAACTCGCTATTAACATTGTAAACGCGTCTTATGGTACCCATGTGACCAACGGAGTTTCGGCAGATTACCTGCCGTGTTATGATTTTTACGAGGGCAAACGTGTTTTCGGAAGGTAAAAGTTAAATTTTCTGCGCGTGGAAATTGTGTAATATCTACAATAATATTTGCTCTCCAAATCTCCAGGTACGTGATTATAAAGAGTAATGCATGCTGAACACGAATCCAGTGTAGTTTTTTCATTATCGTTCATGTCTAATATTTCGTGGGCGATAAAACCTGAAACTTGTGTTTGGGGCAAATCGGTCAGTAAGCACCCGGGGTGGACTTTTATAATATTGGCAAATTTTATAATTTTATTATATTTTTCAGTCTTTTCTACCCCTATTTCATAAATTTTTCTTTAATATTTGGTTGATTAGTTCTTAAGTTATAGAATCCGTACACACACACAAAAACACAAAATAATAAAATTTTTTAACACTAATTAATAAATGTTTACATTTTTCTATTACCAAATAATTAATAAAATGTATCCTATCAGTTTTCATAATCGGAATTATGTATTTATGGAGTGACAGTTTTACCCCGGCATTTTTGAGATTTTGATTTTTCCACCGTTGTCGTTTTTGCTCTATACCGGTTAAACAAAGCGACGCAGACAAAAATTTCCTACATAAATTTTGTAGCTAAAGGTTCACTCTTAAAAATGGTATACCACATTTAACTAAAATTATTTATTTTGTTGTTAAAAATCGGCACCTGACCGATTTGCCCCGGTCTCCCCTACATACATAACATTTAAAATATGTCAGTCAAACTTAAAAATGTCTTTACTATTGCGTTATTCTTTTATCTAACAGAATAAATTGTTAATAAATAATTATTGTATATTTCTTAGATTTTGTCATTTTCTTTATAACATTTTTTATTTTTTATAAAATAAATAATTCTTAATATCTTTAGCTAACAATAAGTGTAATAAATTATGCACATTAAATATATATATTTATAAATCTTTTTTGGGACTTCCGGTTGCGCGTGATGAGTGAACGGTTGCTCCGAGGAAAGCGGAAGGATTTTGGAGGAAAAAAGGAGTAGGAAGTGAAGGAGGATGAGAAAAAAGGAGGAGCAGATAGAGAAGAGGAAGACGGTGCAGTGAGCATGGAGGCGCGGTCAGGAAAGAAGGAAGTAAGGAGTAACATATGAAGTCAGAGGAAGATGAAAGAGAGGTTAGGATGGAACCCAGACGAAGGAGAGTAGGGAAGAGAGAGAAGAGGAACGGAACAACGGCATGACAAGAAGACGGAGTGCAATATAATAAGAGAAAAATTAAGCAAGTGGAGATGGAGAAATAAGGGCGGAGATTGAGGTATAAAAAGAGAAAGGCAAGACAGATGATAGAGAATACGGGTAAAGCGGAAGCAGAAAGGAGGGAATAAGAATGTGAGAAGATCTTGCGAAAGGCAGAGAGAGGAAGAGTGGAGGAGAAGGGAAGAAAGGGAGGCGGCAGAAAGAGAGGGAAAGAGCACTCACGGGCAAGAAGCAGATCGTTTGGTGGCGGTGGAGGTAGGTTAACCTCAGCATGAAGACCGGAAGAAAAGCATCAGTCAGTGTAGAGAGAGATAGGTGGTAAGGCAGTGACCGGCAGTACCGAAGGTGGCGTAGTGTCCTCGGGAAACGATGAAGATAGAGGGAGCGAGGTAAACAGAGAGAAGCTACGTTGCAGCGGTGACTGCTGGTCGGAGAGACGGTGTTAGGTGCATGGCTGATGTGCGGCGATGAGAGTGAGGAAAGAAGCGCGTGCGAGGAAAGAAAGGTTAGGTAGAGGCATAGGAAGAAATTAGCCGGCAAACGAAAAAGCGGAAACCCGTGAGTGAAAGGAAGGAAAGGACAGAATAAGAAGCAGCAAAGAAGCAAGGATAAGGAAGGATGCATAAGCTTAGCGCGCAGGCGAGGCGGGAGAAGGGGAAGGAAGAGATGTCGGGGGAGATGAGGAAGATAAGGCAGGAAATGCAGGAACGGAAACAGGAGTAAGGAAAATGAAGGCGTGCGTAACTAGGATGGATAGGAGGCAGGAATAAGAGCAGTACAAGAGCGGAGAAGAGAAGGGAATGAAAGAAGGAAAAAGAGGAGTATGATATAAAGAAAGGTAGTCTATTGCGGAAGATGGAAAGCAGAGAGGAGGAAGTGAAAAGAAAAAGAGAGAAGAAGGAAAGAGAGAGAAAGCTGAGAGAAGAAAAAGAAAAAAGAGAGAGAGGTGAGAAGAGAAAAAGGAGCTTAATATGGAGAAGGGTTATATAGGTGAAGGGCCGAAAGAAAGAAGGGAGGACATAGAGAGGATTATGGAGTGGACAGTAGGAAGTCCCGATAAGGAGCGTAAAGGAAGTAACAGGTAAAGGAAAGAGAACAGAGGTATTTGTAGAGCTTGAAGAGGAAGAGGATAAAGAAGAAATGGTGAAAAAGAATGAAGAGATATGGAGGCACAGGATGGTAAAGAAGGAAAAAGAGGAGAGATTGAAAGGAAGATCAGCGATAATGACGAACAAAAGGATATGGATTGACGGAAAGGAGGTTAAGTGGGATAACGAGGAGGACAGCTGGAAGAGGTAAAGGACAGTGTGAGGTAAAGGAGACAAGATTAAAGGGGACGGATGAAGAAGAGGGAAAAGGATTGAATGAATGGAGAAGGAGAAGAGGAGGAGAAAGAAGCGAAATGGAGGGAGAGCATAGGGAGGAAGAAGAGAGAGAGAGAAAGAGGGGAGAGATGGAGGTGTGGGTAACTAGTTGTTTAATGAGATTCTTTATGTGCAGGTTATATATGGAAGGGAAAGGTAGGGCAGAAAACGGAGAAAAGGCAGGTCATAGACAAGTAGGAGGGGAGAGCAGTAGGCAGAAGGAGCTATTGGAAGGAGGGAACAGAGGAAAAATTGGAGCTAGAGGGAGAAAGAAGGAAGGAAGTCGACAGAGGAGGCCAGAGGGATTATGGGAATTAAGAGGGTGGGACGGGAAACAGAGTGTAAGGTCGCCCAATGGCCAGGTTTTTGAGGAGAAAGTATACAGGGTGTCCCAGGACCTCACCGACAAACTTTGGGGAATGATAGGTCACACAGAGAGGATCATTTTTTGTTAAGGAACATATGGTTGCTGACGCGTCCTTAAGGAGCTAGGCATCCGAAAAGTCAGATCTCCGGTAAAAAGTTTTGCACAAATAAAATTTAATGTAATTAACTCTCAGAAGAGTGAGATAGAAAAAGAGGGAGTGCACCCGGGTGGGGAATCGGAACGCAGTCCTGCAGTACAGTACGTGTACGTAGGTGATACCCCCCTCCTCTGAACCCCTTGGCCTTGACACATAAAAAGTCCCCCTCCCCGTGTGACATCAGCCCCCTCGCCCCTCAAGTCTCCCCCGCCCCGCTCCCCCCTCGGAGCTTCCGGCTTAGAACCGACATAGTATTACTACTAGTCTTTCTATACCTACAACCTAACCTAACCTACGTCGTAGGTTTGTTGTTCTGTGAGTTTGTTATCAATCAATCAAGCATGAATTACGAATTCGCTGAGCTGACTGACATGATAATGTGTTACGGTGAGGCTAGGGGAAATGGAAGAGAAGCTCGTCGCATCTACGAGCAGCGGTTTCCTAACAGAAGACATCCACACCACAGTACCTTTGCTCAAATTCATCAACGCCTTCGAGAGACGGGGAATCTTTGTCCTCAGCATGTTGGCGGGGGAAGGCGTGATGTGAGGACATCTGATTTTGAAGACAATGTGATCGAGAGATTCAGCAATGAACCTTCAGCTAGCACGCGTGCTGTGGCGCACGATATGGGCACAAGTCGCATGTCAGTTTGGAGAGTATTACATGAGTACGACCTACATGTGTACCACCTCCAGAAGGTGCAGGCACTAGGACCGAACGACTTTGCACCTCGTATGCAATTTGTACAGTGGTTTCTTCATCAAAGTGTCACTGATCCTGCCTTTCCCACGTACGTCTTGTTCACAGACGAGGCCTGCTTCACGCGGACCGGATACTTTAACAACAGGGATAGTCACATTTGGGACTAGGAGAACCCACATACGATTTTTGTTAGAGCTCACCAACAACAGTTTTCCGTCAACATATGGGCTGGAATTATTGGTAATCATCTGATAGGACCTGTTATTTTGCCACCACGTTTAAATGGAGCAGACTATTTACAGTTCCTGCAAAACACACTTCCGGAACTGCTCGAGGATGTACCGCTTGCTGCGCGCAGGAACATGTGGTTCCAGCATGATGGAGCCCCACCACACTTCAACATTGATGTGCGCGCACATTTAACCGCCAAATTCGGGGAACATTGGATAGGAAGAGCGGGACCTGTTGCGAGGCCACCGCGATCACCCGATTTAACGCCCCTTGATTATTTTCTGTGGGGGTATGTTAAGAGTATCGTGTACGTCACCCCAGTTGACAACAGAGCGGAACTGATTGACCGAATAAATGCTGCGTTTCAACAAATCCGAAACAACCCTGCCATACTCGACAGAGTTGGACAATCAATGCTGCGACGGTGTCAAGAATGTAATGAGGTACAGGGCAGGCAATTTGAACAGCTATTATTGTAAATTTTCAGAACATGCAAGAAAAAGTAAATTTTATTTGTTAGACATTTTACCGGAGATCTGACTTTTAGGATGCATAACTCCTTAAGGTCGCGTCAGCGACCATATGTTTCTTAACAAAAAATGATCCTCTCTGTGTGACCTATCATTCCTCAAAGTTTGTCGGTGAGGTCTTGGGACACCCAATTATTGTAAGAGGGTTGGGAAACGTCCCTCTAAAAAACGCCCTTTAAGGCCCCTTTGGGGTAAATAAAGTATCCATTCTATTCTATAAATATTTTTATATGACAATTTTTTTACCGGGTTCTGTGGGGTAATACCTAGCCGGAATTTTTTTTTTAGACCATTTTTTTTTTGGCTTAGATGGCGTAAAAACATGTCAAGAATGATGTCTGACATGATTTATTGTTGAAAAAATTTTTTAAGTGCTCGTAAAAGTCGAATTTTCGAAGCAACTCCGAGCGCGTCAAAATGACAAATTAAATTTTGAAGCGAGTTTTGCCCCTTTTGCTCATTACCGACGATCTTTCATCTCGCTGCTTGGGAGGATTCACCCAAAATTCGAATGAATCGTTCAATTCTGTTGTTTGGACGATCGCTCCGAAAACGGTTTCAAGCGGAAAGGGGGTACAAATATTTCGGTTGTAACTTTCAACGACGGATTATCTAGTGTCATGAAGATGATAGATGTACTCGCCATTACTGTTGGTCGTCAGTGTTTCGATTTTTGCTTGGAAGCCGACTCGCGCCGCATTAAACTCGCCGAGCGCTCAATGTCCGACGCCGCCAAAACAGGACGTCGTGATGCAAACTCAGCCAAAAAAGATTTGGGAAGGACTGAAATCAACTTGGAAGGCCAGTTATATGGTGCTGGGATAGCAGAGTAAAGGTAAAAAAATCAGCAAGTCTATATCTTACAAATTTCATGTAGTAAACACATTGTCAAACTTTAAACGCGTTTTTCTCGAAACTACTTTTTCAGACACGGCTAGCAGTAGAACTCGAGTAATTTTTATCCGATAGACTTGAAATTTTAACTGTAGCTTCTTAGATAGATTATCTATAGAAGTACACACGATTTTTAAGATCGATAAACAATTACAATTTTTATAAACAAAAAAAGGCCGATTTTTTAGTCAAAAATCGACTTTTCTTTCCAAATGGCTGCCAAATTTGCAAAAATCAATATTTCTTAATATCCATGTGTACTTCTATAGCTATACTCATGTAGATTATAAAAAAATTTTTTTCATTGTTCCAGATACGTTCGTTGGACACTTCTACTGCTAGCCGCGGGACGCCTCGAAAAAATCGACCCTTCTTCCGCGCACTGATGCGCCGCCATTTTGTAATGAAAATTAAAATAAAAAATGTTTTTTTGCACCTCAAGACAAGTATAATAACCCCTCAAAATTTCATATTGATCGATTTATTAGCAAAGTCACAAAAAATTCACAAAAAACCCTTTAATTTTTTGCTTCCGGCTAGGTATTACCCTTTAAAAGAAGAACTCTCGTTAAACTCTTAAACGGATTTTTAATCCATGCATTAATCATTAATCCTTAAACATCCCTATAAACAGGGAATCTACCTCTTGATCAAGATATATAGGGGAAAGTCCGGCAGTACCGACCCTTTAAGGAGTTTTCATATTTTTTATCAGAACCTATACGATATTTATAAAGTATCTTTTGAGAAATGATTATTGTCTTCCAACCTATCAGTAAATTGAATTAAACACCCTTATATTTAGAGAATACAAGTTTTATTAAGAAAATGACAAGTGTAAGAAAAATGCGCAACACAAAAAGTGGCTGGCTGTATCGGACATAATAAATTAAGCATGTTATACAGTGCAATAATCACAAATATATTGTTCTGAATATTCTGATGTTAGCACAGGCTTCATGCACCCGATAATACATACCGATAATAACTGCTAGAATATATTTCTTTGAGTTACGTAGTGACACCAGAGAATTTTACCAATGCAGCACACGTAATCAGTCAAACAAATATTCCGCAATATTACGAGCAAACTTATATCGACATGAATTTGCCGCTCACGTTGTGTACTAGTATACGAATACTGCATCAGCTGCGATGGAGAGAGTGGTATCATCTATTATAGAAACGCTACAACATCTAGTGGCCGATACTGCTCGCTGTCCGGTACTACCTGACTTTCCCCTATACCTACGCTGGACGAAGATTGGACCAGGTTTAAACCACGGACCTTTCAGTTAATTTACAAGCGCCTTAATTCCATTGGAAGAAACTCGCTGGCACTCAGTATCCCCTAGTTTTCGAGATTTTGTCGGGATTACACAAAGCGCCACCAGTTTTAACTATAGTTTTGCACTCTCAATGGAATATGTCTAATGAACTCAGTTTTAAGAAAAAAGCGGGCAACGAGTAACGATTTAACAAAAGGGTGAAGTTTAACAAAAGTACGTTTGTGTTATAGTGCAGAGAAATCCTAATTGTAATTAAAAACTTACTAACCATACAAATGTTAAAATGTGATTTTCTGCAGAAATTTGCCCACCACCATGATCATCTTCTCTGCAGTACGTTATATACAGGGTGTCCCGAAATTCGCGAATCAAAATACCATAGCAATAAAGTTCTCAAAAAAATAAATTTAAAACGTATTTGCCACTTTTCGTTCCGAGCAGTAGTTTCTGAGATAAAAAGGTTTAAACGTGGCCAATTACAGATTACGATTAAACGGAAGCCTGTCCGTGAGTCGCGCGTCAATAGTGTTAGTGACCGCGAACTTCACGCTCTCACAGGCATTAGACAAAAGATTGTTTGCGTGACGTCCGTATAATACCGCGTGTTGCGTGTAATATTTGTTGCAAATTAGATGATGCTGTTAATAAAAAACGTGTATTTAAGCATAAATTTATCTTATTCATTACGTAATAAATATGAATAATTTATCAGAAATATATCGCTACTATTATAAATTGTGTATTACAATATCAATAAAAATAATTCCCGAAAAATTTTTATGTCATAACATAAAATAAATTTAGAATTAATATTTTGTCTAGACATAATTTTAAAATTCTGCATTTTTAATTATGTGCTTAATAATTATAGCTTAATAATAATTCGATGAATTATGAGTATGTCTAGACATAATAATAATAATTTCTTTTCTTTGAATATCAATTTAATTTGGTAGAATTTTTACGATGGTATTAAATAGCAAAACGGCGTGCCATACATATTGATTTTTAAATCCAATCCTTAGCTTCTTCATGTATAATTAAAAAATAAAACAAGAATAAAATGAGAATAAGATAAACCCTTAATCCTATTGCTAAATTAATTTTACATAAATAAAATAAACTAAGTAAACTAAGAATTTACTACTTTTAAAATCTAATACTACCGTGTAATCTTTTATAATTTAATAATGTATTGTAATATCCCTTTCATTAAAAATCAAATTTTGTAATTTATGACTTGTTCAATTGACAATTGTTGTTTAAATTTTTAGTACATAATTGCGCCGAAATTCAATCAATTAATTCAAAAGTAAGTCTAATAACAAATAAAATTATTTTACCTTAAAATTTTAAATAGTTATAAATCAGTATGCACGTAAGTAGCAATATGTATGTATGAGTAATATCACGTAAGTAATAACATCGTGTAACACGATTTTTTAAACAACTTAATGACTATGTCAGTCGTATTTCTCGTGCATAAAGATGACGGAAAATCATTGAATTTTTGCAATAAGATTGTTTTTGTGACCAGGACATCGTATTTTTGAAATTTTAATATTTTTCTAGGATTGGAGATAAATTTGACTCTGGGTGTGCTTTGATTAACAGGTAAAAATATTTCTTGCTTGGGGGGGGGGGAGGGGGGAGAACCTAGACCTTCCTTGAACTGAGAAATGTGTGGTACGTGTGTCGAATAAAAAAAAAAAATGTTTTATGGCCACATTTTTTGAAAAAATTAACGTTCTTTAATTTAATTGTTTATAAAAAATGTTTTTTCATTCGACACATCTACCATACATTTCTCAGTTCACGGGAAGTCTAGGCAACTTTCCAAAGCCAAAAATATTTTTACCTGTTAATTAAAGTACACCCAGAGTTAAATTTATCTTCAATCTTGGGAGAAATATTGCATTTTTCCAAAATTGGAGAAAAAATTGACTTTGGGTGTGCTTTGATTAACAGGTGAAAATATTTTCGGCTTTGGGGAGTTGCCTAGACATCCTCTGAACTGAAAAATGTGTGGTAGGAGTGTCGAATAGAAAAAAACATTTTTTATAAACAATTAAATAAAAAAAACGTTGATTTAAAAAAACGTAACCATAAAAATGATTTTTCTATTCGGCACACCTATGCCACACATTTCTCAGTTCAGGGGAGGTCTAGGCAATCCCCCAAAGCCAAAAATATTTTTACCTGTTAATCAAAGCACACCCAAAATCAAATTCTTCTCCAATCCTGAAAAAAATGCAATATTTCTTATAAAGAAATATTGCATGCCCTGGTAGTCGAATTGGTTACGACGCCCGAACGGAATGCGGGAGGTTCCAGGTTCGAATCCTGGCTGGGGTAATATTTTTCGCAATAAAAATTATAATTAATTTAAACTATCTACATCAAGGGACCAAATCCATGGTCGAATTTTATCATCTCGATTTGATCTGAAACGTGCTGTGTGAATCTGACAAATCTGGTCGGCTCGCAGTCTTTCAATAAAGTTCATTTTGAAAAGATGATTGAATATTGCCAGTTTAGTCGTTTAAAGATTCTGAATTAATTGTTTAATTATCACTGGCGAATTAAGTAATGTATTATTATTATTATACCCACACCTTTCACTAGAATTTCGGTGTTCCATCTTATTATTGTTTAGAAGTCATCTTAATATGTGTTATTGCGATGAATATTACCACATGCCCTGGTAGTCGAATTGGTTACGACGCCCGAACGGAATGCGGGAGGTTCCAGGTTCGAATCCTGGCTGGGGTAATATTTTTCGCAATAAAAATTATAATTAATTTAAACTATCTACATCAAGGGACCAAATCCATGGTCGAATTTTATCATCTCGATTTGATCTGAAACGTGCTGTGTGAATCTGACAAATCTGTTTCTACGTCTTCTCTGACGGTATTGAACTACGGGACCGGTGAAGCCTTATAGTTTTCGAAGCGCTGCATACTTTTGGTCCTATACATTAGCCCTGTATCTCTTATAGTTTAAAAGATATCAACAAAATAATGGATTTTTGTGTTTCTACGTTTTCTCTGACGGAATAGAGCTACGGGATCGGTGAAATCTTACAGCTTTCGAAGCGCTGCATACTTTTAATCCTATACATTAGCCCCGTATCTCTTATAGTTTAAAAGATATTAACGAAATAATGGATTTTTGTGTTTTTACGTCTTCTCTGACGGAACAGAGCTACGGGACCTGTGAAGCCTTATAGTTTTCGACGCGCTGAACACTTTTGGTCCTATACATTAGTCCCGTATCTCTTGCAGTTTAAGAGATATCAACAAAATAATGGATTTTTGTGTTTTTACGTCTTTTCTGACGGAATAGAGCTGCGGGACCGGTGAAACCTTATAGTTTTCATCGCGCTGCACACTTTTGGTCCTGTACATTAGTCCCGTATCTCTTGTATTTTAAGAGATATCAACGAAAAAATGGATTTTTGTGTTTCTACGTTTTCTCTGACGGAATAGAACTACGGGACCAGTGAAGCCTTATAGTTTTCGACGCGCTGCATACTTTTGGTCCTATACATTAGCCCCGTATCTCTTATAGTTTAAGAGATATCAACGAAATAATGGATTTTTGTGTTTCTACGTCTTCTCTGACGGAGTAGAGCTACGGGATCCGTGAAATCTTATAGTTTTTGACGCGCTGCACACTTTTGGTCCTATACATTAGCCCCGTATCTCTTATAGTTTAAGAGATATCAACGAAGTAATGGATTTTTCTACGTCTTCTCTGACGGAATTGAACTACGGGACCGGTGAAGCCTTATAGTTTTCGAAGCGCTGCATACTTTTGGTCCTATACATTAGCCCTGTATCTCTTATAGTTTAAGAGATATCAACGAAATAATGGATTTTTGTGTTTCTACGTCTTCTCTGACGGAATAGAGCTACGGTCGGCTCGCAGTCTTTCAATAAAGTTCATTTCGAAAAGATGATTGAATATTGCCAGTTTAGTCGTTTAAAGATTCTGAATTAATTGTTTAATTATCACTGGCGAATTAAGTAATGTATTATTATTATTATACCCACACCTTTGACTAGAATTTCGGTGTTCCATCTTATTATTGTTTAGAATTCATCTTAATATGTGTTATTGCGATGAATATTACCACATGCCCTGGTAGTCGAATTGGTTACGACGCCCGAACGGAATGCGGGAGGTTCCAGGTTCGAATCCTGGCTGGGGTAATATTTTTCGCAATAAAAATTATAATTAATTTAAACAATCTACATCAAGGGACCAAATCCATGGTCGAATTTTATCATCTCGATTTGATCTGAAACGTGCTGTGTGAATCTGACAAATCTGGTCGGCTCGCAGTCTTTCAATAAAGTTCATTTCGAAAAGATGATTGAATATTGCCAGTTTAGTCGTTTAAAGATTCTGAATTAATTGTTTAATTATCACTGGCGAATTAAGTAATGTATTATTATTATTATACCCACACCTTTGACTAGAATTTCGGTGTTCCATCTTATTATTGTTTAGAATTCATCTTAATATGTGTTATTGCGATGAATATTACCACATGCCCTGGTAGTCGAATTGGTTACGACGCCCGAACGGAATGCGGGAGGTTCCAGGTTCGAATCCTGGCTGGGGTAATATTTTTCGCAATAAAAATTATAATTAATTTAAACAATCTACATCAAGGGACCAAATCCATGGTCGAATTTTATCATCTCGATTTGATCTGAAACGTGCTGTGTGAATCTGACAAATCTGGTCGGCTCGCAGTCTTTCAATAAAGTTCATTTCGAAAAGATGATTGAATATTGCCAGTTTAGTCGTTTAAAGATTCTGAATTAATTGTTTAATTATCACTGGTGAATTAAGTAATGTATTATTATTATTATACCCACACCTTTGACTAGAATTTCGGTGTTCCATCTTATTATTGTTTAGAAGTCATCTTAATATGTGTTATTGCGATGAATATTACCACATGCCCTGGTAGTCGAATTGGTTACGACGCCCGAACGGAATGCGGGAGGTTCCAGGTTCGAATCCTGGCTGGGGTAATATTTTTCGCAATAAAAATTATAATTAATTTAAACTATCTACATCAAGGGACCAAATCCATGGTCGAATTTTATCATCTCGATTTGATCTGAAACGTGCTGTGTGAATCTGACAAATCTGGTCGGCTCGCAGTCTTTCAATAAAGTTCATTTTGAAAAGATGATTGAATATTGCCAGTTTAGTCGTTTAAAGATTCTGAATTAATTGTTTAATTATCACTGGCGAATTAAGTAATGTATTATTATTATTTCTTATAAAGTTGAAGATAAATTTGACTATGGGTGTACTTTGATTAACCGGTAAAAATATTTTTGGCTTTGGGAGGTTGCCTAGACTTCCCCTGAACTGAGAAATGTGTGGTAGGTAGGTCAAATAGAAAAAACATTTTTTATAAACAATTAAATCAAAATACGTTAACTTTTTGAAAAAAGTTATTACATATGACGTCTTTCACCTTACAAACTATCTTATTGTTAGTGTTGCCCACCTAATTTACACGAAAACAAATATACTTGCACTGCGCACTTTTATTCGCCGCGCACTCTTATCCCACTCTACTCTAAATAGTAAGTATACAATATTGTATATATAATATTATAGTATGTATTATAATGTGTGTGTGTGTGTGTACATACATGCATACATACATATATATGTCGCAGCCACATGCGGTAATGTAGCACTTCATGAAGTGTCTAGATACATCGCGAAGAGTCCAACCACAATGAACACATGCTGTAATTTAATCTTTACTTCGCTTTACAATTTGTACTTCGTAAGTTGTAAAGCGAGGTACACCCTGCCTACCGGCGAAGAAGGTGCGGGAGGGGGGCCAAAGGCCCCCCTTGCACCTCCCGCGCGTGTGTGTGTGTGTGTAAACATTTTGATCTAACGATTGAATTACATTACACCGAAAAATTGTATTCTTGAAATGTATGCTTTATAAATCCTCTTAATAGATATTCTTAATAAATAAGGATATTTTCTTTTTTACGTGATGCTTTTCTGAATATCCTCTTAAATTAAGAATATATTCTTGAAGTTAAGAATACATTCTTGAAATTAAGAATATATTCTTGAAATTAAGAATATATTTTCTCTAATTTGCGACTTTTGTGCGACGAAGTTCCCGTATTCGCGGCCGCAAACCGCACATGTACGTGGCGTCCACGCGTACAGTGCGTGTCGGTACGTGTTTCAGTCCGTGTTTGTTTCCGACTTAATCGCGATACACTCATTCCTCTTAATAGATATTCTTAATAAATAAGGATATTTTCTTTTTTACGTGATGCTTTTCTGAATATCCTCTTAAATTAAGAATATATTCTTGAAGTTAAGAATACATTCTTGAAATTAAGAATATATTCTTGAAATTAAGAATATATTTTCTAATTTGCGACTTTTGTGCGACGAAGTTCCCGTATTCGCGGCGCAACCGCCACAATGTCCGTGGCGTCCTCGCGTACAGTGCGTGTCGGTACGTGTTTCAGTCCCGTGTTTGTTTCCGACTTAATTCGCGATACACCTCATAGACCCTTCTGCGACAGTGTTGAGTCTTGGCCTAAACTTTTGCGCACTTGGTCAGTAACACATCCTTTGCGCTTTCAATATCTCAGAGAAACCAGACCGTTATCGCAGCAGCATAGCGCTACGTCTTCTGTCCAACAATCGCAAGAGTCTGATGCTTTAGTGAGTGATTATTTAAAAAATTGGGACGTGCTTGCACTGCCTAATGGATATTTACTGGTGAGAATACATGTTTTGAATGTGTAATGCTCCTTTTCTTTTTTAGAATTTCTTCCCTTCTGCCCGCTCACAGCAGTCACAGCCTTTTTATTTGGTATATTTTCCTCTGAAAAGAGGCAGGATCTAAGTATAAAAAAAAAGGAGAGGTTATACGTGTTCAGTGTTCGCAGTGTCTGTTTATCCCCAGTTCTGGCTTCTTCTTGAATGAGAAGAATGGATAAGGAAGTGACTAAGTTAAAACTGCAATTGCTCGTTTAAAATATGACAGTGTTGAGTCTTGGCCTAAACTTTTGCGCACTTAGTCAGTAACACATCCTTTGCGCTTTCAATATCTCAGAGAAACCAGACCGTTATCGCAGCAGCATAGCGCTACGTCTTCTGTCCAACAATCGCAAGAGTCTGATGCTTTAGTGAGTGATTATTTAAAAAATTGGGACGTGCTTGCACTGCCTAATGGATATTTACTGGTGAGAATACATGTTTTGAATGTGTAATGCTCCTTTTCTCTTTTAGAATTTCTTCCCTTTTAAACATTCTAAATTAATTGATTTGTAGATTCAGCAAGATTTTAAAGAATTATCCTGGAAGAGAAGATATCAAAGTGGGATTCAACCAAAGAAGTCTTGATTAATCTCCTTAATGCTGAAATTGCTAAATCACATGAGTATGGCAGGAAGTTACTTAAACATTTGACCGATACAGATACAGGTATTTATAATAAGACTGTATTTGCGGCTCAATTTCTTTTGTGTTATTAATATATATTAATTTATAATTTTTTAAATTTATTTTAACTACTTTACTTTGTTTTCTAGACAAAAATGATGTAATTTTATTTTATTTATTGCCATCACTTTGCTGTAAAAGGACCAAAGGTGCGAGCGTAAACACACAATCTGTCGCAGAAGCCAGAAAGGCCTTTATCCTCCATGTCCTTGTAATTATCATTTATAGTAAATATTCCTATTTTATGATAATAATTAAGTACATAAACTCACTGTTTTCAAAAATATTTTGCAGATTCTGGGGGATTTGAATCGTCAAATCAAGACTCATAGCGAGTGGCTGGCAAATCGCGGCCTCAACTTGCAACCGACATTAGTATTTGTTGGACCTACTTTATCGAATATTACTGCCAGTTACGTTCAAATAGATAATGTGCGATATGAGCTCCGTACTCCATTAAAAGCTCTGCACGTGTTTCAAGACGTTTCGTGCACTAGACGCTGCATATCAAGAGGAGTGCCGAGCAGTCTGGCGTTTTATTCAAAAGTATTTTTACGATTTGTATCTTAAAGAGAATAATAATATTCCTCGAGTAACAAGTATACTTAGTTCCTTGAAGGGATTGGTTTCAAAGAAACCCTGGTGAAAATAATTTTACAATTTTTTACGGGAAAATTACGTAAAAATCACAATTTCTTATAATGTAATTACAATTTTTTACACTATTTTTACGTCAAAAATACGCAATTTAGGCCATGTTTGTAGTTTCTCATAAATTTACGTAGAAATTTTTATAATCTATACTGCAAAATAAAATATAAAATTTACTTCTCGTAAACCATTATTTTATTGCTGAAAATCTTGATTACGTCCAAGCTTAACTAAATAAATTTATATTGTACTTAGAAAATTTGCTTACGTCCACCGCTGGATTTGAACCTGGAACCCCTGGATCTTGAGTCAGTCACCTTCCGCACTGTGCTACAACATTGATTGATGAAGACGTTTCATATTGTGTACATATGTTACAGTTATTATTAGCAGACGTACGGAAGGTGTCAGCTATATTATTATTACCCTTTTAATAGGGTCGGCTTAATATACATGTATATATATATTTCTTACAAAATTGATGTCGGTCATCGATTCGATATCGAATCGATGACTTATCGACATCGAAATTAACATCGAAAATTAGCCGATTTCGATCAAATCGTTTTGGCATCAAAAGTTGCTTCTTTATAACGTGTGTTCAAAACTAAAAATTTTTACCATATAAAAATATGCAGATAATCATCGAATCGATGTCGATCGATATCGAATCGATGACTGTCTGCATGCTCTCATATGGTGATAGTCTCTTAATTTTAGACAAAATTTTTAGAGTTTTGAACACAGGTAACTTAGGAAGAAGCAACTCTTGATGCCAAAACAACTTGATCGAAATCGGCTGATTTTCTGCATCAATTTAGATGTTAATAAGTTTCCGGTGAATCGACGATGAATTGATGTCGATTCGACATCAACCTTCTCACTGGGTAAATATGCGACATGTTCGACATTTTTACATTAAACTATGCTGAAATATACAACTTTCTATGAGCAATAAGGTCTGTTTCTATTCCTGCACTGCTGAACTAGTGCACACTGCGGTGCAATATAAGTTAGAGTGGAACAAGTATTCTTCGTTTCACTTTATAGTGTGCACTAGTTTAGCTGTGCAGGAATAGAAAACAGACCTAATATATATATTGTTTTTATAAACATGTACAACTTCTACAATAAACTAACATTTGATCATAAAAATATTCTTAGAATGTTGTACAAAGTTGTAAATATCGTAGTTGTGATTTTTACAATAATCTACAACTTTTACCATTTACTACATTCTTATAAAAAATATTCGTAGAATGTTGTAGACAGTTGTAAATAGTTGTGATTTACACAATAATTTACAACTTCTACAATTTACTACGTTCTCATAAAAATGTTCGTAAAAAGTTGTTGAAATTTGTAAAAATTTATAATACTTTTTACAACTCACTACAATTTACTACAATTTACCATGAGTTTCTACAATTTTAACGAATTTGTAGAAATTTATGATTTGTTGTTTAAGATTTCAATTTTTTGTAGAAATACGTAAATTGTTCTAAAATTATTTCCACCAGGGAAATCTAGTGTTTATTCCACGATTTTGTTTTACGTTGCAGAACTTTTCTTATTTTATTACAATAATGTATATTTGTAAGGACTGCCATTTTCAGTTGCCTTCCATATAGCATTGTGCTGTCATTTACAGACAATTCATTCATATAATGTTTATAGTGTGTATAAGTGCATGCCCAGAATAGTTGCTAACAAGAGTATAATTCGATAAAAGCTTTCAAAAAACATTTAAGAGATAAACATTCTGCCCATATGGTCGGTGAAATGCCATTACAGGCTCTTTATCAAGAGCATTTGGCGGAAGTTAATGAAAGTTTAGAAGTAAACTTTAATATGAGAAATGCCCTTGAACAAATTGATAATGGTGGTCAAAATGACGAAATTGTAGACATGCATAATATTGCAATTACTGCTATTGATTTCAAGAATGCTATTTTTGTATCATCAAGAGCTTTAATTGCTAAATTATATGCGTCGCAATACCTTGAACAAAACTCATGTGCAGGAGGTAATTTTGAACTTATATGCAGCATTTGATTGAAATGTTTAATACAATAAAAAACGTATTTCAAGGCTTGGAGACCGAGACACAAAGAGTGAATGCACTTGAAGCAAGCCAGTCTTATATATGCCCTCAGACTTATAGAATTGGAGTTTCAGAGAAAATGGTAAAAGTTGGAAACGTTGCTGTTTTAAGACCAATAGAACTGACAGGCCAATACATTCCAATAAAATATGTTTTGAAGAACTTCCTGGAATTACCTGGTGTTTTTGATGCTATTTTGGCCAATGTTAAAAATCTCAATAATTCAGATAAGTTTACTAATATAATTCAAAGCCCTCTGTGAAAAAATATTAAGGATTCCTATTTCAGAGATCGTTTAGTATTGCCATTGTTTACATACTAATTTGACGATGTGGAACCTGATAATTGCACAGGTTCACATGCGGGTGATCATAGTCTTGGAGCATTATATTATCAAATTCCCTGTATCTTTCAGCATCATATGTCCACTCTTGAGAATATCTTTGTATCTTCTATATTTTTATCAGATGACAGACATCTAAACAATGGAAACGCTTTTTGCCCTGTTATAAACGAACTCAAAGATCTCGAAGACAATGGCATATTAGTGCATACAGCAACTGGCAATCAGCATGTCTACTTCTGTTTCTGTTTGCTTCTTGCTGACAATTTAGGATTGTACTCTATTACTGGATTTACTGAATCTTTTAATGCAAACTATTACTGCCGTTTTTGTAAAGAACATAAACTAGTAATGAGAAAACAAGTTAGAGAAAATTTGTTGCTCTTACGTAATATAGAGAAAATTATGAAGCTGATATTCTTATAAATAATGTATCATAACAGGTCTTAAGAATCCGTGTGTTTGGAATAAACTTCAAAATTACCATGTGATTACCAATCTTGTTGCAGACATAATGCACGATATCCTGGAAGGCGTTTGCCATTATAATTTGTGTGCTATTTTAGAAGATGTGATTTCTGTTAAAGGATATTTTACTCTTGAGACTCTTAATGATCCAATACAAAATTTTGATTATGGTTCTGATATAGGTAATAAGCCCTCTATTATAATACTTGATCATATTCGAGGACAAAAGTTGAAAATGTCTGCATCTGAAATGCATTTTTTCGTTCGACATTTTGGTCTCATGATTGGAGATTTGGTGCCTGAGGTTGAGAAAGTTTGGCAGCTGTACATTCAACTTGTTAAAATATTAAATATTGTTACTGCTCTATTTGTAGACAAAAACTTAACCCCGTATCTGGCAACTTTAATTGCTGAACATCATGAATTATAACGAATAAGTAACACATTAACTTCGCCAGTGATTAATAACCAAATTGAGAATTTTAATCGACGGTACTGGCAATCACGTTATACGCGTTTTTTAAGATTTGAAATTTATTATAAATTAATAAATTTTTCAAATCTTTTTCGTGTATTTCCAAGTACACGAATTTCCAACCTACTAAACTGCGTGCCAACCGATTTGTCAGACTTTAAAACAGAGTTTCGTTGGAGAATTAAAAATCCCCTACCCCCCTGATTGAAAGAAATTATTGCGAAAAATATTACCTCAGCCAGGGTTTGAACCTGGAACCTCAAATTCTTATTCGTTTGAATTTACACCGTTTGACTGAAATATCGGTGTTCCATCTTATTATTATTACTTAGTCACCTTAATATGTATTATTGCGACAAATATTATCACAGCCTCAGTGGTCGAATTGGCACGACACCCGCACGGTATACGGGAGGTTCCAGGTTCAAACCCTGGCTGAGGTAATATTTTTCGCAATAATTTCTTTCAATCAGGGAGGTAGGGGATTTTTAATTCTCCAACGAAACTGTGTTTTAAAGTCTGACAAATCGGTTGGCACGCAGTTTAGTAAGTTGGAAATTCGTGTACTTGGAAATACACGAAAAAGATTTGAAAAATTTATTAATTTATAATAAATTTCAAATCTTAAAAAACTCGTATATCGTGATTGCCAGTACCGTCGATTAAAATTCTCAATTTGATCATGAATTATATTGCAAATTATTCTCCAAAACATTGAAACCCAAACACCACTTTATGGTTCATTATCCCAGAATTATGAGTCTTATTGGCCCTCTTATTCATGTATGGTCGATGCGTATGGAAAGAAAACATCGACCAGTGATAAAACAAGTAGCTAAGGCTACAACTTGTCGGAAAAATCTGCCGCTAACAGTGGCTAAGAAATATTCACTCAGTCTCTCGGCTCGCTTTTTATCCAAGCGGGGCTTTCAACGGGATGTAGTTTTTCATTTCAAAGAAAAAATTCTGCTTGATTGCTATAACTATAATGATTTTCAACATATTTTACCTCCTGGTCTTTTGAGAACTCTGTGGTAATTAAAGAAGCAACTGTTTGCAACACTAATAAGTATAAGAGAAATAGGGTGCTTGCGATAAACTATGAAAATGATTTTCCCCTCTTTGGATTATTGCATTGGATTGTAAAACCACAACTAATTAATGACAGAGTTGGTTTTATTCTCTCAGGTTTTCATACTGTTGGATTCAATAGCCACCTTCACTGTTACGAAGTGACACCAACTCTGGAGTGGTTTTACAAAGAATATCAAGATTTTATTTCATTTTATCCAACTTCATGTAGAATAGGAGCTGATGGAAATTCATACGTAGCTTTTAGGCATATTCTGTAATATATGCTGTGTATAATATCTATAACAATATATATACGTTCTTATAAATTAAATTAAAATTATAAACTTCAGATAAAACTTATAAAATATAGATTTATAAACTTGTAGATTTAATAAATAGCGAATATTCATTTGTAGAACTGTTTTATGTTTATCATGTTTAATAATCTCAAATAATAAATATAATAATAAATTAATAAAAAAATATTCCATTTAGTATATATCTTTACATGTTAAGAATATTTGATACTTAAGAATATCTTTAGTATATATTCTTACATGTTAAGAATATTTGATACTTAAGAATATTTTTAGTATACATTCTTACATGTTAAGAATATCTGACACTTAAGAATATCTTTAGAGGATTTCACTCTTAAACTAAAAGGATCCTTTTGTCACGTATTTTAGTGGAAAATATTATAAAGATAAGTGGTATATTCTTAAGATAAAAATACAATTTTTTTGGTGTATGTGTCGAATGTCTAGACACTTCATGAAGTGCTATATTACCGTTGGCTGCGACATATACATATACACGCACCACATGTTATCACACATTATATATATCAAGAATATATTCTTAAAAAATCAAATATTATCTGATCATCGGTTTTTAAGTGAATAGCATCCACATAATTCATAACTTTTTGCTCTATATTTTTCGTGTTTGCAATAAGTAACAGAATTTTATCTTCACTTGATGAAGACAAAGATTCTAAAAATTTACTTGCTACAAATAAGTTCATATTTCTTATCACAGCTAGAGTAGTCAATAGTGAACAGTTCAAATTCAAATAATGTAACACTGGCCCAGCATTGTAGTGGCCCCGGCCTCTAAACTCGGGGCCACTTTTACCTCACTCAGTGCGCACTGAAAGTATTTTGCACTCCTAATGAAATGGGCTGCACTCAGAACGTGCGCACTAGTTCTAACAATGAAATACGCTTCAAGCACTCAGTGCTGCCAGTGCCAGCGAGTTTTTTCCAATGAAAGGCTGTGTTTTGCCGAACCTCTGCTTAGCTGAGCGCACGTAAGCGGCGAGCGCTTGCTACACAAATATTTGGCTGGACAGAAGCTCCGGGAACTTAGCCGGTCAACTTCGACTTTATTAACTTTTTTTTTTTTTTAATCGTTTGTTGGTTGTTTGTTGGTGATTGTTGGCCTAATTACAACGTTTGTTGGTTCTTAATTTTTTTTTAAATTAAAAAAGAAAAATTAGCGTTTAAGTTAGCCGGAAAAATCTCATTTTTAATTAAAAAACGGCCTAATCGATGCGTAATCGTCTGCTGATGATTGTTGGTCTAATTTTAGCGTTTGTTGGTTCATATTTTCTTCTTAAATTAAAAAAACAAAAATTAGCGTGAACTTAGCCGGAAAAATCTCATTTTTAATTAAAATACGGTCTAATCGATGCGTATAATCGTTTGCTGATGATTGTTGGTTTAATTTTATCGTTTGTTGGTTTATTATTAGTCTTAAAAACGAAAAATTATCTCACATTAAGGCCGCATCTGCAGTAATCAAAGATTGGTTTATTTGCTTACGACTTAAGGTTTATTTCTATAAATGTAAGGCTAATGCCCGTTTCTACCAACGTCGGTTAACTTTAACCTTAGGTCAACTCACTCTTCGTCTCTTTCTGAGGAGGACAGTTAGGAAGAGACGAAGAGTGAGTTAATGTAATTGTAAGCTTAAAGTTAACCGACGTTGGTAGAAACGAGCATTAACATCTATAAAACTGGCTATGAATACGGGCCTTAACATCGGTAGGAAATCGCGAAAAGAAGATCAAGAAACAATGGCCTAGTTTACACCGACTGTTTGATACGCGTATCAAGCTATCAAGTACTATTAACTATATTCGTATCAAATCCGTATAAATTCTCAGTTTACACCGGTATAACCCGAGATTTGATACGGATATAGTTCTTGATACCCGTACCAAACGGTCCGGTGTATTACTCATGTACGGACTACCCGGTTGTGGAAAAACTATGTTGGCGCAAGCAGTTCCTAGACATACTATTATGGGTGCGTTCCTTTTGGGCGCTTACACGCTTAAAGCGCTTATAAGCGTTACACTATCTTCGTTTGATATTCGATGTACAACGAAGACAGAGTAACACTTATAAACGCTTTAAGCGTGTAAGCGCCCAAAAGGAACGCACCCTATATACTGGTACAAATGTTAAGGCCCGTATTCATAGCCAGTTTTATAGATGTTAGCCTTACATTTATAGAAATAAACCTTAAGTCGTAAGCAAATAAACCAATCTTTGATTACTGCAGATGCGGCCTTAATGTGAGATAATTTTTCGTTTTTAAGACTAATAGTAAACCAACAAACGATAAAATTAGACCAACAATCATCAGCAAACAATTACGCATCGATTAAACCGTATTTTAATTAAAAATGAGATTTTTCCGGCTAAGTTCACGCTAATTTTTGTTTTTTTCAATTTAAGAAGAAAATATGAACCAACAAACGCTAAAATTAGACCAACAATCATCAGCAGACGATTACGCATCGATTAGGCCGTTTTTTAATTAAAAATGAGATTTTTCCGGCTAACTTAACGCTAATTCTTTTTTTTTAATTTAAAAAAAAATTAAGAACCAACAAACGTTGTAATTAGGCCAACAATCATCAACAAACGATCAACAAACGATTAAAAAGAAAAAGTTAATAAAGTCGAAGTTGACCGGCTAAGTTCCCGGAGCTCTGGACAGAAGCGCTGAGCAGGATACCTCAATAGCGCTAAGCGGCGCTGCAATCGAAACCGCTACCAAACGAGCGACTGCTTAGCTAGCGGAGGTTCGGTAAAACACAGACTACGTTTACACGGCTTCTAACTTCGACTTAGTAACGCTGATGTTATAACTCTTACTTAAGGTGAGTTGCGTTTACACGTTCAGGCTTATCTTACTCCCACCAAGCTGAAATAGCTTAACAACTTTTGAATGAAGTGAGTGAAGGATTTTCATTAGTACCAATATAACGGCGCGCTTAGATGGGAGCGTCGAGCATCGAGCGTCAAGCGTCAAACATGCACGCAGCACTCTTGCGCAGATGTCTAAACGTGCAGATTTTAGCTTCTTAACGTTAATTCTAGTCTGTAGCCACTTTACAAACAATGGAGATTAAGATGTTTAATTTTTACGGTTGGCATTATCGCCATCGTTACACTGCTGCCGTTTACACGTTCTTTTTAAGTCGACGTAGTAACTCTAAGCCTCTTCACCAAACAACTTTGAGTTACTACATCGATGTAATAACTTCGCCGTAAAAGAGCGTTTACACGGCATCTAACGTCAGCAGTTATAACATCGATGTTGTAACTTCGGCGTAAATCGGGCCGTGTAAACGTAGTCTTTGAGTTACTACATCGATGTAATAACTTCGCCGTAAAAGAGCGTTTACACGGCATCTAACGTCAGCAGTTATAACGTCGATGTTGTAACTTCGGCGTAAATCGGGCCGTGTAAACGTAGTCTATGCAGTCTACAGCGTGCTGCCGCAGCAGATTGCTGCTATTGGTTGTGAAGTTCAACTAAACGAACAGCAAAGCAGCACAGCTGAAAACGAACAAGCAACCTATTGATTTTGGTCACAATAAGTAGTCATAATTATTTCTAATGAAATATATTCCTGTCTGGACACATAGCTCTGTCATAAACAAAAAATGGTATTAAGTGAGATATAAAAATATATTTATTGTTATTAAATTTTGGTCACGTGACTGATTTGCTGCTGAGGCATGCTGCATATGAAAAGGCACCTTTAAGGTCCCAGGCCCCAGGCTTCAGACCCCTTAATTACGTTTTTTGGATAAACATTCCGATTGGTTACCTCCCACTCCATTGTACTTCTCTTCTATTCCGCTTTTTCCTCCACGTGGGATTGCATCTTTATTTAATCTTTCCACGCGTGCTCTTGTACATTTCTTCGCTAGCTGTCGAGCTGTAAGGTCTGTGATATATTTTGCTCGTCGACGAAGATACCTTTATATAAATCTTTATATTATAGTTTAACCAAGGAGGATTTTATATATAAATATATAGTAATTAAAACAAGGTACGTATTTATTTTTTAATTAAGGTACACTACAAATATATTATATATATATATATATATATATATATATATATATATATGATATATTTGCAGTGTAAAATTAATTGTAGTGTGAAATTAATTGTCATTTCTTTCATTTTTATTTCTTTTGTTTTTATTTTATTTTCTTCTTCAATAATAAAACCTATCATGCAGTAGCTATTGTAATCGACTAATTTTCACGTTAAAGATTAATTTATGTGAAACTTCATTTTTATGGAATTTTTCACTTTTTTACGAATTTACACTAGGGAAAAAGATACATGTTCGACCCACTGAATAGTTACATAAATTAATCTTTAACGTGAAAATTAGTCGATTAAAATATAGCTACTGCATGGTAAGGTTTTATTATTGAAGGAGAAAATAAAATAAAAGTAAAAGAAATAAAAATGAAAGAAATGACAATTAATTTTGCATTACGGAAAGTTATATCGATGACGGGCGATAAAAATATCTCAACATAACCTCATTGACCTTTTTGGATTTTTTGGGATGACGCGTGGCCCGCGCGCGCGTGGGCCACGTGGGCCGGCGTGGTTTCGGTGCCTACGCGAGTGATTAGCAACTGATAGCGTCTTTGGCTGTGACTACGTTTACACGGCCCGATTTACGCCGAAGTTACAACATCGATGTTATAACTGCTGACGTTAGATGTCGTGTAAACGCTCTTTTACGGCGAAGTTATTACATCGATGTAGTAACTCAAAGTCGTTTGGTGAAGAGGCTTAGAGTTACTACGTCGACTTAAAAAGAACGTGTAAACGGCAGCAGTGCAACGATGGCGATAATGCCAACCGTAAAAATTAAACATCTTAATCTCCATTGTTTGCAAAGTGGCTACAGACTAGAATATTAGCGTCAAGAAGCTACAATCTGCACGTTTAGACATCTGCGCAAGGGCGCTGCGTGCATGTTTGACACTTGACGCTCGATGCTCGACGCTCCCATCTAAGCGCACCGTTATATTGGTACTAATGAAAATCCTTCACTCACTTAATTCGAAAGTTGTTAAGCTATTTCAGCTTGGTGGGAGTAAGATAAGCCTGAACGTGTAAACGCAACTTACCTTAAGTAGGAGTTATAACATCAGCGTTACTAAGTCGAAGTTAGAAGCCGTGTAAACGTAGTCTATTTCTTCTTCTTCTTAAGCCTTGTGTCCACGATCCGAGAACTCAGTCCGAGTTCTAGTTCCGAGAAAAAGTTACTAGAACTCAGATCGTGAACACACCAAACTTGGATGCAAAACTCGGATAGAAAGCTCGGATAAAGCCTTGTGTCCACGATCCGAGAACTCAGTCCGAGTTCTAGTTCCGAGAAAAAGTTACTAGAACTCAGATCGTGAACACACCAAACTTGGATGCAAAACTCGGATAGAAAGCTCGGATAAAAAAATGCGTCGCGTCCCATTTTTCCGTAACAGTTGCTAAGTTCATGTCGGTATAAATTCAGGCAACCAACCTTTAAAAGCAATTGTAACATCAAGAAGTGTCATACATTAAGGTTTTATGTATAGTTTTGAAAAGAAAACGTCTTTGTTTAGTGATGACGGTAAGTTATAAACAATAATAAATGTATAATATTAAAAAATTGATATAAATAGAAATTATATTTAATTAATATTGAATGGATTGAATTTATTACATTTTATATTTTACATTAAAATGAAACATGAAAAACAAGAAGTAACCTCAAAAGGCATTTTTAAGTCTAACTTCATGTAGCCGACTATAACACCATCTGCATTCAACAGAGGACAAACATCTGGTGATAACTCTATCCGAGAACTCTATCCGAGAACTCGGACCGAGTTCTCGGATCGTGGACACAAGGCTTAAAAAAATGCGTCGCGTCCCATTTTTCCGTAACAGTTGCTAAGTTCATGTCGGTATAAATTCAGGCAACCAACCTTTCTTACAATTGCTTTTAAAAGATTGGTTGCCTGAATTTATACCAACATGAACTTAGCAACTGTGACTACGTTTACACGGCCCGATTTACGCCGAAGTTACAACATCGATGTTATAACTGCTGACGTTTGATTCCGTGTAAACGCTCTTTTACGGCGAAGTTATTACATCGATGTACTAACTCAAACTCGTTTGGTGAAGAGGCTTAAGCCCCTTGCACAATGCTAGGCAACAGGCAATAGGAACAGGGAACAGAAATCAGAAACCTTGTATTTATGCAGAATAGACGATGACACAGGCAATAGCACAGAATTTCCGTCACGTTGGAAATTCTGTGCCTATTGCCTGTTGCCAACCAATCATATCGTTCGAATATTCTAGGTTTGTATTGACGAATTTGAGGTTATTTCCTGTTCCTATTGCCTGTTGCCTAGCATTGTGCAAGGGCCTTAAGAGTTACTACGACTACGTTTACACGGCCCGATTTACGCCGAAGTTACAACATCGATGTTATAACTGCTGACGTTAGATGCCGTGTAAACGCTCTTTTACGGCGAAGTTATTACATCGATGTAGTAACTCAAAGTCGTTTGGTGGAGAGGCTTAGAGTTACTACGTCGACTTAAAAAGAACGTGTAAACGGCAGCAGTGTAACGATGGCGATAATGCCAACCGTAAAAATTAAACATCTTAATCTCCATTGTTTGCAAAGTGGCTACAGACTAGAATTAGCGTTAAGAAGCTAAAATCTGCACGTTTAGACATCTGCGCAAGAGTGCTGCGTGCATGTTTGACGCTTGACGCTCGATGCTCGACGCTCCCATCTAAGCGTACCGTTATATTGGTACTAATAAAAATCCTTCACTCACTTCATTCGAAAGTTGTTAAGCTATTTCAGCTTGGTGGGAGTAAGATAAGCCTGAACGTGTAAACGCAACTCACCTTAAGTAGGAGTTATAACATCAACGTTACTAAGTCGAAGTTAGAAGCCGTGTAAACGTAGTCTACGTCGACGTCGTCGACTTAAAAAGAACGTGTAAACGGCAGCAGTGTAAAGGCGCGGGTCCAATGGAGATTTGTAAGCGTAACCATAAGATCGTAACCGTTAAGATAAGCCTGAACGTGTAAACGCAACTCACCTTAAGGTACCATTTCATGCGCAGCGTGCTTCCGCAGCAGATTGCTGCTATTGGTTGAAAATTTTGTTACTAGATTTTGCTTCATCGTTGTGAAGTTCAACTGAACGAACAGCAAAGCAGAACAGCTGAAAACGAACATGCAACCTATTGATTTTGGTCACAATAAGTAGTCATAATTATTTCTTATAAAAAAGTAATCCTGTCTGGACACATAGCTATGTCATAACCAAAAAATGGTATTAAGTGAGATATAAAAATATATTTATTGTTATAAAATTTTGGTCACGTGACTGATTTGCTGCTGCAGCATGCTGCATATGAAAAGGCACCTTTAAGTAGGAGTTATAACATCAGCGTTACTAAGTCGAAGTTAAAAGCCGTGTGAACGTAGTCTTTTACGGAAAAATGGGACGCGACGCATCTTTTCATCCGAGTTTTCTATCCGAGTTTTGCATCCAAGTTTGGTGTGTCCACGATCCGAGTTCTAGTAACTTTTTCTCGGAACTAGAACTCGGACCGATTTCTCGGATCGTGGACACAAGGCTTTAAAACCCACTGGATTTCAGACCGCCGTAGAGTTAGCAGACAAATTGAATATTTTTGAATTATTCTTTTTTATATAATTTGGGAATCATTTGGGGAAGTTTGGGAAAATTGTTTAAACATTTGGGAAAGAATAGATTTTGTGTTATTAACAAAATTTATCAAGCGTCAAGTTAGCAGATAGCAACTATGTTTAATGTTTATTATAAGTAGAATCGATTGGAAATCATTTGGGGATGACATCTTCATTGGAATTTTTATTTGGAAAAGCTTTGTATTCAAAATAAAAATAAAAATAAATTTAGGTCTCTGTTCTTTTTGGCTGCACTTCTGCACTAGTGCAACAAATGAACTTATTGCACTAGTTCACATGTGTAGCGAAAAAGAACAGACCGTTATCGGCAGTAGTGTGAAAATTACATATTTTTCGGAGGAGCAGCGAGTTACTTACGTCGAGTAGACCTCGACATGACAATGTTCATTAACAAACAGCATATGCACAGCATATGAAAATAAAATGGTCAAATCAACGATCATCGACACAACCCAGTGAGAAATGAAAAGTCGAAATGATATCACAATAATATCGAAAATATGTCCTCAAAATTCAAAATCGATTCGAGAATCAGACGGTTACGGTTTCGAGGTCCTTTTCGATATCGAAATCAGCTCGGTTTCGAGACATTTTTGATATCGGAATCAGCTCGATTTCAAGTAATTTTCGACATCCAGCTAAATTTTGAATTATTTTTTACATCAAAAGCAGTGCGAATTTAACATACCACATCGAAGCATTAGCTGGGTTTCGTAAAGCGCATATGCGTGCATATATCTATAGCATACTACGTAACGTTTACTATAGAAAAATGCGTGCATATAATAATGCGCTTTACGGGATCCAGCCTATATATTGCCTTATCTTTTACCAATATGTATATGTAAACACGATTTACAAGAAATCTATTTATTGTTTATTAGATTAAATTAAACTAAAGGTAAGTAACAAAATTATAGGAAATACTATTTATTTTTGTATTTTATTTTTCTTCAAAATTTTCGTACTAATGAAAAATATGTATAAGACATAGAAATAAAAAAGAAAATACAAAATAGCTACCGCCTCTCTAAAATTAAACAAACTTTCATGCATTATAATACTCTTGAGCAAAGCTGTACGTACAGTCCTTCTAAACATAAGAATTGATAATCTTACACATCAGTATCATTTCATTAACTCAACAGCAGAATAACAACGAATTTCGCGCTGAATAAACTAAGAAAAACTAAGAAAATCCGTTCAACATTTTGTGATTGACCTAGTAAAGTAAAATAACGTGTAAAAATAAGAGGTCAAAATGAGTCCACACATTGGTACATCGCAGTCTATAAGAATTATGCATAAAAGATTCATGTATAATACTCTAGCGTTGCAACTGCTGTAAATTAGGTTTTATACCATTTGAATCGTATAACCGCAAGAATAAGATAACTAAATCAAAATTTGTAATTCCTACATCCTGATCGAAACATCACTATTTTTCCTTTTCTTGCCTTCTTTGTACGACTGTTTTTTTTTCTCTCGCGTATCTAATCCTAATGTCAGTTATTAATTTATGAACGGAACTGCGAAATGAGAAAATCGATCTATCACTTTCCTATATATTATATAACGTTTTCCAAAACTATCAATACGTATAATCGGATTTTGAGAGAAAATTATTTTAATAAATAATTTTACAGATAATAATTATCTTTATGATTAGCTAAAATCTTTGGAATTCTTAAAAATTAGCCGTATTATGTTGATGACTTTGTCCCCCTTACAGACTCAGAGACATGTCCTTTAGTCTTTTTCCCAAAGGAACCATCTTCCTGCTTTCTCCATGAGCTGTTGGTCAGCCACGTTGAAGCACTTTTCTCTGCCACAGAAATATCACTGACGTTAAACCTGATTAGTAGAGCTCCTAGAAAGCAAAAAATAATAAAAAAAGATAAGATGACATTATTGCCAATCAATGTGCCGATTAGTTGTAGGTATAAACAAATAATCATAAATTTTCAAATAATTCTCAAGATTCATAGAATTTAAATTTTTAGTAATACTTTTGTACCAAAGTTGACCTCCATTAATTTGTATTATTTGGATGTTTGAAGGAGTGTCAAGCAATGTCTTATATGACAAAGGAATGTTAGGAAACAAAGGTTTCAGTTTAATTAGCAGCAAGTCAAGTTTTTGCATTGAAAGCAAACCACTTTCCAAAGCCCAAATACGCAACACTTCAATAAGATAAGTTTCCTTTTCCTCGTTATTCTCAAAGTAAAGTTCAATTTAGTCATGGTTAGGATCTTGATTAGAATTTGCAGATGTGGTAGATCTTGAATCATCACTATCATCGTTACTATTATTACTGGCATAATCACCATCACTATCGTTGACATCAACATCATCACTCGAATGATTACTTTCATTAAAATTATCATAATAACCATTATTATTTATATTTTCGCTTCTGTCTGCATTTTTATATTCCTTGTTATCTTGTCTACTTAAAACATTTAAATTGCTAGAAGCTGCTGCAATCCAATCCTCCTGCATTTCAGTTTCTTGAGTGGTGTTATCTCCACTTCGACTGTCATCATCTAAACTGTCTTCTGATAAATTAACGAAAGATTTATGAAGAATCAAAGAAATATTTTCTAGTCTTGCTCTTTTATGCTCTGCTGTGTTGACCTTTCTGTTAAGTTTTCTCTTAAAATACCTGATCTTCAAGATAAATTAAAAAGAAAAAGTTAGACAAATATTCCTCAATACAAGCAAGGAAGAAAGTATCTTTCAAAACTAACGCTGGTATAAGAATGCATAGTCAGATGGACTAGAATCTTGCTTGAAGGTTAGGATGTAAAGGCAACACAGGCTGTGATCAATTTGGCGCTATAAATGGTTCGAAGCGTTAAACTGGAATCACACAATGCAAGATTGTCATGCCTGCATTCTTGCACGCTGACTGACGCTGACCAATGCATTGAACGTTGCTCGTTTTGCTGTTTAAAACGTTAACTTTCCATCGTTGCAAGCTTTGTATAACTTTATGTGACGTTTTAAACAGCAAAACGAGCAACGTTCAATGCATTGGTCAGCGTCAGTCAGCGTGCAAGAATGCAGGCATGACAATCTTGCATTGTGTGATTCCAGTTTAACGCTTCGAACCATTTATAGCGCCAAATTGATCACATGAGCCTGTGTTGCCTTTACATCCTAATCTTCAAGCAAGATTGTAGTCCATCTGACTGATATGCATTCTTATACGAAATAACGAAGGGTAAAATAATATTTCTAGTACTCACTGGTAGATTTTCGTTGTCCATTGCAAGATATAATGAACCCTGCAAGCTGAAGCCACTGCACGTGAGAACAATTACGATGTTATAACCGGCAATATTGCTACCTTTGAAGCATTTATAGCGCCAAATTGATCACAGCCTGTGTTGCCTTTACATCCTAACCTTCAAGCAAGATTGTAGTCCATCTGACTGATATGTATTGTTATACAAAATAACAAAGAGTAAAATAATATTTGTATTACTCACTGGTAGATTTTCGTTGTCCGTTGCAAGATATAATGAACCCAAGCTAAAGCCACTGCACGTGAGAACAATTACGACGTTATACAACCGGCAAAACTGCTACCAATGAACCGCTGTACGTCCGCTACATGTGGCTACATGCCGCCAAATGCACCGAGATTAGGTTAGGCTCGAGCGATATAGCCCCGCAAGAATCGATATATCGATGTATCGCGGCGTGTTGCTTTCGTCGACGACGCCGAATCAGCTATGTCCGCTCGCGGCGTGTTGCTTTCGCTGACGACACCGAATCGGCTAAGTCCGCTCACGACCGTATATATCGTCAATCAACCGCAGTATATATATCGATACACTTATCCCGATAGGAAAGACATACATATATGTACATGTATATATAACATTATATGACAAAACCTGGATGAAGTTGGGAATGCTGCAATTTAATATGTTTTATAATATAGTATTTGCAACAATATCATATTGATATCATTTTGATCTCGAATCGACATTTTACGTATAAACGGATGTGCACAGAGTTACAACCAGTAACTTTGAACCAAACAGTAGTAGGAGTGGCTATTTATCATTATGTCAGTTTATTTAAGATTACTCGAAAATAGGTCGCAATTCAAATAAACGTCGAGTTTTTTACCCTTGCCAGCGCTGTCGAGCTAATTTTGACGACTACGACGTTGTTTCGACATCCTTTCGGTATTACATTTCTCACTGGGAAAGTCCCATAGTAGCGATGGTGAGAAAGAAAATGCGTTTGCTCTTATATATATATTTTTTTTTTTTTTTTTTTTTTAAGTTGTCTGGGTAGACATACAATAAATCAAACCAGTCATTCTTGACCGTTTTATGACATTACTTTGAGAGGGTTTGAGAGGTTCAGAATGCTCGTCATCTCATGATAACATGCAAACACCTGACACAGTTCCACTTAATTTGACGTGGCCGGATTACACTCATTGGTTCTACGCTGGAATAAGTCATTAGGCTTAGTCCTCTTAAGTCGTCTCAGCTGTCCTCTGATGTTTAATAGTCGTACAGCTTCGATGTTTTGGTGATTTGCCAGGCGTAGTTCATGATTCCTAGCTGCCTTGGTAATTTCTTCTTCAACTGTAGTAATGTTGAGATCTTTTCTAATATCTGCGTTTCTCATGTACCAGCAGGCATTGACAATGTCTCGCAGTACTTTGTTTAGAAAGATCTGTATCTTATTGATATTTGACGCTTTGCTACAGCCCCAAAGCTGTATGCCATAGGTCCAAACCGGTTTCATGATTTGTTTGAATAACATGAGTTTGTTATGGATAGACAGTTTGGATTGCCGCCCTATCATCCAATATAACTTCCTTTTAATTGACTTTAGTTGTTTAATCTTGATCAGGATATGCTCCTTCCAACGAAGCTTAGCATCGAGTGTCATGCCAAGATATTTCGCTGTATTAGCATAAGGTACGCGCTGTTGATTAAGAGTAATTGGAAGTGGGGACTCCTGTCTGTTGGTAAAATTGATATGCTGTGATTTGCTTTCATTGAACTTGATACGCTACCGTTTAGCCCAGTCCGTAATCTCATTGACAGCGCGTTGGAGCTTATTAGTAGCATATCGCGTATCAGTTCCAGTCGCCAAAATTGAAATTCGTCAGCGTAAGTGGCTATCCTTGTACCTTGACATTTAGGAATATCGGCTGTGTAGAGTAGATACAGGATCGGTCCCAGTACACTGCCTTGCGGAACACCAGCTGCAATTTTCCTGAAGCTGGAGTATGCTTCTTCGTAACGGACACGAAAGCATCGGTCTGAAATATAGGATTCCAGCAACAAACTGAGTGCTTTTGGGAGGAACTTGCGAAGCTTGAACTTAAGTCCTTTATGCCACACCTTGTCAAAGGCCTGCGCAACATCCAAAAAGATGGCTGAACAAACCTTTTTCTCTTCGAAAGCTTTTTCGATATTCCAAATTATTCGGTGCACTTGGTCAATCGTAGAATGTTTGTCACGGAACCCAAACTGATGATCAGGAATAAGTCGTTTTTCATCGATTATGAGCTTAAGCCTCTTCGATAGAAGTTTCTCATAAACTTTGGAGATGACCGGCAACAGGGAGATTGGTCTGTAAGACGCCGCTTCCTCAGGCGGTTTACCAGGTTTTGGAATTGTGATAACTTCAGCAATTTTCCATTGCTTTGGGACAAACCGCAGTCTGAACGAGGCGTTGAATATGTGTGTCAGTTTCATTATTCCGCTGAATGGTAGTTCTTTCAACATTTGCACTGTGATCATATCGTAACCAGGAGCTTTCTTCGGATTTAAGTGCTTGATAGTTTCCCAAACTTCTTTAGGTGAGGCTGGAGTAATGAGCGCTTCATCTCCGCTGTCTTCAGGGGTAAGGTTTTCTTCCGCTGTCTGTCTCGGATGAGATTGAAACACTTTTTCAAGATGATCCGCGTGTACGTCAGCTTTCTCCTGATTGCTTCTCGCCCAGGTGTTATTGGTTTTCTTGATCGGTGGAG
This sequence comes from Leptothorax acervorum, assembly GCA_035220615.1. Classification (NCBI taxonomy): domain Eukaryota; kingdom Metazoa; phylum Arthropoda; class Insecta; order Hymenoptera; family Formicidae; genus Leptothorax; species Leptothorax acervorum. The sequence goes on along the minus strand of JASTWQ010000137.1, from coordinate 349,871 downwards.
CGTTGATAATGGGGCGTTTAATGCGTTTGGTTGCTTTCCATAGCGAATAATTGGTATCTTTATCATCAGTAAGATTCTCAAGGTATCTTGCAATTCCTTCGTTCTTGATGTCATTCAGTAACCTTTTCAGCTGCTGACTAAGATTATTGAAGATGGTTTTGTTGGCAGGATGTCTTGTCTGTTGCCATATTCTTCGTGCCCTTCGTTTATCCAATATCAACTGTTTTATTTCCAAGGGGTAATTTTTCCCTGGTACTCGCTGTTTCAACTCTGGCGTGCAGTTTTTAGCAGCCTGCTGTATTTGTTCTGTAAACAGCTTTATATCATTTTCAAGTTGTTCTTTAGTTGTGAGCGGGACGTTAAGAACAACTGCGTTTTCTAAATATGCGCTAAAATTTTCCCAGTCAGTCATCCGATTGGTAAGCGCCAATGCTGGTCGTTTAGTTATCACAGTTTCACTCAGAGTAAGCACGATAAGCGTGTGATCGCTACTGAGATCTAATGACCCCTCTACTTTTGTAAAGCTAGTTGATATCCCTTTGCATATGAACATGTCAATAACATCCGGGAATTTGTTCGAATCAGAAGGCCAATATGTAGGAGTTCCTTCTGATAGGACATGACATGATAATGTCTGAACCGCTTCATAAAGTCTTCTTCCCTTGGTAGTTATTATTCTCGAACCCCAGCTCGTGTGCTTGCTATTGTAATCACCGCCCGCCACAAACCGATTGCCTAAAGATTGCAGAAATTCAATATAATCCTCCACCATAATATTATGTCTTGGAGGGCTATACACTGCGGTTATATTGCACTGAAGTTTCTTGATATAAATCCTTACGGTTGTTGCTTGGATCATTTCGGAGGAGAATTTTAACTCCTCATGATGCTTAATATTTTCCTTAATTATCACTGCTGAGCCTCCTCTGCATTTGTTGGATGGGTGTGGCGTGTGATAGACTTTATATCCTTTGAATCGCACAACCGTCTCCTTGGTAAAGTGAGTTTCAGCTACAAGACAAATGTCAATTTTTTGACTGTCCAGGAACAGCGCTAATTCCAGGTTACGCTGTTCGAGGCCGTTAGCGTTCCATGCAGCAATTCGAATGGAGCCTGCCATTTTATTTCTTTTTTGGTGCAGTCCTACTGCTCACAGTTTGATGATACATAGTCATAAACATATCATTGAGCTTATCTTGCGAGGCCACGAATTGGTCAAGTCTAGCCATAAAGCTTGCCATATCATGGCATGCTGACTGTTCCAGTTGAGACTTTTTCACATTAACTGTTCCTTTTGCAGCTTTGTTTGCATAGGATTCTTTTGCAGTTGCAACGTCTGCTTTAGATTCAAATTTTTCTGCTTGGCGGGATTGTTGTGCTGCTTGAAGTTCCTTAATTGACTTTCTTTGTGAGTTTAGCACTCCCTGTTTACCTTTTCTATTTTTATCTCGTAATCTTTGTAATTCTACGGCAACCATACAGCCTCTGTAGTTTGCTGTATGTCCTTGCCCACAATTGGCACATTTTGGCGCAGTGGAGCGGTCCTTAATACAATCTTTTGTGTAGTGGTGACCAGCGCATTTAACGCAGCGTGCAGCTTTGTGGCAATTATTTTTAACATGGTTGTATCCTTGACATTTTTTACATTGCACTATTTTCTGATGATTTCTTCGCACAGGCTCTATGCTCACTTTTTGATTACATAGTACTTTTATTGCATAGATTTTACTAACATCCTCATTCTTATCAAAGGCAAGTTCGAAGAGTCTTAGGGGCATTTTCACGTCACTGGTTCTATGTCTCCCGTTTTCATCTGTAGAATATCGATATCCGAGTATGTTTACTACATTGGCAATCTTGAAGTTCATTCTCATTAAATCGTTTTTAATATATTCCGGATCAGTCTCAGCATGAAGACCCCTTGCCATGACTCGTATTGGTCTATTTTGCTTGTCTGAGAACGTGAACCATTCTATTTTGTTCTCATTAAACAAGTTCGAGAGTCTCCTATATTCCGCATGATCGATAAAGTTGATTTTGAACTGTTCAGGATGCGGTTGGCTAGTGATTTTAACCTTTGTATTAGCAGGTCCAATTATTTTTTCAAGATCATGATATTTGATCCCAATAGCATAGATTGGTGGCGGTGCTTGTTCCCTCATTCCTTTGTTTAGGCGCTGTTGTTCGCCTTGTTTTGATACCCCCGGTCTAATTAAAGGGAATGTTTCTGGAGAATTAGAAGCTTTCCTTTTCTTTGATGCTCTCTTGGATTTTGCTAGTATGTACTCCGTTTCCTTGTTGACGTCCTTTTTCTCTCGCGCATCATCATCAAATTCTGCTTCATCAGTAGAATATGATGGATTGAATCCATCCTTTTTAAGATGACTTTGCAGCTGTGAAACCATGGTCTCCAGGTGAGCAATCCTTTGTTCCGCTGCTTTTAGTTGGTTGTACAGGATTAATTCGTTAGCCGTTTTCAGCTGGCCAAGTTGAATAAGATTTTGATTTCCTCTAGTCAGGGTCTGCTTTTGTTGCGTTAGAGTCGCTATTTCTTGAGGCAAAAACGACGTCTCCACCCCTTGAGGCACATCCGTCGCTTCTGGCGTAATTGTGGTTAATCCAAACAATGGTTGGCCTCCCCCAGAATCCTTGAGGCCTGTCTCCATGGAGAGTGGATTTTCCAGGTCATTGCCTGGCCTACCACCTGGGGTACTTTCCATATTTGTTTTGTCCATTGTCCATGATTTGTTTCAGTTTTGGTCCACCCCGGGTATTTTATTTCCCCGGTACCCTCTGGCAAGCCAGCGAGCATTCCCCGATCCGCCACCTGGGGAGGCGCCCGATGGGGGACTGACAACCCCACAAGGGGCTCCTATATATGACATCAAGGTTGACGTCAATGCTAGGAGGTAAAGTTAACAAACTTCGATATGCTATTGCTTGACACACTATTCAAAACGTTTAGTTGTGAATAAAGAAAATGAGCAAGTACTTTTCTTCCGCTTGAAGCATCACTTTTATTTTGACCAATACAACCAATTTACACGTGTATCGTAAAATTCCACTTTACTCAACAAGATTAGGTTTATATTGGATATATATCACTTCTAATACACTTTTTTGTATGTTTTTTTATTAATTATATGCCGGGACCTAAGTTCAATCTTCAGTAAATCGCAGAATTCTCTCTCTAATTAAGATTTATTAAAAATATACAAAAAAGTGTATTCGAATTGACCCAATTATTGACGACAATATATAGTGATAAAGATTAAATTGTAGTAATTATTGCAACGAATAAATATATGTGATTGTATGTAAATCTTATATTCTTAACGTAAACATAAAATTGTGATTTATAATAAGTATGTAAATAATCATTCACTTATAAGCCTTTGAGATTTCTTTGTCCTTTGCTTACATAATTAAACAAGCTAATTGGTTTGTGAATTATCAACTTGGGAACTGCTTAGATGACAGCTATTATCTTTATCATTGATATAACACAAATATTGAAGTAAATTAAAACAATATTATTGTAGTTAAATAAAGCAATGTATTTATTGATTTTACTTTATTATTATTACGGAACGATAAAAAAGAAATAATTTGTTTTAAATATAATGCCGTTTGAAAAAATCTGAAAAAAATTGGGAAGATAGTCTTTTATGTAACATATACATTTTCTAAATTTCTTCCAAAGGTTCTCCTCTTAAGGTAGCTACAGCGTTGCCGTGAGTCAAAATAGAGTCTAGAAATAAAATTTTTATTAGTGTATTAAAAAATGTATATTTGGTATCACCTTGTTCCGTGCAACTTCTAGTTTCCAGAAATGTATAATAACACCATGTAATTGATCTCAGATACACGTAATTAATTAAGGGTCGGCAGGAGACACGGTGGAGACGCCTATTGGCCGGCCTGGAATTACGGATTCGCTATAACAATATTTTAGCCAAAATACCGAATAAATCTTATTCAATTTAGGATATTCTTAATCAGTAAGCTCATCTGTAGGGCGCTAAAGAGCTATTTTATGAAAAAAAGATAGAAATAAAAATTTTTAATAAACTTGGGGGAATGGGCAGCTAGCAACGGGTAAGTTTGGGTTAGCCGCGAGTCCGTATTTAATTTATTATAAATTTTTAAGAGCAAAAATGCAAAATCGGGCTCTTTAGCGCACTACAGATGAACTTACTGATTAAGAATATCCTAAATTGAATAAGATTCATTCGATATTTTGGCTAAAATATTGTTATAGCGAATCCGATACGGTTCTCACTAGATCTAAGAAGCTGGGGAAATTTTCGTGGTAACATACTGACTGCTTGACAGAAGAGATCATCATTCCATCTTTATCTCTCTTACATCGCATATGTAGTAACGTCCATGTACAAAGTACAAACACTAATACGTGAGCACACGGATGCAAATATTGAGAGATAATGGCAGCAAAAACCGGCTATCATATTATTTTTATTTTTTTTGTATATGTATGCCTATGTAAATAATGAACAAAAATAAAGATAATTTTGAAAAATAAGAAGAATCTATTTGTGTGTGTGTGTGTGTGTGTGTATGTATAATTAAAAATTAATAAAAAAATTGAAAAATTAATATATTTTATGTATATATATTTTGTATCGTAAAAAAACATGAAATCGTTACAAGCATTTTACATGTCATGCATATTACATGCATATACATATATATACAATATATATTAGAGTGGTCCTTAAAAATGGTAATTTTGAATTTTGACTGCTCGAACGGTTCAGAAGGCTCGAAATAAATAAAAAAAAATCTGTACAAAAGCGCAGCTTCCTATCTCAATTTTAACACGTGCCGCAGAGCACTTGAATTTTCCTATTAATATCAAATAGCAAATAATTTTAGTATGAATGCAATAACGATCGGAAAAATTTGAAACTTGGCAATTCTCTTACCTATAGTTGTACCTATCTTCTGAAATTTTTATAGATTTTTATCTACATATTTCAGGTTGCTAGTGGTCAATGAAAATAATTTTTTTTTTTATTTTTTTAATCAAATAGCAAATGATTTTAGTATGAGTGCAATAGCGATCGGAAAAATTTTAAACTTGGCAATTCTCTTATCTATAGTTGTACCTATCTTCTGATATTTTTATACATTTTTATCTACATATTTCAGGTTGCTAGTGGTCGATAAAAATAATTTTTTTTTAATTCTTGAAAAATTAAAGGAATTTTGTTTATTTATTTATTTCTATAATTTTGTTTATATATTTATTTATTTATTCGCTGTCTTAAATAAGAATTCAATACTTTTACAAAATTATTTATCTCAAAAATCTTTCATGAGTGTCTCCTTTTTCGCATCGGGATATTTTTTTTTTTATATAATAGTCAGCATGTTTGCATCACAATTTCATCAATGTCAAAATTATACAGGATATAATTCTGCCAAAATATAAAAAAAATGGCTAGAAACATAATTTATTTAATTTTTTACAGTTACAAAAAATTATTCTCATCAACCTCTAGCAACCTGAAATGTATAGATAAAAATCTATAAAAATGTCAGAAAATAGGCACAACTATAGGTAAGAGAATTGCCAAGTTTCAAATTTTTCCGACCGCTATTGCATTCATACTAAAATCATTTGCTATTTGATTTTAATAGGAAAATTCAAGTGCTCTGCGGCACGTGTTAAGGATGTATGGGAGGTATTTTCAAAGCGCTACCAAGTGGATAAAAATTTGTGAGAATGTTCTTTTAGTCTTTCTGATGTGCTACAAAAAAGTAGAAACGAATCCACTAAACGGTTGCTGAGATATAACGATTTTAATTTTCACTGATTTTACATGTATTCTTATGGGAAGAGACGATTTTGACGGATAAAACAGCTAAAAAAATGTTGAAGGAGCGCTACCAATATTTTGAATTTTTTTGTACATCTAGTATACGAATAGATCAAAATATCTGCCAAGTTTCAATTGTCTTCACTACACCGTTTTAAAGAAATAAATTATAACTTGAGATAATTGTGCTGTCGGCACGAATGTATCTCGATGGCTCGTGAAAGTGCGGCAACGTCGCAATCAGCTGGGCAAGTAAAGCTACTTCTAGCTAACTTTTTGTCTCCGTTGCACTCGTGAAGAGATAGCGAGTCTTTTTTCATAAACTGCTTTTTTTACTATTTTGCCTTTCCACCGATAACTTTTCGTGTCTGACATTGTAAAAATGTAAACGAACAGACATAACCTTGTACGTCGCACCTCGCAGCTCGCATCAAGTCTCGCACTGTTTTGGTACTGTGCAAGGCTGCCAACCTACGTGAATCGAGTCATACAGCGCTGTCACGTCTCTTTTGAGAGAGTCGCATAACAATGTTTATAATAAATAATATTCAAAATTATCGTTTATATGATACATATTTATCTTTTTTGACGTTATTAAAGTCACATTTGTTTATCAGCACTGCTGAATAATGTCTTTCGCTTTGAAATAATTTGACGTTACAAAGTTGAAATCAGGGCATTTTCACTGCCAAAAGTTTAGGCTCATAAATGACAAAAATCGCAAATAATACTGGAAAAAACATTTGTAAAGTAAAAAATACCTTTCTAGGAGTAAAAATAAGACTCCTACTATCATTTGAGTATCTTACATCTAGATTTACTATGCGTTAGGCGTAGATATTCAAGTATTTCAAATTTCATGCACTTTTGTCTAAGATTGTACCTCCGATACATCCTTAAAATTGAGATAGGAAGCTGCGCTTTTGCACAGATTTTTTTTTATTTATTTCGAGCCTTCCGAACCGTTCGAACAGTCAAAATTCAAAATTATCCTTTTTAAGGACCACTAATATATATGTATATATATATATATATATATGCATGCACAAATGTGAAAGTCAATCCTTTTCATCGTGTTCGCAATCAAATTATAATTGCAGATGTTGTCTCTTGTGATAATATATTTCTACATTTCTACGTTATTATTTATGATGCACTATAATCGCAAGTTAACTATATATTCATCCCATAGGTATATACACACACTAAAAATGAAAAATAAGCATAATTTTTATTTTTTATTTTATTTTAATTTACACCTCAAAATAAGAGAAGACTACTTACATTTTCAGTCAAATTAGAAAAGCAAAATATTGATTATAATGCGTAATTTAAAAAATGCAGCAGTAAAATTATATTAAACAAATAAGAACTAAATATGATTTAAAAAATAAAAACACTTTTAGAAAGAGAGATAAGCAAAAATACACAAAAAATACACCTTTATATTATTTTAGAAATTCAAATATATAAAATAAAAAAGTGATCTGAAAAGTGGCTGTAATAGACAAAACTTAATCAAATCTTCCAATTCCATTTTCATTAATAATATATATATATATATACTTCACACATGGAAATGGAATTGGAAGATTATCTGGTACACCTTCTTTTGTAATTAGACTGATTGCTAATATATCTTTTAATATGCATAAAAATATATTTTTAAATTCTTAGTGCTTCTGCATGATAGTGCAATAATTTCAGATTTTTTGCCATCACCTATTACTTCAGACTATCAATCTATTACTGAAAAGGAAGCTGTAGATTTAAAACAAGTAATGGAGAATTGTGAATAATATGAGGTTTCCAACGCTGAACTTTTTATGTAAATTCTTTCAAGCAGAGGGTAACGCAGCTGATGAACAATATAGATAACAAACTGAATAAAAATCTTAATTATTACAACATAATGATATTAATAATTAAGATTTTCATTCAGTTTGTTATTAATACTGTTCATCAGCTGCGTTACCCTCTGCTCTGATGCTAACAATAAGACTGAGTGTATATTTTCCTATATAAAAATAGAATAAAGGCCGTAGCCGGATAAGAAGGGTCAATGTTCCTCCACACGGATTATGCTCATTTTTTTGCTTTGATTGCTATCAGTGTTTCTTACAATTTAGTCAAATATTAGCCTTTAAGGGGATCCTGAAGTGACAGGCAAACTCCAACGTGACAGCGCCACGATCTAGCACGGAACTAAAAATAATCGATAATTTCGATCGTTTGCTATGTTTTCTGTGTTACCGTGCTATGCCTGTCCTTGTCTAACGGATACCTATACGATATATCTGTCCTTGTCAGATTGCAGGCAGCGCCATCTCTGACAAGATCCGGCAACTATTGTATACACGCCATACTGCTCTTCTTGTCATTCCGCATGTATATTTGCATGTAAACAGTTAAATGATTGACACTTTTTTTCTAGACTTCTATCGTAGTTGTAATTGCACGATATTGTTCTTCAATGTTTTCCCTAGAGGGCTAGATTCTCATTTTGTATATATAAACTGCAGTATTTTTGTATAACCAAATATTGTCGTCAGTGATAGCTGTATGTGCCTACATTTTTAATTTTTTTTATCGTTTTGGAAGTTAAAACCGATCTAGCCCTCTACATTTTTTTGCGCACTTTAATTCTAGACTAAATTTTTGCAATTCCGTAAAGATAATTAAAAGTGGTTGTCTTTTAACTAAGTGTCGGTAAAACAGACGGGTCCCCTTAACATTGAACTGTTTTGCTGTAAGAAATAAAAATAAAAATTTTGAAAATAATTCATATCTTTTAATCGGCCGAATTGATTGTGTTGAAATTTTAATATGTTGTAGATATTATTGAGACACATTTTTGGAAAATTCGGGAAAGGTTTATGATGACAGAAACATTGATAAAAAAATAAATAAATGTTCTCGATTTTTTTCAGTCCCGATATCTTTCTTGTACAATTACGAACAAATTTTTCTAGAATCTTGGAGCAGTTTCTTATCGGACATAATTTTTTGGAAGCAATGAAATGGGTAGGCGGTACTTTTAAAAAATAAAATATTCTTCTTTTTTTTTTTAAATATGATATTCTTTTGGTGCGGTCGCCATATATTCTATGTAGAATTTTGAGACAGTATTCTACAAGTAATTTTTTCGAGCCAATAAAATAGGTAGGCAAAAGTTTAAAAAAATAAGATTTTTTTTATTTTTTAAATTTATGATGCTTTTTGTACCATTGCCGTATTTATTTTGTTATGTAATGTTTTATAATGTAATTAGACTTTTGAGACGGTATTCTACAAGTACTTTTTTCGAACCAATAAAATGGGTAGAAGGTACTTTAAAAAACAAAATATTTTTTTTCAAAATTATAAGTTTTTTGGTACCATCACCATATTTTTGTTTAGAATCTTGGAATGGAATCCTACAAGTAATTTTCTGGAATCGATTAAATAAATAGGTGCAGGTACTAAAAAAATAATAAAATAAAGTAAATTGAAATAATTATAAAAGGATAAACGAGGACTTCTGTTTCCGGCACGTTGATGGTGACAGGTGTGTTTGCGTTGGAGTGAAAGATTGTGGTGAAAGTAAGACTGGAGAGAGCTGGGGAGGACGTGAACGGTGGAACGGGAGGGTGTAGAGGTGCGAGAGGGCGGAGGTGATAAGGTTGTATAAGGGTGGAGGCGATAAAGAGGAGAAAAGATAAGGAAAGTGACGGGAGAGAGGTTACTGGCAGTGTAGCGCGCACGAGCATAGGCTAGTCAGGATATAGAGGGGAGAGCTACTGAAAGGCAGTGTCGCGCAAGCGACCATAGGCTAGTCAGAATATAGAGGGGATAACTACTGAAAGGCAGTGTCGCGCAAGCGACCATAGGCTAGTTAGGATATAGAGGGGATAGCTACTGAAAGTGTATTAAGTTATAGGATAGATAGCAAGTAAGAGCGGTAGATAAGGGTAAGAACGGCGGATGGAGACAGAGAGAGAAACAGGAATAGAGAGTGAATTACAGGGAGATAGAGGAAAGAGGAGAGAGGGGGAAGGGGAGAAGAAAACGAGAGGCAGGCCAACAAAGGCGGAGGAGCTTGCCAAACAGAGAGGAAGAGCGGATAGTCTATCGGGATCGGTCAAAGAACTCATCCTAAAAAGGAAAAGAAAGGAATTAGAGGAAGAAGCGGCGGCTAGAGCGGAGAAAGAAATTCTCGAAAGATTCAACGAAACAACAAGGATTAACAGATCTCCGCCGACGAAGATTAAAAAAGAAGAAGAGAGTAAAGGAAACATGGCGGCAGAGGAGATGTTAAAGGAGATATTAAGGAAATTAGAGGAACAAGAGAAAGAAAGGCAAAAAGATAAGGAGGAAAGGAAAAAAGATAAGGAGGAAATAAAAAACGAAATTAAGAGTCTAAGGGAGGAATTGAAAAGGAGCGAGGAAAAATGGGAGAAGCAGAGGAATGCGATAGAAGAAAGGGTAAAAAAGATGGAGGAGAAGATAGAGAAAATAGAGGTAAAGGACGCAGACGAGATTAATGGTAGGGAGTTGCTGGGAAAAATGAAGCAGATAGAGAGAAATATGGAGATGACGGAGAGAAGAAAAAGGAAAAACAATATAATCGTGAAAGAAGAGAAGGTAGGAAACGACAAGGAAAAGAAAGAGAAATTTGAAAAGCTGGTGGAAGAATTAATCAAAACAGGAGGGATTATTGAAGAAATTCAAGATATAGGGTATGGAGACAATAAAATGAGGCTGTTGAGATGCAAAAACTGGGAAGCCAAAAGAAACATTATGAAGAAAAAGAAGGAATTAGGAAAGAAATATGGAAGTTTTCTGGATGATGACCTCACAAAAGAGGAAAGACGGATACAAACAGAGATAAGAAGGATAGCACGAGAGAAGAAAGAAAAAGGAAAAAGAGTCACAATTGGTTATCAAAAAATATGGGAGGATAACAAAGAATGGAGATGGAACGAGAGTAAAGGGAGGTTAGAGGAAAGGATTAACAGATTAACTGGCTTAAAGAGAAAGGATTAACAGATTAACTGGCTTAAAGGATTAACTGGCTTTCATAGGGCTTAAAGAGAAGAAAGAGGACGAAGAAAGGGAGAACACGAGAGGCAAGAGAGGGAGGGAGGAGTCTCGGGAGGGGAACCGGGATGAGGGAAGGAGAACAGAAGAAGGGCAGTGTCCTTCGTATACAGAAGAGGAGGAAGAGGAGGGCAAAGAAAGTATAAGGGGGGACGAAGGGGAGAACACAGGAGGAAAGGACGGAGAGGAGGCTGAGAGCTATGGAAATAAAGTGAAAAAGAAAGACAAGAGAGAGGAGGAGACATGGAAGGTAGTATTCTGGAACGTGGCGGGCATAGCAAATAAGGATAAAGAGTTCTGGGATGGGATAAAGGAATGGGATGTAGTGATATTGATGGAGACATGGCTGGATGAGAGGGGTTGGGAGTGGATGAAAGAAAAGATCCCAAATGAATACAGATGGAGAGTGCAGATGGCGACCAGAAAGAACAAGAAAGGGAGGGCGAGTGGGGGCATGTTATTAGGAATACGGAGGAGAATTGAAGAAATAAATGAAAAAGGAAGAGTGGAGGAGAAGGAGGGAAAAATCGAATGTAAGATAAGAATCGGGGAAGAGATATGGAGAATAATAGGACTATATGTGAAGGATGATATGGACAGGAAACTAGAAGGCTTGAAAGATAGGACGGAGGAAGGAGAGAAGGGAGTAAGAACTTTAATAGGTGGAGACTTTAATGCTAGAACGGGTGAGGAAGGAGGTTGGGAGGTAGAGGACGAGAGAAGGACGGAAGGGGGAGGGAGGAGATCAAAAAACAAGAAAATAAATAGGGACGGAAGAAAGCTACTGGATTTCATTGAGGAAAGAGGTTGGATGATATTAAATGGAGGAGTGAAAGGAGATGAGGAAGGAGAATTTACGTACACAGGAGGGAGAGGCGAGACAGTTATAGACTACGTGATAGGGGAGGAGGAGGTCAGAGGAAGGTTGGAAAGACTGGAAGTAGGAGAAAATGTAGACTCAGATCATCACCCATTAATAGTATGGGTGAGGGGTGAGCTTGAGAATAAGCAGGGAAGGAGAGAGGGAGAAAGAGTAAGAAGGAGAAGATTATGGAACGAGGAGGGGAGATCTCAATTTAGAGAGAGGTTGGGGAAGATAGAGGGAGGAAAAGGAGAGCTGCAAGAGGATATAGAGGTAGGAATGGCAAGGATAAGGAGAGTAATAGAGGAGAATGAAAGCGAAGGAGGGAGAATGGCCTATAAGAGCAGAAGAGGATGGTGGGACGAAGAATGCAAAGAGAAAAAAAGAGAGACGAGGAAAGAGCTGAGAAAGTGGAGGAAAGAAAAAGGAGAGGTGGAAGGATACAGAGAAGGGAAGAGGGAGTACAGAGAAATGTGCAAAAGAAAGAAGAAAGAAGAAAAGGAAAGGATGATAAGAGAAATAGGGGAAGCGAGAACGGAAGCAAAGGTATGGGAGCTGATAGGTAAAGTAAGAAAAAGAAGGAAGAGGAGAAACGAAGAGATAAAGATGGAAGAATGGAAGGAGTACTTCATGGAATTAATGGGTGGGATGGAGAATAGGGTAACGAATGGAGAAGGGGGTGGGGGCAGACAAGAAGAGGAGGAGATAGAACTGGAGGAGGTAAGAAACGTAATAAAGAAATTGAAAACAGGAAAGGCAATAGGTAATGACGGGATACCAAACGAAGCGTGGAAATTCGGAGGAGAAGATATAGTGATATGGATATGGGAAATATGTAAAAGAGTTTGGAGAGGGGAAGGATGGCCGGAACAATGGAAAGAAGGGGAAATAATCCCAATAATAAAGAAAGGAGAAGGGCGAGAGGTAAAGGATTATAGAGGAGTAACAATTATGTCTTCGATGTATAAAATCTACACAGCGATACTAGCAGAAAGAATAAGGAAGGAGGTTGAAATGAAGAATCTGATCCCCGATAATCAGGCAGGATTCAGAAAGGGAATGGGAACGATGGACCAAATATTCGCGCTAAACTACTTGATAAATAGACAACTGGGAAAGGAGAAAGGAAAGATGACTGTATTCTACGTAGATCTGAAAGCTGCGTTTGACTCAGTGGATAAAGGAGTGCTATTTAGGGCGATGAAGGAAAGAGGAGTGAGACAGGGTTTGATAGACAGGGTAAAGGAGGTATTGAAAGAAACGAAGAGTAAGGTAAGACTAGAAAGAGAGAATGGGGGAACATTTTGGATGGCAAAGGGCGTGAGACAAGGGTGCCCACTAAGTCCGATACTATTCAATCTATTAATAGCGGACATAGAAGAGTATGTGAAAAAGGGAGGATGGGGAAGAGTAAAACTGGGGGGGGGGAGAAAATCTACTCGCTAATGTATGCGGATGATATAGCACTGATGGCGGAGGAGGAACAGGACATGAGAGCGATGATAAGCAGGCTGGAGGGTTACCTGGACATGAAAGGTTTAACTTTGAGTGCAGAGAAATCAAAAATAATGAGATTCAGAAAGGGTGGAGGAAGGAAGAAAAAGTATGACTGGAGGTGGAAAGGAAAGAAGTTGGAAGAAGTAAAGAAATTCAAATACTTAGGATACACACTGAAGGAAAATGGAGGACAAGAGGCACACATCAGAGAGAGAAGAAGGAAGGCAGCGAGGGTAATGAGGGAAGTTTGGGGGATAGGAAAAAGAATGTGGAAAAAGGATTGGAAAAGAAGGTTGTGGCTATACGACACCTTGGTTTGGACAGTGATGGGATACAGGGCAGAAATATGGGGATGGAAAGAAAGGAAGGAGGTAGAAGGCATACATGAAAGATATCTTAGATGGACATTTGGATTAAATTGGAGGACCCCAGGATATATGGTGAGAGATGAATTGGAGAGGGAGATGATGAGAGGCCGAGCTAGTAAGAGAGTTTGAAAATTCGAAAAGAAGCTAGAAGAGGGCAAAGGAGGGGGAATAGTAAGAAAATGTCTGGAGGAAATGAAGGAGAGATGGAAAGAGGGGAAGATAATAGGAAGGTGGGAGCAAGAAAGAAAGAGTTATCTGGAAGAGTTAGGGGTGGGAGCCGAAGAGGAGGAAGAATTGGAAGCCAAAAGTTTGGCGAGGAAAGACATTTGGAAACAAAAGCAGGAAAGGGGTGAAAAGATAGCAGACTCGAGATACAATCGATGGTATAAATTTGTAAGGAAGGATGGGATACCGGAATATTTAAAGAAGGAATGGGAGGAATCAAGGTGGAGTAGGATTGCAAAGTTCGGACTTGGTAATGAAATTAGAGAAAGACTATATTGGGAGAAGGAGGAGAATAGAAAGTGTAGGATGTGTGGGAGGGAAGTGGAAACATGGGAACACGAATGGGAAAAGTGTACGAGATGGGAGAAGTGGAATGGGGAGGTGTGGCAGGAAGTGGTGGGGAGGTTGCTGGGAGAGGAGGGAGAGGGAGAGGAATGGATGAGGGCGATTGAGGGATTGAGACAGGAGGGAGGGAGGAGAATTGAAGAGATGGATGAGGGAAAAGTATGAATGGAATATCTGAGAAAATGGAACGATTGAAAAGACGCAAAGGAAACGGAAGTCCAGCCTTAGAGATAAGATAGTTGTAAGAGCAAAGCGTATAGGCGAGCGAGCGTATAAGCGTAAGCGTATAGGCGAGCGAGCGGGCGAGCGAGAGAGCATGGAAGAGAGAGATCGAGGCTAGGGCAGGTTAGGAAGCACGAGTATGTACAGGGTTGGGTACATCCCTTCAAAATGCCAGTTGTAAAGGTTTGGGTACGTTTCTTAAAAACGCCCTTTAAGGCTCCTTTAGAGCAAATAAAGTACCTATTCTATTCTATAAAAGGATAAACTTTAATCGTATTAAATCAAATGTTTATTAATGAAGTACACATACACATACACGTACACACACTCAAAATAATAAAGTATACATACATATTCGTTCACATAATCACTCTCATACTATTATTTACACTATTTATAGTTATATATTCATATGGATGGACTCTTCATCACTATCTTTATTGATAATAGGCGTGATATGCCGGCTGTTTTAAATATATTTAAATATATTTAGTATTTATATATTTAATATTTTTTATTTTTATTTTTATTTTTTTATTTATTTTATTTATTTTATTTAATATATTATATATTTAATATTTAAATATATTTAAAACAGACGGCATCACGCCTACTATCAATGAAGATAGTGATAAAGATTAGTTCATCCATATGAATATAACTGTAAATAATAGTATGAGAGTGATTATGTGAACGAATGTGTATGTGTACTCCATTATTTTGAGTGTATGTATACATGCATGTGTATGTGTACTAATTCATTAAAAACATTAGATTTAATACGATTATAGTTTATTCTTTTATAATTATTTCAATTTACTTTATTTTATTATTTTTTTAGTACCTGCATCTATTTATTTAATCGATTCCGGAAAATTACTCGTCGTAGGATTCCATTCCAAGATTCTAAACAAAAATATGGCAATAGTACCAAAAAGCTGTGATAATTTTGAAAAAAAAGATTTTGTTATTTTTAAGTACTTTTCACACATTTTATTGGTTTGCAAAAATTACTTTTTGTAGAATACTATTCCAAAATTCTACATAAAATATATGGTAATCGTACCAAAAGCATATATCATATTTTTAAAAAATAAAAATAATACTTTATTTTTTAAAAGTACCACCTACCCATTTTATTGCTTCCAAAAAATTATGTCCGATAGGAAACTACTCCAAGATTCTAGAAAATTTTTTTTGTAACTGTACAAGAAAGATATCGGGACTAAAAAAAATCAAGAACATTAATTTATTTTTTTTATCAATGTTTCTGTCATCAGAAATCTTTCCCGAATTTTCCACAAATGTGTCTCAATGATATCTACAACATATTAAAATTTCATCAAAATCGGTTAAGCCGATCAAAAGATATGAATTATTTTCGAAATTTTTATTTTTATTTTTTACAGCAAAACAGTTCAATTTTAAAGGCTAATATTTGACTAAATTGTAAGAGACACTGATAGCAATCAAAGCAAATAAAATATGTATTTACGCACATGTGTGCATAAGAATATATGTAATTTATAAAAAGCGGGTGCTTGTTAGCCTTGGTACGTTACTGCCTTCTGCTACGGACGGCCAGAAAGCATTTTCGGGCCGTATTGCTAGAATCCGTGCGTCCGCGTAAACAATTCAGTGGTGTATGTACGTATACGGACATACACCACTACATGGAACCTGAAATTAGTTTTTCAACGTTGGTGACACTGAAACCGGAGTTTCGCGTTGCCACCACGCGAGGTCTCTAATATCAATTCGGAGTTTGCCTGGGTTTCCTGCCGACCCTAAGCAAAATAGTAACACTGCTTTGATAATCGGAAACGATCAACAAATGCATTTTCATCTAATTTCTCAAAATAATTGATGCGCAGTCCAATCCTATGTTGCAATTGCAAAATTCTTGGAACTCTTGCGCCTTGCTCCATTTCCTCGTCATCCTCATCATATAATAAATCCCACAGTCTTTGCATGCTGATACTAAAAAATATACATTTTCAAGTTTTTTGTTACAAATTAATTTTTACATACATTTATGTTGTTTCTCCAAAGAATATAGTAAAAATAAATCACATTTATTTACCAAATTTATATATTTTCAATATTTCACTTATGTATCTTGCGAAAATGCAACTTGTTAAAATCTAACCTTGTAAACAGCTTACCGAACAACTTGTCAAAATCTAACCTTGTAAACAGCTTATTGAATTTGGTTTTCAGTGGTTGGTATCACTACTTAACTACTAGTTAAGCTAACTAGCCACTGTTGAACTAGGCCTAACTTATTGCACTAGTTCAGAGTGCAGCAATAGAGAACAGACCTATTTGCTGTTGTATGTAAATACAAGTGTACCACAGCGAAACAGATGAGAGCGAGAGAGCGAGACCGGCGTATTGGCGGGTAAATGGCAAGAAAAATGGAATATTCAGCCGATTCAGGCCTACCAACTGGATGGGAAAAACTAACCAGACAGTCGGTTGATGTCATGTCTTTAAGGTGCCTTTTCACGAGCCGCTGAAACTGTTTGTTTGAGCGACAAAAATGATCACGTGACAACTTTTGTCGCTGAACTAAACAGCAATAATTTTTTTACATGAAAAGGGTAGCAGGGCGACAGAATTGAAAGTTGACAGACAGATTTTGCGTCGTTTGTGTTAATCAGTTAAAAAAAAATTTTGCACACGTTCATATAGGTCTGTTCTCTATTGCTGCACTCTGAACTAGTGCAATAAGTCAGAGTGAGACAAGTATATTTTCTTTCACTCTAACCTACTGCACCAGTTTGCACTAGTTCAGAGTGCAGCAATAGAGAACAGACCTATGCCTCATTGAGCATTAGCTGAAAGTTTATATAGGAAGATACCGTAAAATCTCGCCGTAAATTCACTTACAAGATCATTCGCCGTAAATTTATTTATGTAAGAATTATATAAGCTGTATACAATTTTATACATTGTTGCAAAAATATATTGATTATGTTTCTCTCTGTTGAGGTGGTCAGCATTGACAAATTAATATTTCTGTCAAAATAAAGAAAATATATCTCAAGCATATATTATCCGAGACAAGATCCGAGATTATATCTCATGGTAATTCAAGATACTTTTTAATTGAAGTAAACCTTTACGAAATTTACGAAATAATGAGTATCTACTTAGATATTCAAATAATACCTGGTCGGAGCAATTTTATATTTTATATTATATTCTCTCCCATATACATACAGTTTGTATTTTAGTAGGTAACTACTATTTAAAATTTATTACAAACAAATATATTTAAGAGAAAAGTATGAGTATTTATTACAAACAATATATTTAAGGGAATCCTGCATCCGTATAATTTTCCGACAAAATTACCATTTTCTATCATTTTCTATGTTACCGACCTATATCTGTCCTTCTGTAGACAATGATCTAGACAAGGATAGTACCTACATTGCATTCATAAAATGCAATTAGAGAAAATCTTTTTTTCTAGGCTTCGAATCTTAGTTTTACTTGCACGATATTATTCTTACATGTTTTCCCTAGCGCGCCTCTATCTCATTTTGTATATGTATATAAACTGCAGTATTTTTGTATTAAGCAAATATTGTCATTATTAGGTGACAGCTCTACGTTTCAAAAATAAGTAAGATTTTTAATTTTTTTTCGTTTTTAATACAAACTCGACCGCTGCGCGCTAGATTTTTGCACGTACTTTAATTCTGTAAAAGAATTTTGCGATTCTGTAAAGTCAATTCAAAGATTTCTTATAATGCAATAATGTCGGTATACAGACGGGTGCAGGATTCCCTTAAAAGAAAAATTAAAGAAATAAATGTGTTAGAAGAATTTTTGTGTAATTTTTTTGCATGATATCAAAATGTCATCAGTATTTTTTAAAGCCATATAATTTTTTATATGTATGTACTTCTGTTCCTTTAGCTATTTTGCATAAAAATGTTAAAATAAATATTCAGTACAAAAATTAATTTACGGAATATTTTGTATTTTATTTTGATATATGACGTGTCAATAAATAAATATATTGTTAAATTTTCTGTTTTTTATTTTGATATTAATAAGATATTTATTGTTATTTCAATTAATCTTAATTAAGTATGTTAAAAGATTTATATAATTTTGTGTAAAAAATACGTATATTTAATGAAAAAGGCATGGTTTACAGAATTTATTTCCATTTTCAAATTTATTTTTTCAAACAATATAATTTCTTAAATATATTTTTCTGTATTCTTAAGTTATTATAAAAATTATTTTATATTCTTCTATAGCTACTAACTTTGCATATGCAAATATACGTAAGGGCTTAGACACAATGCGAGGAATAAGGAACAAGGAATAGAATTCATAGTCGCATCTTATTTCAATAGACGTGCATTGAAAAAGGATGCGACTATTAATATCTATTCCTTGTTCCTTATTCCTCGCATAATTGTGTCTGAGCCCTTATACATACACACACAGCAATACTATACGTGTGATAATATATGTCTCATTATCAATTCTTTCTCTTGTAAATTACTTATAATTTTTATAATATATCAATAAGTATACAGTTAAAAAATATGCGATTTAAAATATGTATTGTGCAAAAGTATTTCGTTATTCATCATACAATTGGTGAGATAATGACTTTACGCATAAAACGCATAAATAAGTTAATGATTTTATTATGTAGAATTTATAAAACGTATAATTTTATCTTTAATTGTGGAAATGACAATTTATTTCAAAAACAGGATAATAATCTACACCATTCTTTTGGTGCTTGCATGACTATTTTGTACCATTAAGTTTTATGAAATTTATACAGATTTATAATGATTTCGAGATGATAGAGTTCTTAGTTTACTTTCATGCGTCATCTACGCTTCTATTGCTCGACAAATAGCGTATGTACGCTGCTACGTGGGTATTTATTTTATCAACAGAACTGTAAAATATGCTTATGTTCATCAGCGTACGATCAGATGATTGATTCGAAAATGAACAATGTAACGCCCAGATATCTCGCAGATTTATTCTACTGCGTTTGTGCATTAAAAGTTGATAAATCGACAATTTAAACCTGCTTTGCGGTTTGTTCCATGCGAATATTGTTCGCCAAGATTTGTTAGCCCAATATTGCGAGATTTTTTATAAGGTCAGATTTGTGTGAAACAGCGATTACTTGGTTCTTTTTTATAACAAATATTACATGTAGGTACCTATAATATTTAAATAAAACTCCATAGATAACAGAGTGACGTTAAAAGATAACATAATGACGGCTAGTTTGATCTATTAGACGTCACTAGCCGTCACTTTATCATCATTTTGCTATAGGTATAAGTATGGTTATGTATATAAAAAATAAATTAAAATTTGTTCAAACGTTGATACTATGTAATTATGTAGTGATTGAAGAATTATGTTCCTGTGAAGTAGCAGAATCAATGTTATATTTTCATGTACAATTTACGTTATGTTTTAGTAATCATTATATATAACATTATTCGTTAAAAAGTAAAAATGCTTCATAGAAGGGTTCTTTGTAGTTTTACTAAAAAATTAATGTTACCAATACTATTATAAAAAAAGCCATAATAATTAAATCGTATAATTTCTTTCATATAATTTTGTTCCTTTATCTATGTGTACCATCAATATATGTGTATATAATAAACCAGTGTACTTATATGACAATAAGGTTCAAAGTACAAAATTTGTTTAGAACTATTTATACAAAAAAATTATAATACACACTGAAAATCAAAATGTATTTCCATATAATTATAAACTGTTTATCAAAATATACGGTAAATAGATACGATATCTATAATTAAAATTATATTGTTTAAAAAATACATATATATTTATTAAAATTTATATGTATATATATAAAGTGAAACAAAAATATATGTACATCTAATTTTTTCTTAATAAAAACATATATATTATCGTTACTTATACATTGCTATATTGTAGTATATTATTTAATGTAAGAACAGTATAAATTGCACGCGCATCAATTTTGAAATGTGTAAAATTTTTATTGTGTGCAACAATTGATTTTACATATTGATATATAATTGAGTTTGATTTGCCCAACGTATTCAACCGTTTATGTGGAAGTCACAACGCTTTGAATACTCGATACTCAAATAAGCAAACTCATATGTTGTCAATTAACACGGGATAATATATGTACATGGAAGATAGACTACGGTAGGAAGTAGGGTAATAGGGGGTCAGATAAAGGGGAAAGAGAGCGGGGTATACCGTGTTCTGGAAACAAATTTGATGGCATAAAGTTAATCTATGGCCGATACTCGTTTGGAGAGGTTTACACAAATTTTCAAATGGCGCATTTGTCATATCGAGATCCGCATTCTTATGCGAGACCAGGTATGTTAATTACTTAATTAGTTATATATGTACAATATTAAATATTAAACATTTTTTGTTGTTGTTTTCTCAAGAAAATAAGAACGGTGATATCGAGTAATTATACAGGGTGTCCCGCGATAGGATGTACATAGCTTAAGAATGTGTTCTTGACGTTTTCTTAAGCCGAAAAGTTCCAATAAACATGTAGCCTAAGATCAATCGTTACAAAGTTATTTGCACTTACGTGCGAAAAATAACACTAATTGTGAGTCAAAAAGTTTATTAAATAAGTATATCAGTGAAAGTTTCACAGAATTAAATGTCACAGTTACATGTCATTTTCAAAATGACCTCCTCGATTAGTTAGACACATTCTCGCCCTTTGTGAAATCGAGGTGACGGAACTCATAACAATGTCGGGATCATTTTTGATGATATTGGAAGCATTAATTATTCGATTCAGCAAATCATCTCTGGTGCTTGACTTTACCGAATACACCAATGATTTTATATGGCCTCAGAAATAGTAATCCATGGGCGTTAGATCCGGTGACCTGGGTGGCCAATTAACGGGACTCTGGCGCCTATCCAACGATTTTCAAAGTTTTCTTTTAGAAATGCAGTTACCGCCCTGCCAGGTCACCGGATCTAACGTTTCCGGATTACTATCTCTGGGGCCATATGAAGTCATTGGTGTATTTGGTAAAGTCGAACACCAGAGATGATTTGCTGAATCGAATAATTCATGCTTCCAATATCATCAAAAACGATCCCGACATTGTTATGAGTTCCGTCACCTCGATTTCACGAAGGGCGAGAATATGCCTAGCTAATCGAGAAGGTCATTTTAAAAATGACATGTAACTGCAACATTTAATTTTGTGAAACTTTAACTGATGTATTATACTTATTTAATAAAATTTTTGACTCACAATTAGTGTTATTTTTCGCACGTAAGTGCTAATAACTTTGTAACGATTGATCTTAGACTACATGTTTATTGGAACTTTTTGACTTAAAAAAATGTCAAGAACACATTCTTAAGCTATGTAGGGGAAGTGTGTATAAAACGGCCCCCTTAAGGAATAAAGTGATTTTACTTCTAAAGGAAACCATATTTGGATTCAAAATACCGTCAGAAGTTTTCATTGACATCTTTGTTAATTGAAAAAGTTTAATATAAGCATCCCCTAAATTTTCAAAATTAGTAGCAAACAAAAAACTGCAGACATGCATTTTGGCCGTTTTACCCACACCTTATGGGTAAAACGGTTCCGGTATATAATTTATTTCTATTTTATATATATCTTTGTGGTATACTTATTTTATATATTGTAATATAAACTACAAAAAGGCAGGCTTACTCTAAATAAATTTAGACATATTTCAATAGGTAAATAATTAATTTTTATTTGCAAAGGTCACAGATAAAATTTCCTGTCTCGGCGCAGCCCTCATGGCACCATTTCCTACAGAAAATGCACTAAATCCATTTTTTTTGTTTACTAAACTGAATTAATTTTCTCCACAAAAATGACATTCAACGTCTTCCTCTTTGTCTTACCTACAAGTAAGCTGGTTGGCCGTTTTACCCACAATTGCAAAAATATCAAAAAGATCTAAACAAAACTTTTACTTAATTTTAAATAAAAGATTTCTGAAAATATTCGGCTTTCAGGATCACTGCAGATATTTAAAAAAATATAAGCGACTAGGAACATCGCATTGGAAAGAGAAGAACACTTAATAAAGCTTGGTCTTACCTTAGATCAGACATAACGAAAGTAGGAAAATTGCGCAAAATTGCGTTTTGCGTCCGTACGAAGTTTGTTATTGATACCAAAATGCACGAGGCACGTCTGTGACATGTTTGCAACCTAACCTACTGAGTCGCCCGACGACAGCACTGCGTTCTAAGAAACAAGGGGGAGGCCGTTTTACTCGGCGGGGCCGTTTTATACACATTTCCCCTACATCCTATCGCGGGACACCCTGTATATAAAGTTTATCTGCATTGAAAGGCGACACTGTCGCTCGTATCTCCAGGTTTTTAAATAATCCACAATGTTTTAAATTATGTTATTGTTTAACTGTAACATTCTAAGAGTTTCTTTAAATTCAAAAAATATGTATCAAATATTTCATAACACTTGCAATTTCTCTACTAAAAACTATTCTATACGATTCCAAAGATTTATTTGTAACGTAATGTATTAATTGTTTCTTGTCGCATATTGTACTTATAATTATTATTTGTACATAGCCTTGTTAAATATTTGAATATATTTTAATTTCTACAAATTGCTATTTTTTAGATCTCATTGCTGTGACTCACGTTGACTTAGAATTATTCGTGGATTTCGTACGTAATGTTCTTGTGGGCAAGGCAACATTAATAATAGAGAAAATAAGTGCCATTGACGAAGTAGTTAGTAAACTTTTTTTAATTTAAGTATATTTCCGTTTATCATTAATGTGTAATATTGAGCAATTAAGTTTTAGATATCTACGACCTGAACATACGTAACGTTTCGGACAAAAAAAATGAATTAACATATACCATTGAAGATGATAATCTTATCGGCAAGAAATTAGCTATTAATGTGGCGGGCATAAAAAAGAGAAATAGTAAAAGAAGAGGAAGTGATGATGAGTAAGTATAGAATATTTTTACATTAATTTCTTGAAATTATTGATACAAATATTTGATATTGTATATATAGCGATATTGTATATGTATATATATATCAAATTTTCAGATATAAGATTCATATAAAGTTCGAGACAAGTCCAAATTCTCCTGCATTGTATTGGCTAAAACCAGATCAAACTTCCGATGGTTTACATCACCTTTTAATATCTAACACCAAGGTAAATTATAAATAAATATTACATTTCTTCTGTGATAATGTGTATTGTACGTATACAATAAACATTTTCAGCTTACCTATGCCAGAGCTATATTTCCCTGCCAGGATACACCATCACACAAAATGTCTTTTGATTTTACAGTAAGTATTTAAACTTATTAGTAAGTATGCACATTTTGTATTTATTTGTATTTGTAAGCACAGTGATGTCTGATTGATCGATACTGATATTATTAATAGAAGTAATAAAACGTCTGGAGAGTATAACGTGTTAGTGAAGAAAGTTCAATCTTTATTGATGTTTACTTTATATTTTTTTAGATTTCTGTGCCAATCGGATATCAAGCGATGATGCCTGGAATACAAAGGAAAAAATATGTTAAAGACCAGAGACTCGTATACGTGTATTCGGAAACTCGAAACATGCCAGCCCATGCAATGTATATTATAGTAGGATCACTGAAAAAATTGAAAAGAGAACTTGAGATTTCTCTACATCCCTCTCTAAAGTACATCACTTTTTTGACTGAAGATAAATATTATGAGCAAAGTAAATCAGCTTTTAAAGAAATTATAAATGTGATGGCAGGAATTCTTAATAAGTCGCCGCCGTACGAATTCATAGGTAATACATATCAACCCAATTTGTCGTTCCAGTTTATACATATATATGCATTTTCTTTCATAAGAAGAGAATGTCAATCTTTGTATTACTATCTTATTCTTAATATATTTTTATAATTATATTTGTAGGTTCTATAAATGTATGTGTGCTTCCACCAAATATACCGGAATTTGATATGCAATGTCCTTGCATGACATTCGTGTCGTCAACTATACTTGGTGGAGATTGTTCTTCGATCTCAATCGTCGAAAAGATCATCGAGAGTTGGATAGGAAAGCTGGTTACGATTGAAACTTTTGAACACTTGTGGTTGATTAAAAGTTTGAGCACATTTATATTTAGGCACCCTGAACATAAAATTATCAGCCAAGAAGTAAGAGAAGTTCTACTCGCGAAAAGCATCAAAAATTTCGAAAATATGGTAAGTCATTAATTTTGCTTGGATAAAATTGCAAAAGGAAATATATTTAATACACTGATTGATAATATTTTCCACTTTATACGTGCGCGCGCACTATTACAGTTTCAAAAATACGTTGTGACTCTCGGAATACCGATATCCCGTTAGTTATACCCGAATACTTGAATGGTATTTTTTCTAAAAGTACCATCGACTACGTGTCAGAAAAAGAATATTTGTTTTTAAATTACTTACAAAACACCATAAAAGAAGATAAAAAAGATTTTATAGAATTTGTATATTATTTACATTCACGTATATTAAAAAATGGAAAGGGAATAACATCAATTTATCTTAAAAACTGTTTGGACACATATTATGCGGATAACGACGTAATCACTAGGGTAACAAGATAAATGTTATTATTAAGCAGCAAATAAAAGCTAAAATTAAGAACTATAGTATGTTTTTTTTAACATACTATAGTTCTTAATTTTAGCTTTTATTTGCTGCTTAATAATAACATTTATTTTGTTTCTAGAAATTATCTTCCATCAATTGGACAGATTGGTTTGGTGAGCCACGTAAGTCCATTAACGAAGACATCGCCATTCATACCGACATTAGATTAAATTACAGAGCCAATATGTTGCTCGCACCGAGCAGGGAAGAAGATATGATTCCTGTGCTGGAGGACATAAGAAATGAAAATGATCTTATTAAAATAGGATTTTTATTCTATCTTTATGCATCGCCTACAGTTACGTCGAAGCACAAGCTAGATATCCTATTAGAATATACGCTGTCAAATAATTTGAACGAGCAGATTGGTGAAATAAGGTAAATAATGCTTTTCTATATTCAGATTCAGATAATTCAGCAACATAACACGTACGTATCTCACAGGTTCCTCTGGCTGCGTTTGTGCATCAAAAGTCGAGAAATGTCTGTACAAAAGTTAACGGACGCTTTAAAATTTGCCTCCGATATGCCGAAATATGCCTGTGAAATATTCCGTGATTCACGGAATATTTCACAGGCATATTTCGGCATATCGGAGGCAAATTTTAAAGCGTCCGTTAACTTTTGTACAGACATTTCTCGACTTTTGATGCACAAACGCAGCCAGAGGAACCTGTGAGATACGTACGTGTTATGTTGCTGAATTATCTGAATCTGAATATAGAAAAGCATCGAGTGCTGCGTCGCGTTGCATAACCATATTATGTATAGATCCTTTCACTCTTCGCGGAGCATTAGGGCCTCCAAGGAGATTTCAATAATCGCTTTAAATTCAGATGTGCGGGTGATTAGCCCACAGCACCCTGGCATAGTGGATATTGCCATATAGTGTTTGGACCAACGGTTTAACGTCTCTTCCGAAAGACGGAGCCCAGTTTTCCCATTTGAGAATTTTTCTCGCATGGGGGGCGCAGTTTCTGGAAATAAATTCCAGTGTACTCAAGTGGACTCAAACCCGGTTTTTCGGATTGCGGGTCTGGCGCTCTACCACTAGACCACACTGCCGCCCGCATAACCATATTATGATTTAAAGATATAAGGACAACCGTTCTAAAATGCTGAAACCATAGAAGAATTGAAATCCATTCTTGAAATTGTTGAATTTGAATAGTTTTAGAATTCCTATATACATATGTATATTAACTGGAAGATAATGTGTGAAATCAAGAAGCACTCTGTCATCTGATTGATATATTGTATAATTATACGTTTTTAATATTCTATGACTACAGGCTTGCGATCGATTTACAATTTTCGGCCGATATTGTCTACTGTTAATCTCACTCCTCTCATTAGCATGTGTCATATTTGTTGCTCACTTATGAGACATAAGAGACTCCAAATCGTATGTGTGTGTGGGGGGGACTTTGGTGAGTGTTGCCTTGCACGCACTGGCGCGTTCACTGGTTATAATTGTTATTGTATATATGTATATATAATATATTAGACATAAATATTGTATATATTTAAAATATATATAATTATATAATATAATATATTATATATATATATATACATATGGGGCATTCCATGCCAAATCGGTCGGTCGCCGACCCTGACCCCTTTTGATTTTGCTCTTAATTTTTTATCACAATCAAGTAACAAAAATAAGTATCCCTGATTTTTTTCAGATTTTTATCTTAAGTCGTATTCGAGATATAGATATTCAAAATTTTGAAATTTATCTTTTCCGGAAAATTTCAAATAGCTGTAACTTTACTTCTATATATTGGATCGTAAAAAAAACGGTCATGAAATTAATCGGAAAAAAATGTGCTTTTTGAAAAAAAATACTGCAGAATGCTATGTTTTAGTTTTCACAGTTAATTTTACGTTTAAAGACTAAAAATTTGATTTTTAAAATGTATGTCATTTTTTATTTTTATACAAAAATTCACAAAAATTCTTGCGCCAATTACCAACATTTTAAGCTTGGTCCGATGATGGGAATCTTTTTTTTTCATTTTTTTTCGAATTTTGAAAAATTATAAAAATATTTTTTTTCCGACTTTAGTCTATAATATATTAAGAAAATTGTTTGGAAGGTATCGTTATTTTGTTTTTTTAATGTATAGATTAGATAAATAAGGTTTGCTGGCAAGTATACAACATAATTTATTAAGTATAATGATGAATAATAAATTTTTACATAAGTTAATAAAAAAACACTCGTGTAATTTTATGTAAACGCTTATCGGAATTTATGTTTCCTTTTTTTTTAGTTAGATTTAAGACAATTATAAATCCGATACTCTTCAGAGTTCGAAAATTGTTTTATTAGTGAAGTACCATCGGATTGAGGAATAATAATGCAATGAATTTTTCGAATACCAGATACATGATTTACTTTTGTAAACCGAGCTTCAAGTTCATTTTTCGCAGTCTCATATCGCTCCTTTGGAGAAAATTTTACCATAATATTTGGCAAATGCGATGGTTCCGACGCCCACTGATACAACTCATACGGAGTACTTATTTGCTTATCCAAAGGAAGCTGCAGGCTTGCTCGAGCAGCAAGTCGTTTTACCGTACCACCTACACCATCACAGGGTCCCTTTCCATGTGCAGTGGCAGTGGCCCCGCAGCAGTACAAAAACTTTAAACACTTTGCAAACGTTTACTACCACGAACAAGACTTTGAAGTGCCAGCGGAATGGCATTTTTTTGCCACTGCCTATGGAAAGGGACTCTGTGATGGTGTAGGTGGTACAGTAAAACGACTTGCTGCTCGAGCAAGCCTGCAGCTTCCTTTGGATAAGCAAATAAGTACTCCGTATGAGTTGTATCAGTGGGCGTCGGAACCATCGCATTTGCCAAATATTATGGTGAAATTTTCTCTAAAGGAGCGATATGAGACTGCGAAAAATGAACTTAAAGCTCGGTTTACAAAAGTAAATCATGTATCTGGTATTCGAAAAATTCATTGCATTCCTCAAGCCGATGGTACTTCACTAATAAAACAATTTTCGATCTCTGAAGAGTATCGGATTTATACTTGTCTTAAATCTAACTAAAAAAAAAAAGGAAACGTAAATTCCGATAAGCGTTTACATAAAATTACACGAGTGTTTTTTTATTAACTTATGTAAAAATTTATTATTCATCATTATACTTAATAAATTATTTGTATATTTGCCAGAAAACCTTATTTATCTAATCTATACATTAAAAAAACAAAATAATGATACCTTCCAAACAATTTTCTTAATATATTATAGACTAAAGTCGGAAAAAAAATATTTTTATAATTTTTCAAA
Organism: Leptothorax acervorum; assembly: GCA_035220615.1. Taxonomy (NCBI): domain Eukaryota; kingdom Metazoa; phylum Arthropoda; class Insecta; order Hymenoptera; family Formicidae; genus Leptothorax; species Leptothorax acervorum. The sequence goes on along the minus strand of JASTWQ010000137.1, from coordinate 321,378 downwards.
ATTCGAAAAAAAATGAAAAAAAAAGATTTCCATCATCGGACCAAGCTTAAAATGTTGGTAATTGACGCAAGAATTTTTGTGAATTTTTGTATAAAAATCAAAAATGACATACATTTTGAAAATCAAATTTTTAGTCTTTAAACGTAAAATTAACTGTGAAAACTAAAACATAGCATTTTGCAGTATTTTTTTTCAAAAAATACATTTTTTTCCGATTAATTTCATGACCGATTTTTTTACGATCCGATATATAGAAGTGAAGTTACACTATTTGAAATTTTCCGGAAAAGATAAATTTCAAAATTTTGAATATCTATATCTCGAATACGACTTGAGATAAAAATCTGAAAAAAATCAGGGATACTTATTTTTGTTACTTGATTGTGATAAAAAATTAAGAGCAAAATCAAAAGGGGTCAGGGTCGGCGACCGACCGATTTGGCATGGAATGCCCCATATACTTATACAATTAAAATGCAATATGTAATTATATAATATGTAATATTTATTGTACCCCTCCCACACACACACATACTATTTAAAGCTAATACCATTCCTGAGCTCAAGCGTCTTCGCGTTTCCGCGAGCAGCCTAGATGCTACGAAACGAGAGGAGTGAGGATGGCAGTAGGTATATAAGGTTTTGGCAAAAGAGTGCAAACCAGTTGCAGGTTTGTTATTCTATAAAGTAACAATTTATATTATATTCTCTCTTATATACATACAATTTATATTTTAGTAACTACTATTTGGAATTTATTACAAACAAATATTTAAGAGAAAAATTAAAGAAATAAGTGTGTTAGAAGAATTTTTTGTGTAATGTTTTTGCATGATATCAATATAATATCATTAGTATTTCTTAAAGTCATATAATTTTTTATATGTACTTCTGTTTCTTTAGCTATTCTGCATGTAAAAATAAATATTCAGTACAAAAATTAATTTGCGGAATATTTTGTATTGTATTTTAATGGATTTTGATATTTGACGTGCCAATAAATAAATATATTGTATAAAATTTCATTTTTTTATTTTAATATAATTAATTCAGTTATTTATTGTTATTTCAATTATTCTTGATTAAGGTATGTTAGAAGATTTATATAATTTTGTTTAAAAAATACGTATATTTAATAAAGGACGCATAGTTTACAAAATTTATATTTTTATTTTCAAATTTATCTTTTTGAACAATATAACTTCTTAAATATATCGTTCTTCATTCGAGTTATTAGAAATTATTTTACATTTTTTTAGCTACTGACTTACATACATACACACACACAGCAATACTATACGTGTGATAATATATGTCACCATCAATTCTTTCTCTTGTAAAATACTTATAATTTTTATAATATATCAATAAGTATACAGTTAAAAAATATGCGATTTAAAATATGTATTGTGCAAAAATATTTCGTTATTTATTATACGATTGGCGAGATAATGACTTTACGCATAAAACGCATAAATAAGTTAATGATTTTATTATGTAGAATCTATAAAACGTATAATTTTATCTTTAATTGTGGAAATGACAATTTATTTCAAAAACAGGATAATAATCTACAATTCTACACCATTCTTTTGGTGCTTGCATGACTATTTTGTACCATTAAGTTTTATGAAATTTATACAGATTTATAATGATTTCGAGATGATAGAGTTCTTAGTTTACTTTCATGCGTCATCTACGTTTCTATTGCTCGACAAATAGCGTATGTACGCTGCTACGTAGGTATTTATTTGATCAGCAGAACTGTAAAATATGCTTATTTTCATCAGCGTACGATCAGATGATTGATTCGAAAATGAATAATGTAACGCTCAGATATCTCGCAGATTTATTCTGCTGCGTTTGTGCATTAAAAGTTGATAAATCGACAATTTAAACCTGCTTTGCGGTTTGTTTCATGCGAATATGGTTCGCCAAGATTTGTTAGCCCAATATTGCGAGATTTGTTATATGGTCAGATTTGTGTGAAACAGCAATTACTTGGTATAACAATATTACATGTACCTATAATATTTAAATAACACTCCATAGATAACAGAGTGACGTTAAAAGATGACATAATGACGCCTAGTTTGGTCTATTAGACGTCACTAGCCGTCACTTTATCATCATTTTGCTATATAAGTATGTAATTAAAAAATTAATTAAAATTTGTTCAAAAGTTGATACTATGTAATTATGTAGCGATTGAAGAATTATGTTCCTGTGAAGTAGCAAAATCAATGTTATATTTTCATGTACAGTTTACGTTATGTTTTAGTAATCGTTATATAAAACATTATTCGTTACAAAGTAAAAATGCTTCATAGAAAGGTTCTTTATAGTTTTACTAAAAAATTAATGTCATCAATGCTATTATATAAAAACCATTGCATAATCATTAAATCGTATAATTTATTTCATATAATTTTGTTCTCTTATCTATGTGTACCAATATACATATATAGATTTATATAAAATATATATAATAAACTTGTGTATAAGACAATAAGATTTAAAGTACAAAATTTGTTTAGAACTGATTGCACAAAAAAATGACAATACATACACTAAAAATAATAAAACGTATATCTATACAATTATAAACTGTTTATCAAAATATACGGTAAATAGATACAGTATAATTAAAATTATGGTGTTTAAAAAATACATAAAATATATTCTATGTACATATATATTTATAAAGAGAAACGGAAATATATATGTACATATAATTTTTCTTACTAAAATTATTAGTATTATTACTATATATGTATATTATATCGTTATTTATGCATTGCTATATTGTTTAATGTAAGAACAGTATAAATTGCACACGCATCAATCTTGAAATGTGTAAAATTTTATTGTGTGCAACAACTGATTTTACATATTGATTGGTTTTGATAGTTTGATTTGCTCAACAACAGTTTATGTGGAAGTCACACCATTTGAAATACTCGATACTCAAATAAGCACTTATACGTTGTCAAACACGGGATAATATGTATGTGTGAAAATAGACTACAGTAGGAAGTAGGGTAGTAGGACATCAGATAGAGGGGAAAGAGAGCGGGCTGTACTGTGTTCTGGAAACAAATTTGATGGTATAAAGTTAATCTATTGCCGATACAGGAAAACAATAAAGAGTCGTGGACGTGCATGCTCGTCTGAGGGCGAGCGTGGTAGTATTGCTTTTGATTTTGCAATGCTTTTTAAAATTGCCTGTGAAGGATATAATAGCGCAGCGGAACGCTACTACAATATATCCATCTGGACGAGACGTTGCATAATATTAAATATTTATTTTTGTTGTTTTCTCAAGAAAATAAAACACTGATAACGGTTAATTATACATAAAGTTTATCTGCATCGAAAGGCGACACTGTCGCTTGTATCTCCAGGTTTTTAAATAATCCACAATTTTTTAAATTATGTTATTGTTTCACTGTAACATTATAAGTGTTTCTTTAAATACAAACAATTATAATATATTAAATATTTCATAACACTTGCAATTGCTCTACTAAAAACTATTCTATACGATTCCAAAAATATATTTGTAATAGTAATGTATTGTTTTTTGTCGCGTATTGTACTTATAATTATTATTTTTACATAGCCTCGTTAAACATTTGAATATATTTTAATTTCTACAAACTGCTATTTATTGAATCTCATTGCTGTGACTCATACTCAATTAGAATTAAACATTTTCTTTTAATTTAAGCATATTTCCGTTTATCATTGAGTAATGCAATTTTTTGTGTTTCAAAATCACAGTGTGCGAGAGCAAAGGTAATTTTAAATAATAAATTTTATATAAATTTATATAATTTTAAATTATAAAAATAATTTTGCTGAATATATTGCGAAATAATGGTCATGTTTTTGATGGACATATTTTTCCTTTTTGTCACGCTTTGTTTCTATTTTTTTCTTCGATATTAACTCTTTCGTCCTGAGTGGTATACATTATAGGTACCATTATAATTTTATATTCAGGGACGAAAGGGTTAAATTGACGTTTATGCGAGACTGGCGAATCGCTATGGAATGGCGATATTGTCAATCTGCACTAATAGAATAATTCTTTATCAAATTGTATGCTGATAATTTTATCAAATGTTCAGAAATAAATCCGATCGAAATAAAGCCGACGCGTAATTCATGATAATAAGCTACTATAACTGCGATTAATTCCGGTGGCATCATAGCAACCATTTTTATCTCTCGTTGGACAGGTGAACCATGTCTTGCTATCGCACTATCATGCCTAGTAACATGCTTATGTCCAACAACTTACATATTCACCTCTGCTACGTCATTGCGAGAAATATAAAGCAAACGATTACCTTTGAAAATATTTAGATTAAACAGATCGCTTTTATATTACAGTGTTTAATGTAACATTTATGTATAGATAAATTTTTTAGAACGATCAAGTTGATTAAAATTGTGGCATCATGTCTTATTTGAAAAACTAATGCTAATCGATATACAATATAAATACCTATAATAAACGTTTATTATTACTATAGAAAATTCTTATATTCAAGTACTTAGAAAAATATTCTATTTTTTTTAATTCTCGCACGAACGGTATTACCGTCAGTATAAGGGATACACATGTAGTGTACGTAATTATGAATTTCTTTCATATTATCCTGACAGTCGCATAACGATAATCTGTTTATCCACTCTTCTTATGGAGTTCTCACACGAGTATTATCATCGTGATATAAGAATATTATTCGCAATCCATGTATAGATCAAATTAATAACGTTTATTCAAAATAATATGGATCCAATGATTGAAATTCCATACATCTATTTATTGTAGCGTATTTTCTTTTATTAACCTTGTAACGATGCACCCCCAAAATGCATCGTTCGAGCGAAGAAATGGGGGCGAAATGCCCCCACATATCTTTTTAATTTAAATTTTAACAGAAAGTCGGCGCACTTGCCGCCGGATATCGATTCGGAGCGACCGATCGATATCCGAGAGCGCCCGAAACGTATCGATAAAAAGGCGACGATTTCGCCTAATTAAGAGACTCCGTCGTGAGACAGCAAGCCGTCCAGACCTGTCCGCTGCTCACGACTTCCAGTCCCGATCCTGTTTTCCATTTACCAGCCGTGCCGACGAGGTCGAGAGTACTCGGTCTTTATTTGGGAGTTCCCATAAGTCGATATCGCTTTCCTGAGCCCCGGTCGTGCTGGCGAGGTTGAGCGTACTCGTCTCCTCCGAGAGTTCTCGGTAACCAGCACCGCCGCTCATCACACGCAAAAGTCCACGTCTCGTACAGAGCGTTCTCCGTACGCCGCGCCGGGCGTACCCGGCCGTGGTCTTTTTCCTCGACGCGCACCGGACAGAGCGTGCTCTGTCCTGCCGGGTGTCCCCGGTTGCCGTCCTCGTGTACTGTGAAGGAGACTGGAGAGTACTCCTCCCAGTCGGGTGTTCCCGGTTACACGTAACTTCCTGTCATCTTGACAAGATCCTCTTGCCGTGTATACCACGCGCCATTTCGACGCATTCGTCTAGAACAGCCCCGCGTGCTGTACACGCCTCGCGCCATTTAAACGCGCTCACCTAGCTCCGCGTGCTGTACACGCCTCGCGCCACTACAACGCGTCCCAGTTTCCGCGAAAACCACGAAATTCGGCTCCGCCTATACATACGCACTGGCGTACTTTCACTTTTCGCGCCGCCCCTCGCGGGCCATCGACCGCGCCCGTCGATCGCATCTTCCGGCAACTAACGCCGCGGGCCGATCATACGAACTCGGCGTACTAATACGCCCCGCCTTGCGCTCATAGTTAAACTGTCTTGTGCGAACACAATTTAAGAACTTACACGGTCTGTCCGAGATCCAATGAGACTGGTCTCAAAAAAAATACAAAGCGTTTATTATTTTAATTTTTTATTCTTGTTTATTCAAAATAGTCTCCTTCTGAGTCCATACAGCCCTGGAAACGTTCAACGAATTTTTCGAAACATTTTTTATACTTATCGGCTAGAATGGCCTTTAGTATGGCGGTCGAAGTAAGTCTTTTGGATGACCGGGATGGTATCGAAACGATTTCCTTTCATCGTCAATTTCAGTTTGGGGAATAGCCAGAAGTTGCACGGAGCCAAATCAGGTGAATACGGTGGATGATCGATAACAATGATGCCTTTTTTGGTCAAGAATTCACGTACGATGGTGCATTATCGTACAACAAAAACCAACTGCCTGGCTCTCAATATTCCGGTCGATCTCGTCGAATTCCGGACCAAATATTATCTGGGAGTTCTACAACGATTGTGGTCCAGAATTCGACAAGTTCGACCGGAATATCGAAAGCCAGGCAGTTGGTTTTTGTTGCACGATAATGCACCATCGCACAAAGCCATCATGGTACGTGAATTCTTGACCAAAGAAGGCATCATTGTTATCGATCATCCACCGTATTCACCTGATTTGGCTCCGTGCGACTTCTGGCTATTCCCCAAACTGAAATTGGCGATGAAAGGAAATCGTTTCGATACCATCCCGGTCATCCAAAAGACTTCGACCGCCATACTAAAGGCCATTCCAGCCGATGAGTATAAAAAATGTTTCGAAAAATTCGTTGAACGTTTCCAGCGCTGTATGGACTCAGAAGGAGACTATTTTGAATAAACAAGAATAAAAAATCAAAATAATAAACGCTTTGTATTTTTTTTGAGACCAGTCTCATTGGATCTCGGACAGACCGTGTATAATAACTCAACCTTGTTTTATATGTAAGAATAATTCCGAATCATAAATTGTATCAAATAAATAGCTTCAATAGAAATTCGAGTGTAAGCGCTTTTTCCTCCGCGCCTCTTTCTCGACCCTGACCACGCCGCGAGCTAGATCCGAGCTTCGAGAATACAGGTTGTTTTAACCTTTTGCATTCCGGCCAACAAGTAATTAACTTTAAATAGAAAGATATTCTAGAGAAAGAGTTAATAACGGTATAAAAGAATAATTAGACAAAAAATATGTCAAGTTCTATTAAAAAGAAGAGAATAAAAAGGAATTTGTGAAATTCTGATCACGTAAAATCAACATCGTGTATATAATATTTTAAATAATTATTTCACTTTTGCAATCACTATACTTTATCCCACGGAGAAGGTTTAGAATATTAATTGTTTAATTTATTATATTTATATTATGTATTCGTAAAGAATAATATTAATAATTTTTATAAATAGCATATAAAATAGAAAACGAAATCTAGACATTTCAAAATCAGTCACTGATGGCTTTGAAAATTAGGAATCTTATTTTAAAAAACAAATTCCAATTTATTTCTCTTTTAATACAGCCATTTTTTCACCAGGCCAGTATTTCTCCGTCAATTAACAAGATTATTTAAAATATGCAAAGAATAATTGATGGTGTGACGGCCCCTTTAGGTCATAACCCAATCTATCCTTTGCGAGACGATCCTTCGGGGCATATCGTAATCACGCATTAATTATGATCGCTCTGGATGGCACGTAACCACGTAAAATAAGTCGAGGCAACGTGCAACAACCTCTGCTACGTCATTGCGAAAGGAGCGAGGACCTCAAGATTTGCCCTCTATCCCACCTTTCCCGTTTGCCTCGTGTTTTAATCTATTTTCTGTGTTTTTAATTAAACGGTTCCTCTATGTCCGCGGATAATCTTGGTATTCGTATAGCCTTTGCGCAGGGAGAGAAATTATCTTCTACCAATACAACTCCATATTATCATCCTGCTCAATCATGCGCGGCGCTTTTAAACGGCCGTGTTACGCACTTCAGCCTGCGGTCTCTCGTTGCCTCGCTAGAGCAACGGACAGAATTAGCGAAGTTTATAAGTGATGCGAGTTGGTCACGCGAAAGATGGCTTGTAAGTAATTACTTGAAAGCAGCGAGAACAATGCGATGATTATTTTAGTCAATTTTAATTATATGTGTTTGGAAAACGGCATTGTGACAAAATTTGACAAATTTGAGTTATTGAGTTTACAATTTAATTGTAAATAAATCAAAGTTTTTTGTTACAAATTCTATACATTTGTGAAAGAAAAGATATTTGACTATTATCTTATTTTTGCCGGAACATTGGAATTATATTCTTTTTAGTTTTTCATAGATTTACATCATATGCAAAAGAATTGTTCCTAGAATAAGTGAGTTTTATTTATGCAACGAAATTTGGATTTTTCAAAAAGTTACGAATACTTAATATGTGCATCGCGGGAGTAATTTCAACGGTAAAGAGTTAAACTGAATAAAGGGTTAACAGTTATGTGGAACTTCGTCGTTAATTGGCATACATTTTTTAATTTAAGAAAAAGTCGTTAATTTTTTTCTGTACGCGGACTGCAAATGATACTCTCTTATATTATGATGGTAATACTTGCGTGAAAACTGAAAGGGTTCGCTGAGCCGATTTACGCAAATCGTATTCGCGTGTGTTCCTTTTGTACCGTTGAATAGATAGGAATAGAACTGAAGAGGGTCGTGCAGACGAAGGACGTTATAGTAGGTGAGCCCAATAGGGGATTTTGGGATTTACTCGAGCGCGACAGATTAACATATAGGGGGATACCTTGCACCCTGTTGAGTACCTCCACTATATATAAGCCCTTAATATAGGATCGCGCGTCTAGGGCAGCCGATCAGAATAGTAAAAAAAAAATCGATCGTTAGAAATACTCGAGCGCGTCAGATTAAGGTAAGGTGGGTTAATAACATGCTAAAAAGTGTGCATTTCAATAATCTGACGATTTGAGCGTGACGTAAGGGAGTGGGAGGGTCACAAACTTGCAAAAAAAAAACGTCACCTTGACATTCTCGAGCGCGGTCGAATTTTTTTTTATTTTGAAGGAAATTATTCAAGAATAACGGAAAAAAATATAATCTGCCGATTTCCACAAGCCGAAGTAGCACAAATCGTCAGAAAAGTTTAGTGCGTGCAGCTGCAGTGAAGCATGTATTCCCCACTCCGCGCCTCTATTTCCCTTTCACTTTTTAATGTTATTCCCTTTCTTTTTTTAATGTTATTTAATATAATTCTTAGAATAAAAAAAATTATTATTTTTAAGAAACATAAAATATATTTTATATAAAAAAATTGTTAAAATCGTTATAAAATACTTAAAAGAACTATTTTTTAATGCTATAAATTCAGTTTCATGTTATTAATTATATCATGCCTTTTTGTAATATTACGCATCTTATATGAACAGTATATCTTATTTTTCAAGGTACAAAGGTATTAAGTATACCACCCGTTACTTAAGTTTTTTTTCGATAACTTCGATTTTTTCGAGGTAAAGATATTACTTGGATTTTTTCGAGGTACCAATATATTACTTCGATTTTTTCGAGGTTAAAAATATTACTTCGATTTTTTCGAGGTACACCACGCGTGCTTGGCGTCTTTTTTGTACCTTTTTGTAAAGGTAATTTTGTACGGTGCTGTATACATAAGAATTCTATATAATGAATATTTGCAAAATATGTATTTATAAACTATGTGATATGAATGTTATATATTGCAGGATTGATCAATTTTAACCTTCGTCTAATAAGGGTCTAACATGGGTCAAATCCTACCCATATCATCTGTTGAATATCTAACAGATTTCGCCTAAATAAATACTGCAAAGTACTTTAGATATCAGGAGGTATTTTACATATTTTGCGATATATTTTGTTTACTTTTAAATATTTTCTAACTTGTTGCGAAAATAAAAAGTGCCTAGTCGAAAAAATTAGTTGAAAAACTACAAAATGCTTCTATCCGGATCTGGCCCACCTTGTGAAAGATATGACAGGCATGAACCTTGTTAGACGAAGGTTAAGAACATACATTGTAAGTTTAAAATCTTTCTAAAGAGAGATATCTTTATAGAATCTTTAGAAAAATTCTAAACTTGCAATGTATGATTTAGAAATTATATAACAGTCTTTCTTCTTTTTGCTATAAATTGTATCAAGTATATAGATTATAAAATATTTTGTTTCTGTGATACACATTTGTAGTCTGAGAAAGAATATGTGTTTGCGTTGTATATATATTGTTTAAAAAAATTAATATATATGTAAATAAAATATAATGTATGGAAGGAATGTAAAGTTGAAATATTTTCCTTAGGATTACCGCAAAATGTGTTATTTATTCATTTTTTTTAGATTACGGAACATTATTCATGTAAATGCCTAGATGAAAGAGAAAAAAAAATGTAGAAATTAAATAACACGGTACATCGATTTCTTTGATATTTATTCCAGATAATTAGTCTTAAAGTTTAAAATGACGCTTATAAACAACAGGGTATATCGACAAACTCATACGCAAATGCACTTAGAGGTTTCTAAAATGTGTACACGAAATCGACTTATTTGCTTCTCTTCTTTTTTTTTAAAGGTAACATATTGCGTTATAACTGAAACACTTTTGAAAATAAAGTTTGAAGTAGATCTGGCCGTTAGAAATCATTTTTGTCGTATTAAAAAAAACCTGCATAACGTCAGATTCATCAAGGATAAAAAATATCATAGTGACCGGGACGATATAGTAAGTGCACAGCTGGTATAGCACCTTCGGGAAAATCATGGGCAGTCACTTCAGTTCCTGCACCTCTGTCCATGTAACGAACTCTAACACCAGTTCCTAGGGCATTACTCATTGCTATAATATGAATATGGTCAGATTCCTTATACATTGGTTCGACTTCCTGGAAAAAGAGTAGATACATTAGAGCAAATATCAATAACAGATAGAACAAAAGATCAATAAGATTAATGTCATGTACGAACCTGATGGCAGAATTCCGAGATAGTTCCCCCTCGATAAAATGTTGGTAGAAGTCTGCGTCACGCTGCAACTGACCAGATGTGATTAATCTAAGATACACAACAACGTAATCGGAATAACCTTGTTCATTGAACAATTTGTGTAATTCCATGTGACTGGACTCTGTATCACCACCTACTTTGTCAATGACTTCCATAAACTGTAACAAAAGTTCATCAAAATCAATTCATATTTTCTCTCAAATTCTACACGGCAAAGTCGTATTATATGATACATACACATATGAGTATTTATATTAAATATACAATACTTTTTGAAAATCTGTATACTATATGTACACCATGTATACTTTTTCAAAATATAAATTCTTATAATTTGTGTCATATTGATATATTAATATATGTGCAAGTAAGATTAATTCAAGGATGAAAATAAAAATCTCACCGTGTCGTGAAAGTCTTCGACTGTAAATTGGGGAAAACCTAGAGCTGCAAGGCTATCCTTGCTTTTTAAAGCTAGATCACGAAACTTATCGTACTCCTCCTTGTTCCCAATTAATTTCTCCAAATAAGCATAACTAAATGCTCTGAAGAAACAATTGCCATCGGGTCTAGTTCTCCTAATGTAAGAATACTTTTGAGCCAAGACCTTCGCCTTCGAAAGATACACATCATCTTCTGCATATTCTTGTTCTAAGCTCTTCAGCGGTTCCTTTTCGCCAACTAATGCTATAGATTCCGAAATCTGAAATACAGAAGATAATTATATATCTGAAAGTGGAAATCTCATTGGAAGTTTTAGTCTTTACTTAACAAAAACACTCGACAATTGTCAAGATAGTATTCAGAGTAAAATTTATACTATTGAGAGCAGTATAATCATTCAAATGTAGTTACACGCTTTTTATATGTTTTATCGAATAATAAATTGTAAATAATAACATGATATAAGAATATATATGATTTAAGAATATATCACATTAGATTTAGATAGAGGTTTCAAAGTTATATGAAAATTTCCATTAGTTGCTATTTTACAAATATGTATATATATTTTTGTGTATATATATACATATATTAATATATGTATGTATGTGTATACATTATATATTAACAAAATGTTTGACTGACCAAGAAGTCTTTCCTGTACGGCATGTGGCTTTGATAATGCAACAGGTGCAGTTTTGTAGAGTTGCAGTGTTTCTTAAACCTTTATTTTTACTTTTTGAGTCAAGAAAGAAGTATTTCAATTCCTGAAAATATCCAATCAGATATTAGATCAAGATATATGTTCTTAGATTAACTATTGTACATTAGAATTTGTACCTGCATTGCTGTTTCTGTATCTTTAGATCCATATACAGCATTATGTATCTCGTCTTTTCCATAGCAAGCTCTTAATGAAGATGCTGCTGTTGAACAAGCATGCTTACTATCTTCTGGGCCTGCCAGTTCTTGCCATCTCATTGTACCATTTCCTCCTAATAATTCTAAAGCAACGACAGGGCCAGATATAAGATAATTTATAATAGATCTAGAAATAAACTTTCATAGCTACAATATCTAAAATTTACTAAAAATTAATAAACGGTTTACTTTTAGGATACGGTTAATAACTCAAAATTTAACTTACGTCTTTTCCATTTCGTCTTTTACAAGACAACATTCTGTAATATCGTTTGGAATTAATCTTATCATTTTTATATTTGTGATATAAAAATCGTAATTTATAATGGCTTTTAATATGTCACTTATTTTGTCAATAACATCTGGTTTCAAAAGTACAAAAACCCTGGAAGAGTAAAATTATGTTAATTGAGTAAAAATATTTACATCTGGTTTCAAATATAAATACTAAAGAAATCATATATGTAAAATAAATTATTTGTCTACTTACTTTTGTAGTTGCGTTTCTAATTTAGTTTGGTACAAGCATCTGCGTAACCCGTAATTTTGATGCATCTCGAAAATATTGTTATTACAGTACCGACATAAAAATCTTCAGCCATAATGCCTTCACATGTTGTTCTTCTTAGGAAAGTTTTTTGTTTTTAAGTCAAACTGAAATATATATAGTTTTATTATATATATGCATATGAAAAACATTTCATTATCTTAATACGTTAATGCATCTTAATCTTAATACTTTAATACTTGAATAATGAGATAAATCAATTTACGCGTATAGAAAACCACATAATTGCTTTTTTGAATAATTAATAATCAACATGAAAGCAGAGCGAGTACTGTATTTATAAGCCCAAAGGATTGTGCGAATCAATCCTCCCTGCGGTGTCAATATGACACGTTAACCTCACTCACTTCGACGCGTGTGATAACGATGACTCGATCGATCTCTCTCGCGAACGCGATTTATTTAAAGGATATAAATAACCTCACTTTAGCTCGTAAAAGACGAGATTAAGCGAGCGAGCAAGCGAGCGAGAGAGAGCGTGAGTTTATTATCACGCACGATGTAGTTTACTTACGATAGTTTATCACACATTGCACGTTATCACTGCACGAGTCCCGACTGAAACGCATACATAAACATCGTAAGCATCATAACCTCGACGCGGACGGAATATTTCTCGACGACGCGGACGTCTAAAACGGCCCATTATTTTTGTACGATTGACTCGCGAGTCCGGCTCGGCGAGCTTGATTAGCGAGCCGGACTTGAACGTTTTTCACTACACACGCACTCCCGAATCGCGCAAAGCCCGAGTCGATCCAGTCGCGTAGGTTATCTCGCTCCGCGCTGTCATACACCGCCGGGCCGCGGGGCGCCGGAGGTGCGACTGCACTCAGTACACCAAGTGCACTGGCAGTGCAACTGCACTCAGTACACCAAGTGCACCGCTGGCGACACTTTGTTGCTCTAAAATGGAAAATAGCGCCATTAACGTCAAGATTGTGAAAGTGACGCGCTACCTGTGGCGCCACGGCGCGCCGTGGCGAGAGCAGAGAGAAACCTGAGAGCGGCCATCCCTTTGTTCTTGCGGTGGACGCATTTTCCGACGCGCCGCCTGAAGAAGTGCGACTAAACTACGCTCGTCACGGTCGGTAATGCTACATGGGTGCGTGTCCGTGCTATGCTTGGTGTTCAAACTACTGAAAATCGATAAGGTGAATGAGTCAGACAAGGACCGACAAACAATCGCTCCGTCCTTGTCTCACGTATCACGTTATGGTAGGCGAGCTAGCAGCGGCGAAGCCGAAATTTCCTTTACCCGTCTCGCTCAGTCTTGCAATTCTCTTACGCGCTGCGTTCCGTTCAACTTCAAAAATTAATATCTCTGGTTACATTTGTCGTAGAGAAATCTTTAAAAAAGCATTTTAAAGCTAAGGAGACAATCTTTTTGAAAGAAATAGTTTAAGCTACAAGAAATTGCAAATTCCAATTATTATAAGCAATTAAAATGTTTAATTAATTTTTTTACTGAAAAGTGCATTTTAAAAAATGTTTAAATAATGCTATTTTATTCTCTACTTTATTCTAAAAGTACACATATTTATTTTATGAAGAAACGATGGATTCTATCTTTTATATCATTTTAATGACTGAGATGCCGCGCCGTGCTTGCGTCTCTGGCTCGACAAAGTGGCACATCGATTTCTCCGGAAATCTCTCGTATGTACATACAGCTTATGAATAACATAATATACATATAATGTTGAATATAATCAAAATCATACAAATCACATTTTTGTTATGAATATTACATTTTAACAATTGTGTAGTATTCTGGTAAAGTAAATTGTTTTGTTTTACTGTACTGTATAATTCAATCGTTAATTTTTTTTTCTGTTTTGAATTACCGGGATTTTCTGTAATAAATGTTATGCTCAAATTTTTCTTATCGGGAAATTTATAAAGTTATATAAAGTGCAATGTAAATTGCAATTTTGTTGAACTCCACGCAGAAGATGAAAAAATATAATAGCGTGGTCACTCACAGACTTGTAGAACGCCGAAAGTCTGGGTTTAATAGGAAATTTCTGATAAGAAAATTTAGAGCACAATAGTCAATATCCATTGCAGAAAATTCCAGCAGTTCAAAACGGAAAAAAAATTAACGTTCAAATTATACACTACAGTAACAAAATTTACTTCATTATCAGAAATAATTAATGCACGATTTTTAAAATGTAATATTCATAACAAAAATGTAATTTATATAATTTTAATTATATATTCAATTATAAATTATGTTATTATATTATATTATTATGTCATTCATACTGTACATTTTTTCTACAAGAGATTTCCGAAGAAATCGATGTGCCCTGCTATACTTGATTGAGCCAGAGCCACGAGCACATTGCGGTACAACGCGGTGCCTCAGTCATTAAAATTATATAAAAAATAGAATCTATCATTTCTTCATAAAATAAAAAATATGTATATACTATCAGAATAAAATAAAGAATAAGATAGCATTATTTAAAAAAAATTTTAAATGTATTTTTTAATGAAAAAATTAATTAAACATTTTAATTGCTTATAACAATTGGAATTTGTAATTTCTTGTAACTTGAAACTATTTTTTGGAAAGATAGTCTTCTTAGCTTTAAATCTTTAGCTTAATTTTTTGAAGGTCTCTTTACGACAAATATACCGGATATTAATTTTTGAAGTTGTAACTTTTTTATTTTTCACAGAAAATTGTATTGCTTAATTTTTGCAAAAAAATATTTCGGACAAATAAAAAATATGTATCTGCTTATTTTATGTATATTCATGTAAATAAAGTTTCACAATAAATTTAAAAAATACGAGGTTATTTCTCGTTCGATTTGACGTGGAATTGTCCATATGCAGTATAATAAATTAATATAATATATATAAAAAATGTATTTTTTTAAGGATATAGTAAGATAAAGGGAGATCTATAGCGGCCCCCAAACAATATTAATTTGGATTAGGGACAACTTGAAGGTTTAATAATTGATAACATTATCTGTGGAGAATTCCATATTTAGCTCTTTCTTGCCTCATTGCCGGAATATCATTAAAAAACGTATTTTTCACATTTTATTTTTTTCTCTGCCCCTATTATAGATATCAAGTATCATAAATCATTTTAAGGCATTATGAAACACGTTTTTCTTTAGAATTTTTCACGCCAAAACTTGACTTGCAGAATCGTATAAAATATTCAAGAAATTTTTTCGCACGTTCCTGAGGTAAAACCTTGGAAAAATTTAGAAAATGTATATGTTACATAAAAGACTATCTTCCCAATTTTTTCAGATTTTTTTAAACACGGCATTATATTTAAAACAAATTGAAACTTATTTCTTTTTCATTGTTCTGTAATAATAAAGTAAAATCAATACATTAATTGCTTTATTTAACTACAATAATATTGTTTTAATTTACTTCAATATTTGTGTTATATCAATGATAAAAATAATAGCTGTCATCTAAGCAGTTCCCAAGTTGATAATTCACAAACCAATTAGCTTGTTTAATTATGTAAGTAAAGGACAAAGAAATCTCAAAGGCTTATAAGTGAATGATTATTTACATACTTATTATAAATCACAATTTTATGTTTACGTTAAGAATATAAGATTTATATACAATCACATATATTTATTCGTCGCAATAATTACTACAATTTAATCTTTATCACTACACATTGTCGTCAATAATTGGATCAATTCGAATACACGTTTTTGTATATTTTTAATAAATCTTATAATTAGTCCTTTACTTACATAAATAAACAAGCTATAATTGGTTTGTGAATTATCAACTTGGGAACTGTTTAGATAACAGCTATATTTTATCTTTATCATTGATATAACACAAATATTGAAGTAAATTGAAACAATATTATTGTAGTTAAATAAAGCAATGTATTTATTGATTTTACTTTATTATTACGGAACGATAAAAAAAAAAAAATTAGTTTTAATTTGTTTTAAATATAATGCCGTGTTTGAAAAAATCTGAAAAAAATTGGGAAGATAGACTTTTACGTAACATATACATTTTCTAAATTTTTTCCAAGGGTTCTCCTCTTAAGGAGCGTGCGAAAAAATTTCTTGAATATTTTATACGATTCTGCAAGTCAAGTTTTGGCGTGAAAAATTCTAAAGAAAAACGTGTTTCATAATGCCTTAAAATGATTTATGATACTTGATATCTATAATAGGGGCAGAGAAAAAAATAAAATGTGAAAAATACGTTTTTTAATGATATTCCGGCAATGAGGCAAGAAAGAGCTAAATATGGAATTCTCCACAGATAATGTTATCAATTATTAAACCTTCAAGTTGTCCCTAATCCAAATTAATATTGTTTGGGGGCCGCTATAGATCCCCCTTTATCTTACTATATCCTTAAACAAATACATTTTTTATATATATTATATTAATTTATTATACTGCATATGGACAATTCCACGTCAAATCGAACGAGAAATAACCTCGTATTTTTTAAATTTATTGTGAAACTTTATTTACATGAAATATACATAAAATAAGCAGATACATATTTTTTATTCGTCCGAAATATTTTTTGCAAAAATTATAAGCAATACAATTTTCGTGAAAAATAAAGAAGTTAACTTCAAAAATTAATATCCGGTTATATTTGTCGTAAAGAGACCTTTAAAAAATTAAGCTAAAGATTTAAAGCTAAGGAGACTATCTTTCCAAAAAAATAGTTTCAAGTTACAAGAAATTACAAATTCCAATTGTTATAAGCAATTAAAATGTTTAATTAATTTTTTCATTAAAAAATACATTTAAAATTTTTTTTAAATAATGCTATCTTATTCTTTATTTTATTCTGATAGTATATACATATTTTTTATTTTATGAAGAAATGATAGATTCTATTTTTTATATAATTTTAATGACTGAGGCACCGCGTTGTACCGCACTGTGCTCGTGGCTCTGGCTCAATCAAGTATAGCAGGGCACATCGATTTCTTCGGAAATCTCTTGTAGAAAAAATATACAGTATGAATGACATAATATATATAATATAATAACATAATTTATAATTGAATATATAATTAAAATTATATAAATTACATTTTTGTTATGAATATTACATTTTAAAAATCGTGCATTAATTTTTTCTGATGATGAAGTAAATTTTGTTACTGTAGTGTATAATTTGAACGTTAATTTTTTTTCCGTTTTGAACTGCTGGAATTTTCTGCAATGGATATTGACTATTGTGCTCTAAATTTTCTTATCGGAAATTTCCTATTAAACCCAGACTTTCGGCGTTCTACAAGTCTGTGAGTGACCACGCTATTATATTTTTTCATCTTCTGCGTGGAGTTCAACAAAATTGCAATTTACATTGCACTTTATATAACTTTATAAATTTCCTGATAAGAAAAATTTGAGCATAACATTCATTACAGAAAATCCCGGTAATTCAAAACAGAAAAGAAAATTAACGATTGAATTATACAGTACAGTAAAACAAAACAATTTACTTTACCAGAATACTACACAATTGTTAAAATGTAATATTCATAACAAAAATGTGATTTGTATGATTTTGATTATATTCAACATTATATGTATATTATGTTATTCATAAGCTGTATGTACATACGAGAGATTTCCGGAGAAATCGATGTGCCACTTTGTCGAGCCAGAGACGCAAGCACGGCGCGGCATCTCAGTCATTAAAATGATATAAAAAGATAGAATCCATCGTTTCTTCATAAAATAAATATGTGTACTTTCAGAATAAAGTAGAGAATAAAATAGCATTATTTAAACATTTTTTAAAAATGCACTTTTCAGTAAAAAAAATTAATTAAACATTTTAATTGCTTATAATAATTGGAATTTGCAATTTCTTGTAGCTTAAACTATTTCTTTCAAAAAGATTGTCTCCTTAGCTTTAAAATGCTTTTTTAAAGATTTCTCTACGACAAATGTAACCAGAGATATTAATTTTTGAAGTTGAACGGAACGCAGCGCGTAAGAGAATTGCAAGACTGAGCGAGACGGGTAAAAGGAAATTTCGGTTCCGCCGCTGCTAGCTCGCCTACCATAACGTGATACGTGAGACAAGGACGGAGCGATTGTTTGTCGGTCCTTGTCTGACTCATTCACCTTATCGATTTTCAGTAGTTTGAACACCAACCATAGCACGGACACGCACCCATGTAGCATTACCGACCGTGACGAGCGTAGTTTAGTCGCACTTCTTCAGGCGGCGCGTCAGAAAATGCGTCCACCGCAAGAACAAAGGGATGGCCGCTCTCAGGTTTCTCTCTGGCGAGAGTGTGAAAGTCACGATCTGGGACGACGACGAGGATGACGTATCTTAATTGAAAATTTCACACTTTATCCTATGCATCGTAATATCTCCGCTCGTAGGGCATGTAGCGGAAAAATAAAAACACTTTTCTTATATAAATTTGGTCTAAGCTTTACGATAAGCCTAGTTAGAACTTGATCCGTTCACTGGTTATCCAGATCTAAAAATCTCGGGTACTCGCGACTCGTCGCGTCGCGTATATAGAGCCACGGCTGTCTCGCTCCGCGCGTACTTGGCGCGAGACACTACCGTGTCTCTTGATAAAAAAAAAAAAAAAAAATTTTTTTTTCAATTCGTCAGATTAAGAAAATTCCTCCAAATAATCGTCAGATTATGGGTCAGCACGACTAGGACATCAAGCTGAATCACCTGTATAATAATCTGACGCGCTCGAGTATTTCAAAATGGCGATTTTTTTTTGCATTATCAAGAAGCCGCCATGAGCTTGCGTCATGTCCGAATCGTCAGTCTTTTGAATGGGAGCTTCTTTCGGGTTCACTTAACATCCCCTCTGAATATCTGACGCGCTCGAATAAATTTTTTTTTTTTCCCGTTTTCAACCCTTCCGTACAGCCACCCTCACCATGCAAACCGGCAGATTAACATACCTCCAATATCAGAGACACGTGGGGCATATACACTATCAATATCTGACGCGCTCGAGTATTTTCATGTGACTATTTTTTTTTACATTTTTGAAAACCTGTAGACGCTTCCCCCACCGGTGAAAGGGTGTACATTATATAACCTTTTTTTCTTTCTACCATCTAATCTTCAAAATCCAATAGGTTCCTACGACGCTCGAGTAAATCCCCATTTAGCCTTCTGGGGCCCAATTCTGTACACGTTTACCGATGGTCGTCGGTGTCGTTAACAGCGTCGAGCGACACGTATCGATAAAAGCTATTCTGTACGCGTCCTAACGACGAACGCGTTCCGACGACCGTCGGTCATGACCGACGATGTCGGTTATGACCGACAACTTTTATCGAGGTACCCCGGGTAGGACGAAAACGTTTTACCGACAACTTTTAAACCGTCTGATTGGTCAGCGAAAGAAGTAAGAGTTTAACAGGGGACCTATTAATACACGAAAAATTTACTTGTTTCAAGTAAAATTTTATTGCTACAAAGAAATAAATTACTCCAATAGTCCCTAGCAAGATTTACTTGTTACAAGTAAATTTTTTTTTCCGTGTGTAGAAAAGCAATTAATATTATACATTATATTAATTAATAAAAATAGTACAGTTCTAAAACAATAAATTTATAAAGTTAGATGTTCTCTAAGAATCCACATTTCAATACCAGATTTTCCAAAATTCTAACACAACAAAGATTAATATTCTAAAGATTAATATTCTACACAGTAAATGGGACATTAATATACATTGTACAGTAAGCATGATGTAGCAAAATTGCTATAATTAATATACATAATAATGCAATAAACATTAACCAACAGTAACATTAATTCAATGCTATGATTTCTCACTCAGCAATGTAAATCAATAATAATTAAACATAGATATGCATTATAATACCTTCACATCAAAAAGTGAAAAATTTTAACATTGCACAAAGAAAATTATGACAATTTAACTGGAAAATCAAAGTACTTATACAGTTTTCACTAAAAAATATTTACCACTAAAAATAAAAAATAAAAATTGAGATATGTGAGAATCAAACACGGTTATCTGTACGTAAGCTTAAATCAAGTACTAGTTATTTAAAATTATGATAAAAACTATAATTCGATACAAATAATAGTTTTTATAATAATTGTTAATAACAAGTACTTGACTTAAGCTCACGTACGAATAACCGCGTTTGACTCTCATAGCCCAATTTTTATTTTTTATTCTTAGTTTTAATAGCGAGAGTCTGTAGCTAATTAATTATCTAAATATCTTACCGTTTTATTGTTTGGTTGATTTTTGAGTGCCACTAGACAATGCGTTTAATTTTATCGTTAATTCTTCCTATTGTTTTATGTGATGTACCTTTTTTTCCTTTGTTAGAAACTTGCCAGCTGTGAACTCGGAATGTGATTCCATGTAAGTAATCAATTCTTCGTATTGTGCACTTGATGTCCTTAAGGCACGGGTTCTTTTTGTGCTAAAATGTAATAAATAAAATTATATATCTAACAACTGTTATTATAATAAAATATATGTAACTCAATAACCTGCAGAATATATATTAATTTTCCTTTATAAATTAATATTTACATCTTTGAGTATTTGTTAATGGATTTACAACTCAGCGCGGTAAGCAGTGCACATGTTGTTCTTGTTTAATTTAATGCCATTATTAATTGAACGTTTTGGTCCTTGTTTGGACCATTTTCAGCAATGTGTTTTATAATGTATTTCTTAAATTGTATGTCCCTCGGTGATCATAACCGGGTATGCATTACGAAGTGTTAAAGTCTCGCACATCATTGGGGTCACCAAGGAACTTACAATTTAAAAAACACATTGTAAAACACATTGCTGTAGAAAATGGCTCAAGCAAGCCGACATATTCAATTAATAAAGGCATTAAACTAAACAAGAATAACGTGTGCACTACTTACCGCGCTGAGTTCTTAATCAGTCCATTACGTACAGATATTTATTACCGGAATATAAATATTTACATACCTTGCTGGTAAAGCCCATTTTGCACAAAATCCGTTACACGTTAAGTTAAATGTTGATCGCATATTTAGATTCGTTTTTACAACTTGGATTTAGATTAACGTCATAGAAACACGTAACGTAACAGCGTGTCACACGCTTTTGTTACATTATGTCTTTCTTTGTGCGTTGACCTAAGTCTAAATTAATTAACGTCAATTTTACAGTTACATTCTGTAAATTTAAATTTACGAGTCTAAATATATGATTAACACTTAACGTAACGTAACACGTGTCACGGTAACGATTTAACCGACTCCAACCGACTCAAGAATGTTTTTCTTTTGAAAATCTGAAAATCTTAGGATCATTCTACAATTCGCAATGCTATTGGCTGAGAACTCACTTTTATGTATGACTGTACTTTTCGATAAAGTCGTACCGACGACTGTCGCTTGCAACGATGGGTGTCGTTTTGACCATGGTACAGAATAGGTTCAATCCGTCTGTGTCGGTCGTGCAAGCGACAGACGTCGATAACTTATCGAATCGACAGTTGTCGGTAGGCGTGTACAGAATTGGGCCCCTGGGGGCAAATTCTGTACACGATACCGACAACTATCGGTGTCGTTGCGCAGCTTTTGTAAAATATGAAAAACCTGCGCAACGACACCGATAGTTGTCGGTATCGTGTACAGAATTTAGGCCCTGGGCTCACCTACTATTATGTAACGAAACGGACTGGGCTTTTTCACCCACGTCCCGACACCGACGTGTGACGCAACGCGAAAAGAGTTTGAGTGGCGCGTGTGCTAAAATTACGCAGGCTAATACACGCACTAGTGTTACGGTCTTAAATCGTATCGACTGCTGTGCGACTACGTTCTTACGAATTCTTTATATATCTTAGGGGTAACCAGTGCAGGTTACTGATACTGATACAATAGATTCTAAAAAAAGTTTTGCATATTTTCTCTCCAGCAAAATCTAAGTTTTAATATAATATATACAATAGCGAATATCTATCACTCATATAAAAACAGAATCTGTCATAAAATTTTAAGTAAAGGAAAGAGAAAGTCGGATGTTTGTGTATGTCACAGAACATATACAATTAGAAGTGCTAGCTCTCTGTGTAGCAGTGGAAACACGAAACGCCGCCGCGCGATCGACGCGCCAAGCGGTCTGGCCCTGGTACTACGTTCTATATCTATAGCTACTAGCTGTATCTATAGCTGCTAGCTGTATCTATAGCTACTAGCTGTGTTCCGAATACACTGCCAAGTACTGAAAATCTATAATTTACGTTATACGTAAAGTATAGATTTTCAGTACTGGCAGTGTATATCGGAACACGGCCTATATGAACTGTAAATAATATACAATAATATATGTTAATGTTATTTTCGTCATTAAATGAGGGAATGCGCAATAAAGAACAAATTAATTGCATATAAAATAAAATACATTTTTATTTCAAAATTTATAACATGAAATACATTTCTATTTCAAAGTGTGTAACATATAATTACATTTCAATTTCCAAGTTTAACATAAAATACATTTTTATGTCAAAGTGTGTAACATAAATACATTTTGATTTCAAATAAAGTCTACAATAATAGAACACATAACGGAATATACGATTCTATAATAAGTGGGAACAAGAAAAAACCGTACAATTAAAGAGTTCGAAAACCAAGGTCAGGATTGTTTGGAAATCTATAAAAGCGTTTATTTTTCACTATATTGGCTTCACCTTTCGACCAATAATAGCTGTTGGCACAATTAGGAAATTTGCAAGAAAATTTCTTTCGCGAAGGCATCGTATACAACAATTTGTCAATTGATATTAACCCCAAAAGAAAGTGCAAAGTAAATTACATTTGAACTGAAAGAAGTGAGAGGAGAGGAAGAGGGAGAGGGATACACCGGCCCGGACTCCGCCACCCGCGGTTGACAGTCCCAGCACCTACCGGTGTTGGCAGAGCGGACTCTATTCCCGAAATCAGATAGTTCCACACATGAAATATTCTTGCAAATAGCCTAATTGTATGCATGTATTACGCTTAAGCAACTCTATAATCGTCGAATCCTATACGCGAGTAAACTAAATATCACAGAATGTTACATACTAATCTCTACGACTACATTAACATTACCGGTTTTTCTCGCTCATCTGTGATGCTTCTTGTGCATACTCAAGTCGGTTATGTGGTGGAAGGTCTTCTGACATGTTGTACTTGCGTTGTTCGTCAGGCATGTGCGACTCATCGTGTTTCGCTAGACTGGTCTTATTACTTCCTTTCAGGGCCTTCGGTATTGCCTTCGGTAGCAGCAGTCTGAAAAATTAAAACAATACAATTACATTCACACACTTAAAAGACAGATTCAAAAATATATATACACAAATATATATATATATATTTCTCTGTAGTTGTTACACTCTGCAAATTGGCAGCAAAAAGAATGCAAGTATACAAAAGAGATAAGGCAAAATGAAAAAAGAAAGCAGAGTGTAACAACTACAGAGAAAACATGATTCTAAGAATTGAGAAAAATAAAAGATAGTCGGAGTGAAATATTTATACGTACTTGTTCATGTACCAGCATGTGTCTCTGTAGATTGTTCAGCCTGTTGAACTCGCGATCGCACACTTCGCAATCAAACTTCTTGTCAGGATCGTGATGCTTCTTGTGCACACTCAAGTCGGTTATGTGGTGGAAGGTCTTCTGACATGTATCGCACACTTGCGTTGTTCGTTACGAATATGCGACTCCTCGTGTTTCGCTAGACTGGTCTTATCCATGAACCGCCGACCGCAGAAAATGCAAGGAAGCGGTCGCGATCCACGAGGCACGGGCACCACCGAAATTCAATATGGCAGGCTTCACTTTCACTTTCGTGTCTCCGAGTCTCCGACGCCGACCATGCCCGATCGACGTTCGGCTTGCTTCGGCTCACGATGCGCGCGCATTACCCCCGCTTTTTTTGTCTGGCCCTGCCGCCATGATGTTTCTCCCCTTCTCCTAGGAGTTTCACCCCCGTGGGTTTCCCGTAGGATATGTCTTTTGTATTATTGTTGAAAAAGAGAAAATACCTCTTGCTCTAAGCTCAAGATTAAGAAAATATTTGTTAAGTTATACGGCGAGCTCAATCGGGCGAATAAAGATCCAGTGACTTCTTCGTGCCGCAGCTATAACCATTATAGTCGTCGAATGAGTATAAAGCTGGCTACACACTTAGAGATATGTCTCATGAGACGGTATCACGATATCGTCTCATGAAACATGCGTCTCAGATCATATATGTAGTGAAACCTTCGGAGACGTACTTTACACACGATGAGACATATCTCATAAGACGATATCGTGATACCGTCTCATGAGACATATCTCTAAGTATGTAGCCAGCTTAACCGCGAGGCTGCAACTACTTCGTCCTCGCGTAGTATAAGAGTGCATGAGTTTACTGAAGGCAAGGCCGGCTAGATTTCTTGCCGCCCGCGCCGCAGGTGTAATGACGCACTTTCCGTAGACTTTCATAAGCTAAAAAAATAAAATATTTTAAAAGTGTGACATTTAATTCTTAAATAACAGAACTGTGTCAACTTTATATCCCTCCGTACATGAATTTGAAAAATCATATTTACTACTTTTAATATTTCTATTATAGAAATGTAAATTCGAATAAACAATAAAATGGAAAAATTTATTTAGAAATTAAAAAATCTGAAGATTTACTAAAGTAAGATTAGTATAATTATGAGTTTAATCATAAATCTATGTATATTGAGAGACTTTTTTAACTTTATAGATGTCAGAGAAAAAGTTAGGTATATAATAAGAGTCGATACCTCAAGATGCTTAGAAATTTTATCCCCGGCAAGATGTTTTAAAATTAAATTCCGGCACCTCTATAATACCTTTGGTATCCGTAGGCTTTATCAGCGCATTCTTCACTAATTTGAATAATCAAACTCGATGTGGTTAACCGATTTGCAAAAGACAGCGAATAGAAAACTATTGATATAGTTAGCAATAATGCTGATAACACTACAGGGAGATATCATCGATATACACCTAATAAACGTTGATTAGGCGAAGCAGTCTGTAATGCCATCATATAGACCTGTCTTTAGGGCTTGATAAGAGAATAAATGTAGCCCTTAGGATTGTCGAGGATACTAGAGGGTAGAATCGATTATGATAAATATCTATGATAACGAACAAATTGCGTCGACTTTACGCGTGCAAAATACTTAACTACAACCTGTTCGATTAAAGATCGGAAAAATTTATGGACAGGTGCTAACGTACTTTATCAGTAAACATGTCGTGGTTGATGAAGTTAGTCATCATCATTTAAATGTGTTATAACTTGTATTTAAAATGATTGGTGTAAAATAAGAGCCATTACTGGCATATTACCGGTACATTAACCGGTATATTACTACGCCGGAATATTATTATACAGGCAAGTTGTGTTGTGATTTGTGATATTAATAACTGATTATATTCTATTTTCTATATATTATATAAATTACGTTTTATTTTATCACAAAAATGTTAGAAAGTACGAGTTTCATATTATGATCTTTGGCATTTAAATTATTTTTTTTGATAGTCACAAAAATATATATTTATTTGACTCAACTCGTTCTTTCAATTACCCCCTAAAACACCTCCAATTACGCTGTTTTACATGAAACTGCACAAAATTATGTATAGATAGGCAAGAGTAATGAACGTGGCTAAGATCGAGAAATCTACGAGCCTGACTGTGGAATCAATTATGATTAGGGACGATGCACGTTTTATGGTCCATGTTTGTTGTTTCACCTGTGGGTCGAAAGTTAAGGCGGAAGGCATTTATCGAAGAACGTTAATTATAAATTGAAAGACGCGCGTCGTAGGCCGAAGGTTGGGGTTATGGTTATGTTAATAGCGAAGATTATGATTATGGTCATGATCCATAATCATAAGTGGCTAAATGCCATGAGAGATCGACAATGCAGAAGTAGCAGAGGCCTGCACTTTAGATATGCGGATATTTTTATAAAGTCCTATAAAAATAATTAACATCTCGCTTTCTCCGCGACGTAATGAACATTTAGTCGCTTGTACGTTCAATTATTATATTTATTAGCGACACATTAAACGTATTTTTAATTAAAATATTAACAATAAATTCTTCAGAAATAGTTTTTGAATATTATAATTTAAATTTTTTTTATTACTGTATTTTACTTCCACGCAATATTTAAGCTTGAAGGACATTTTGGTGCACATGACGAATACAATATGGTGAAGTTTAATCTGGAAAAGATAAACGTGATAGCAACGACAGAATTTAATTGATATTCTAACGGCAGTATATTTTTGCTCGGAAAATACAATTATTACGAGACAATTATTTGAAGGGCACGGAAATTACGTAAATACAGGGTAGCGGACAGTGCACCGCAATCTACGTACTTTTCCCGTGCAGCAGAGCGACTTTTATGCCTTATCGTGGCATCGATCATTAATTATAGCACGGGACAACAATGGGAGGAGATGCA
The DNA here is from genome assembly GCA_035220615.1 of Leptothorax acervorum. Classification (NCBI taxonomy): domain Eukaryota; kingdom Metazoa; phylum Arthropoda; class Insecta; order Hymenoptera; family Formicidae; genus Leptothorax; species Leptothorax acervorum. The sequence continues at coordinate 294,069 of JASTWQ010000137.1, read as the reverse complement.
GACAACCGAGCAGACAACAAAAGAGGGGAAAGGTGTGAGTGCCGCTCCATATTCTCTATTTCTGCATGCTTGCAAGCCGTACGTGTGCGAGCCGTAATAGTTTCCGGCGTTCGATACAATCGTGCTATTTCTTTTTAAGCTTATTTACATCCCAAAGACGTCGATAAAGTCGCTTATCTTATACAATATATAAATAATCGTAATTTATAATAATGAAATATTTATACATGTTACTTACAGACTATTACTTACAGACGCGTTCAGGAAACGCGCATTAAATAGCGTGTATAATTTACAATTGAACTCTTTAGGAGTCCTACAATACACGGACTGTTTCAATAAATCTAATCTAATAAACATTGATCTTAATCGGCAAAATTACGTGAATTTGTTGCAAGCGAAAGATAAGTATGCAACTGTATTTTCCGGTTGCCGGCTGTGCTCGTTACGCTGCGATTGCATAACCAATTCATTGCTTAGGTACTTAAATAAGAATATATATCTATCTACATTAATCCTCTACTAATCTCATTAGAACGGATACATATAATTTTGAATAATTTAGACTTGCAAGTTTGTGAAATATATCAAATAAAGAATGTATATATACATATATAGAAAACAAAAAGAGATAAGTTTATTAATGAGATTATTAAATTTCTCAATATTAGTATTTGATACAACAAATTAGAAGATATCTTTTATCTGCAGCAGCAAGTTCGCTTAATTCATGAAAAAATGGACGTTAATATTTAAATATTTATTTAAAAAGTTTTTTATAAAAATATGTAATACTTATTACACACATCACTATTTATTTTCATAATATCTTTAGGACTCTCGAAAATTCAAACTCAATATAACTTGGCTATGAGAGTCAAATGCTTTTTTGAGTTAACGGCAAAATAATGTACCTTGTGGCTAATCAACAATTCCAGGGCCGTACATCAATCCTTCCTCAACTTCAAATAAGCTATCAAAAAATGCAAAAAAAAAACATCGATTTTTTGGTCGAGCTAGATGAGAACCTCCCCTTAAATAGGAAATTCGGAAACCGTTGGATCGGACTTCATGATCTCCGCGAATGGCCACCGCGTTACCGATGTATAGTTGGCAAACAAATTAAAAATTATTGAAAATTATCTTATCCAATCGCTTGGAAATTATTTGGAGATACTTGGAAAAAACTTTTCAGAGTTTGGAAAACCATACAATAATCACAATTAATTAAAATCAATTAAGCGTATAATTAGAAGAAAATGTCTAAAAAATATTTTTTTTTAATCCAATCGCTCCAGAATTATTTGGATAAAGTGTCAGTGCAATTTTTATTATATAAAAAACAACTCTATTCTAATAAAAATTAATTAAAGGTCAATATTTCGTTTTAATGTCTGCACTAAAGTCTGCACTATAGTGCAATGAAATGCACATACTTTTCTATGTATGTTTTATTGGTAGACAGGCTGTGTTTCGATATTGACTGTAAGTACTAAAAATCTATAATATCTTACATACGTCATCACTTTTTCAGTACTTTATAGTCTACTAGACTACGTCGGCTTGGAGTCGGTTACTCCAGTGTTACTCCAATCCATTTTGGAATAAAATTAATTAGCACGAAGATCCATTTATGACCGATGACGGCTTTACTTATTCAATTTGTTGTTTTCATTTATCGGTCGATATTCTATATTCTGTTTTAAAAATAATTATCTACACTACGGTACTGCTTCAGGGGCACAATGAGGAGACTGGTGTGAACAGCTACGTGTTAGCATTAAAGCCAAAAATTGACTTGCTATGTTATGTTGCACTGAACATAACAATTACGTAAGTATAGTTAACGTAACTTCAAAATCTTGTTGAAACTTTAAAATCTTTTTTTATCAATAATTTAACTAATTTTAATCAGTTATCTAATAATAAACTAAATTTTATTCACACCTAATTTACAGAGCATTCTTAAAGAAACTGCTACAATGTGGTTTTTTCAATGCAACAAATTGTCAATTAACAACATCTTCAACACCTTCCATATCTTCATTAATTATCTAACAATACAACTTCTGGCTTCATTGACGCTGCACGTTATACTGGTCCCATAAGTTATCCAAACGCCGAGCCATGGCATACATGACACTTTGCTGAAATTGGCAGAGTTAAGGTAGTTGTATCACAAATATCCTTTACCAACGAATCTTCGTGAAAATTTAGGAGTTTATAGAGAAATATCTAATCAAATTGCTGTTAAAATTTTAATTCGATAGACCACATTATATTTGAGATATTAATTACACAGGCCCACAAAAAAAAAGTTATCTACGCCATGGACTAGACCATGGTATTCCCATGTATTTTCGCCTGCTGAAACCGAATATGACCTCAGTTTTGCCCCTACCCGTCAGGATGTTTTTTACAGCCAAAAACACCTTGAAAAATCCATTAAATCGACAGGTTAAAAACGTATAAATTATGTCTTTCTGAAATCTTTTTAAGACGTCTAGGGATTTTTATGACGTCATAAAGACGTCATAATGTTATCTATGGGTATGTATAGACTGACACATTCGGATATCTTTCCTTCCATTCGTTAACCAAGCGATTGCTAATGTCGCAGTATATAAGATAAAATTCTTGCAATTTAGGACAATGTTCCATAATAACAGAATATTTTACATCAGCGCGCTCTGCACCAAACATACGCCAGCAATTAAGATATAACCGTTTCAAATTTTTGCACTGCGTTAGTAATTCCAAAATGCGATCTGCGAGGTAAAAATTAATATAGCGCAAATAAACTACTTCCAGGCATTGACAGGAAAAAAGCAATCTGCTCAAACGATCCTCACATTCTTCGACTCTGTAACAAAAATTATATAATTATTATATAGTGTACTTTAATCGCAAAAAGAAATTACGTTAATTTTTTCAAAATTCTCGAAATGCAAGGGAAGCAAACACAAGTTTTGATATTAAGGAATACTTACTGATCGGAGGTGTATCAAATTCTCCGGAGACGATAGATTAGTATCTAATTAACTCGAAAGACCAGAAGGAAGGTATCGCGGTCTCTCTCAACGCGAGAAAAGCGAATGTTGCGGCGTGTAAAGCATGCAAAAAGCGAAAAGCGACTCATCACCCGGCATGTGCCTCGTCTTTTCGATGCAAGTCATGGTGATTCCTTCTAGGTCTGCGCAACCAGGTAGCAAGCAGCAAAGGTAGGCAGCAAGAAAGGGCAATGAAAGCAAAAACCAGCAGGCAGCAAGCAAAGGCAGGAAGCAAAGCAAGCCAAGGCCAATTTAAGCAGGCAGAGAAGATTCGTGCACTCGTCCGAGATGAGAGTTCGCGATATGTGTAGTAGACGGCGAGACTCTTCGATGTATTCTCAGGGACAACTTGATGATGAGTTTTGATGTGTGCTCGACGAGGACTAGACAGTAAGTGCGGGAGCGATCGAGCGATCGAGCGATCCTGCAACACGTGTCGTGAGTGAATAATCTGCTATTCTGCTCCCTATTCGACAAATTCTCCCGCGTCGGTAGATGAACGATGGCAGCACCGACTAGTGAGTAGCACACGTGATATCATCAGTATCGATCGCGATTTACCGATGTCTCGCGTAAATAATAGAAACTAAGGGCTCAGACACAATGCGAGGAATAAGGAATAGAATTCATAGTCTAATTCTTTTTCAATAGACGTGCATTGAAAAAGAATGCGACAATTGATATTTATTTCTTGTTCTTTATTCCTCGCATTGTGTCTGAGCCCTAAATCTAAGAATGCAAGCGAGTTTAACCATGCAACTATAATGTAACATAGAATCAAACATAATGAAAGAAATTCACTAATAGAAAGCTGTATGCAATTTTATACAAGGCGATGCGCCAAATACAATGACATATGTATTTAAAAAACAAAATTAAAAAGCACACACTTACCTATCATTACTTTCGATAGTCACCTTTCGTAAATTCCTACAGTTAGCGAGAACGTTAATACCCTGAAATCTAAAATTACGTGTACACTTTAAATTTATTGCTTCCAAGTCCGGACACGCTTTTCCAAACTCTGCTGCAACTACGTCTAGGTCTATAATTGTATTGGATACAGGTCCCAAATGTAATTCACGCATCCGTTGATTTTTTTGCAATATTTTGCAAAGACCTTGAGTTTGTATAATTGTATAATTAAAGTTTAGATTTTCTAAACTGTTCAGCTCCTCGAGATACAAAAATCCTTTGTCATCTATGAGATCACACCCATTTAGATCCAATTCTAAAAAGAATATATATTAATTATATGCAATTTACCAATCTTGACAACTATATATTTTATTTATTTATATGTACCTTTCAAATTTTTGCATATCTCTGAAATTTTACGTAGGGTAAAATTGTTGACACATAGACAGTGACTTAATCTTAAGTGCGTTAAACGCCTGCCGCAATTATCAATAAATTTTACTAAATTCGTACTATCAATTCTGCTATTTGTAAGATCTAACTGTTTCAAATTTTTACAACTATGTTTTAAGTAAGAAAATACATTTTTGGAAGAAAACCGGTTTACATTTAGTAAGTTTAAACGTGTATAGAGTTCAAAGTCCCGTGTTAAATTATTGAAGCGCTCATTTACTTGATTCATGCGGCATAACGTAATAACATCCAAGTATTTTAATACTTTTAGCAATATTTCATCCTGCAAAGATGAAATATAAAATTTTAATAGATGAGATTATATTATAATAAATATTATTACAAGAAATAGACTTCTATGAATACTTTACAGGAAGCGCAGATAAAGTGCATTGTGATAGCTCTTCGGATTCATCCGAACAGAGTTTTATGCGTTTGGCACAATTTGAATGACTTTTTAATAAACCACGATGCAAGCGTCTCTGTCCAAAATGTTGCATATAACTAGGGATTACTTCTCGAGAAGTCTCTGTATCGCTGCAGTAACATCAAAACGAATTAATTTTTATTATTAACAGAATAAAAACATATTGAATATTACTTAATGTCAACAATTATAATACCTTTTACAAATAAAGCAATATTTGGAAAAATTCTCTTGCAGGTGAACTATATCCAGTTGTGCGTTTTTCAAATCTGCTGTTAAATTATCATCGTCATGATATGGAGATGAAGAGTACATGCAGTTAATTTTTCTTATCAGATTAGTAAAACACTCGTCAGAATTTCTTGAAGAGATCAAATTTGATGTTCCGATAAGCATCACAGCATCTAGCTTTGTGTAAGACTCGGGTGAGCTGATGCTCTTAAATACTAATCTAAGCATTTTGGTTTTAAAATCACATGGCGATAAGGGTGGAGAAAATAATCTTGATGTCGAAGGTACTGGATGGATCTGATTGTGAGACGATTCATCCCACAACTTAAGCCATCGATTTTCAGAATCTTGAACCGAAATTTGAATTACGCTTCCAGGAGTATATACTTCGTAAATAGAGACTCTGATTGGATACACATCTTCATGAAACTCTATATCTTTAAAATAAAAAATATAATTATACTATTTTCTAAAAAAACATATCTTCTTTAACAATATCTTATTTATATCATTTAAATATTGCATACCAATATAATTAGTTCTAGTCGTCTCATAATTCCATCTGAATCCTGCAAAATCAATCCATCTGATCGTAGGTTCTCTGTTTTCGTATCGAGAAGTTGAGATATCAGGATTCCTCTGTATTAAAAAGTCACAAAAAGTGTTAAATGTTATAAACTTTTGTAAGCTTAGATTGCGATTAGGTACTTTCTACGGAAAAATAACAAATAAATCCCGGTAAAAAATTTTATATAAAAATATATAAAAAGAAGAATTTAAAAATGATTAAAAAGATTATTTTTGTATTGCATTTTTTATGAAAAGTAAAGTTTGAGGTAATGATAAAAATTTGCCCATACATAATTATATACGGGGTCAGCCAAATGTCCCTGGACCCCTAAATATTTCGAAAAATATGCGTTTTCGTGAAGAATGTTTCAAACAAAAGTTGTAGGGTTTGAGTACATAGTAAAGCGGCGTTTACACACGCAATGATTAGTGGCGCCATTCGACTAGCGCCAGTAAAAATGCAAGTGTGAACACTTAATACAAACTGGCGCTAGTATAGTGTGGCGTTTACTGGCGATTACTGGTGCCAGTAAATTTAAAGTTAAAATGTTTTAACTTTTAGCAGTACTGGCGCCAGGCTGAAGTGCATCTATATAAAATTTAAGGTTATATGCTTGCTGTCATGTGTGTTTAGATAAAAAATATGCCTAAAAGTGACCCGTAGTCACCCATAGTGACAAATAGTCGCATCCCAACAACTCAGTTGACATTTTGCCGATAAATTTTAAATACATATTTTGCATATTATGCGTCAATAGCATCACTATGTAAACACTTATGAGTTTACCAGTTCAATAGTAAAGATTTCTGGCGCCAATGAATGCCAGTCAGTTGGCGCCACTAATCATTGCGTGTGTAAACGCCGCTTTACATTAGTATGACCTTCAATAGCACCGTCTAGGTCACATAAAAATTACTTTACATTTTTTAAATAAAACCCCCTATATTGCATTACATATTCTTGTAGCTTACGTCGAGAGCTTACCAAAACACTATAATAAAGTTATTTTTTATTAAGTACTTTCCGAGTTATGAAGCTTAAAAGTCACAGTACCTGTTACAGTAAAGTTCATATAAATGAGAGTATAACATGCGGAGCATGATTACCTCAAAATTAGGATTGTTTTCCTAAATTTTTAGGTGCAAATCCGACCGGACATCCTCCGCGTGGTAGATCTTGAGTGATGCTAATGCCGCGCCGGCGCGCGGTAAGTACTGTAACATTCAAGCCTCATAACTCGGAAAGTACTTAATAAAGAAAATAACTTAATTATAGTGTTTCGGAAAGCTCTCGAGATAAGCTACAAAAGTACGTAATGGAAAATAAGGGGTTTTATTTAAAAAATTTATAGTGATTTTTATGTGACCTTGACGGTGCTATTCAAGGTCATACTAATATTACTATGTAATGCGTAACTTAAAGCCCTACAACTTTTGTTTGAAACATTTTTCACAAAAATGCATATTTTTCGAAATATTCAGGGGTCCTGAGACTTTTAGCGGACCCTGTATAACAAAACTGTTATATTTTGTATGGGCATATTGTCTCTCATTACCTCAAACTTCACTTTTTATAAAAAATGCAATGCAAAAATAATCTCTTTAATCATTTTTAGATTCTTCTCTTTATTCTTTTTCCTGTAATATATATACGAACACAGGAGATTATAGAAGAGAAAAAACATGTATGGGCATATTTGATACACATACATATAATTATATACATATATGTATATATGTATTTATATATTTTTATATAAAAAATTTTTTACCGGGAAATAATATTAAGAAATATACACATACCCTCTGGAAATTGCCAAATTCAAAAAGAAATGGTGAATTAAATATTTGTCCATAATTTGGAAATTTGGGTGGCCCAATTATGTCAGATGCAGTACAAAATATACTAAGATTCTGGTGGTCGCTAACAACAAATCACTTTTTCACAAATTGATAGATGAAGTCAACACTATTTTCTTCTCCTACGGATATTCTGCCGACATACGGATGCTGATTACAACTCTCGCAATATAAAGGTTGATTATGGGATGTCATATTTTCTCCCTGAAAAAAGATAAAAAATATGGAGAATAATAATCCTTGCTTTTGTAGCATATATATGCTAAAATGCATTATAATATTATATTTATAATTATAGAGTGTAAAAATTATATAATCCAAGTTTAACTTGCTTTTATTTATCTTGCTAGTATTAAAATTTTTGTTTGCATGTGTACTTGACGTAAACTATAGATTTTAAGTACTATAACAATGAATACTAAAACGCAGTCTTGTAGAAAAAGATTTTAATTAATAAAACAAATCTTGTTATACAGAGAATATTCTAGGCCCAAATTATACTTCTGTAATGGAATATTATGTACATACATAACATTTAAAATATGTCAGTCAAACTTAAAAATGTCTTTACTATTGCGTTATTCTTTTATCTAACAGAATAAATTGTTAATAAATAATTATTGTATATTTCTTAGATTTTGTCATTTTTTTAATAACATTTTTTATTTTTTATAAAATAAATAATTCTTAATATCTTTAGCTAACAATAAGTGTAATAAATTATGCACATTAAATATATATATTTATAAATGTTTTTGGGGACTTCCGGTTGCGCGTGATGAGTGAACGGTTGCTCCGTACACGTACACACACCACTGAATTGCTTACGCGGACGCACGGATTCTAGCAATACGGCCCGAAAATGCTTTCTGGCCGTCCGTAGCAGAAGGCAGTAACGTACCAAGGCTAACAAGCACCCGCTTTTTATAAATTACATATATTCTTATGCACACATGTGCGTAAATACATATTTTATTTGCTTTGATTGCTATCAGTGTCTCTTACAATTTAGTCAAATATTAGCCTTTAACATTGAACTGTTTTGCTGTAAAAAATAAAAATAAAAATTTCGAAAATAATTCATATCTTTTGATCGGTTTAACCGATTTTGATGAAATTTTAATATGTTGTAGATATCATTGAGACATTTGTGGAAAATTCGGGAAAGATTTCTGATGACAGAAACATTGATAAAAAAAATAAATTAGTGTTCTTGATTTTTTTCAGTCCCGATATCTTTCTTGTACAGTTACAAAAAAAAATTTCTAAAATCTTGGAGTAGTTTCCTATCGGACATAATTTTTTGGAAACAATAAAATGGGTAGGTGGTACTTTTAAAAAATAAAGTATTTTTTTTATTTTTTTAAAATATGATATATGCTTTTGGTACAATTACCATATATTTTATGTAGAATTTTGGGATAGTATTCTACAAAAAGTAATTTTTGCGAACCAATAAAATGTGTGAAAAGTATTTAAAAATAACATAATCTTTTTTTTCAAAATTATCACAGCTCTTTGGTACTATCGCCATATTTTTGTTTAGAATCTTGGAATGGAATCCTACGACAAGTAATTTTCCGGAATCGATTAAATAAATAGATGCAGGTACTAAAAAAAAAATTAAATAAAGTAAATTGAAATAATTATAAAAGAATAAACTATAATCGCATTAAATCTAATGTTTTTAATAAATTAGTACACATACACATACACGTATACATACACTCAAAATAATGGAGTACACATACACATTCGTTCACATAATCACTTTCATACTATTATTTACAGTTATATTCATATGGATGAACTAATCTTCATCACTATCTTCATTGATAGTAGGCGTGATGCCGTCTGTTTTAAATATATTTAAATAATAAATATATAATATATTCCCAGATAGCACAGTGACATCAAATGCCGTAATAATGCCGTCTTAGTGACGGAAACTTGACGTGTTGCCGTCAATAAGACGGCATTATTACGGCATTTGCCGTTACTAAATGTCACTTTGCTATCTGGGTTATATAAAATAAATAAAATAAATAAAATAAATAAAAAAATAAAAATAAAAATAAAAAATAAAATAAAATAAAAAAATATTAAATATATAAATACTAAATATATTTAAATATATTTAAAACAGCCAGCATGTCACGCCTATTATCAATAAAGATAGTGATGAAGATTAGTCCATCCATATGAATATATTACTATAAATAGTGTAAATAATAGTATGAGAGTGATTATGTGAACAAATGTGTATGTATACTTCATTATTTTGAGTGTGTATACGTGTATGTGTATGTGTACTTCATAATAAACATTTAACTTAATACGATTAAAGTTTATCCTTTTATAATTATTTCAATTTACTTTATTTTATTATTTTTTTAGTACCTGCACCTATTTATTTAATCGATTCCAAAAAATTACTTGTAGGATTCCATTCCAAGATTCTAAACTAAAATATGGTAATGGTACCAAAAAACATAATTTTAAAAAAAAATATTTTGTTTTTTAAAGTACCTTCTACCCATTTTATTGGTTCGAAAAAAGTACTTGTAGAATACCGTCTCAAAAGTCTAATTACATTATAAAACATTACATAACAAAATAAATACGGCAATGGTACAAAAAGCATCATAAATTTAAAAAATAAAAAAAATCTTATTTTTTTAAACTTTTGCCTACCTATTTTATTGGCTCGAAAAAATTACTTGTAGAATACTGTCTCAAAATTCTACATAAAATGTATGGCGACCGCACCAAAAGCATATCATATCTTAAAAAAAAAAAAGTATACTTTATTTTTTAAAAGTACCGCCTAGCCTACCCATTTCATTGCTTCCAAAAAATTATGTCCGATAAGAAACTGCTCCAAGATTCTAGAAAAATTTGTTCGTAATTGTACAAGAAAGATATCGGGACTGAAAAAAATCGAGAACATTTATTTATTTTTTTATCAATGTTTCTGTCATCATAAACCTTTCCCGAATTTTCCAAAAATGTGTCTCAATAATATGTACAACATATTAAAATTTCAGCACAATCGGTTCAGCCAATTAAAAGATATGAATTATTTTCGAAATTTTTATTTTTATTTCTTACAGCAAAACAGTTCAATGTTAAAGGCTAATATTTGACTAAATTGTAAGAGACACTGATGATAGCAATCAAAGCAAAAAAATGAGCATAATCCGTGTGGAGGAACATTGACCCTTCTTATTCGGCTACGGCCTTTATTCTATCTTTATATAGGAAAATATACACTCTCAGTCTTAGCATCAGAGCAGAGGGTAACGCAGCTGATGAACAGTATTGATAACAAACTGAATGAAAATCTTAATTATTAATATCATTATGTTGTAATAATTAAGATTTTTATTCAGTTTGTTATCTATACTGTTCATCAGCTGCGTTACCCTCTGCTTGAAAGAGTTTACATAAAAAGTTCAGCGTTGGAAACCTCATATTATTCACAATTCTCCATTACTTGTTTTAAATCTACAGCTTCCTTTTCAGTAATAGATTGATAGTCTAAAGTAATAGGTGATGGCAAAAAATCTGAAATTATTGCACTATCATGCAGAAGCACTAAGAATTTAAAAATATATTTTTATGCATATTAAAAGATATATTAGCAATCAGTCTAATTACAAAAGAAGGTGTACCAGATAATCTTCCAATTCCATTTCCATGAAATATATATATATATATATATATATATATATATTATTAATGAAAATGGAATTGGAAGATTTGATTAAGTTTTGTCTATTACAGCCACTTTTCAGATCACTTTTTTATTTTATTTTGAATTTCTAAAATAATATAAGGGTGTATTTTTTGTGTATTTTTGCTTATCTCTCTTTTTAAAAGTGTTTTTATTTTTTAAATCATATTTAGTTCTTATTTGTTTAATATAATTTTACTGCTGCGTTTTTTAAATTACGCATTATAATCAATATTTTGCTTTTCTAATTTGACTGAAAATGTAAGTAGTCTTCTCTTATTTTAAGGTGTAAATTAAAATAAAATAAAAAATAAAAATTATGCTTATTTTTCATTTTTAGTGTGTGTATATACCTATAGGATGGATATAGTTAACTTGCGATTATAGTGCATCATAAATAATAACGTGTAGAAATATTATCACGAAAGACAACATCTGCAATTATAATTTGATTGCAAACACGATGAAAAGGATTGACTTTCACATTTGTGCATGCATATATATATATATATATATTAGAGTGGTCCTTAAAAAGGGTAATTTTGAATTTTGACTGCTCAAACGGTTCGGAAAGCTCGAAATAAATAAAAAAAAATCTGTGCAAAAGCGCAGCTTCCTATCTCAATTTTAACACGTGCCGCAGAGCACTTGAATTTTCCTATTAAAATCAAATAGCAAATGATTTTAGTATGAATGCAATAACGATCGGAAAAATTTGAAACTTGGCAATTCTCTTACCTATAGTTGTACCTATCTTCTGAAATTTCTATAGATTTTTATCTAAATATTTCAGGTTGCTAGTGGTCGATGAAAATAATTTTATTTTTTTATTTTTTAATCAAATAGCAAATGATTTTAGTATGAATGCAATAGCGGTCGGAAAAATTTGAAACTTGGCAATTCTCTTACCTATAGTTGTGCCTATCTTCTGACATTTTTATAGATTTTTATCTATACATTTCAGGTTGCTAGACCACTTTAATATATATATATATATATATTAGAGTGGTCTTTAAAAATGGTAATTTTGAATTTTGACTGCTCGAACGGTTCGGAAGGCTCGAAATAAATAAAAAAAAAAATCTGTGCAAAAGCACAGCTTTCTATCTCAATTTTATCCTATCTCATATTACACACATGCATATATATATATATATATATATATATATATATATATGCATGTGTGTAATATGCATGACATGTAAAATGCTTGTAACGATTTCATGTTTTTTTACGATACAAAATATATATACATAAAATATATTGATTTTTCAATTTTTTTATTAATTTTTAATTATACATACACACACACACACACAAATAGATTCTTCTTATTTTTCAAAATTATCTTTATTTTTGTTCATACTTTACATAGGCATACATATACAAAAAAAATAAAAATAATATGATAGCCGGTTTTTGCTGCCATTATCTCTCAATATTTGCATCCGTGTGCTCACGTATTAGTGTTTGTACTTTGTACATGGACGGTACTACATATGCGATGTAAGAGGAATGGGCAGCTAGCAACGGGTAAGGTTGGGTTAGTCTCGAGTCTGTATTTAATTTATTATAAATTTTTAAGAGCCAAAATGCAAAATCGGGCTTTTTAGCGCTCTACAGATGAACTTACTGATTAAGAATATCCTAAATGGAATAAGATTCATTCGATATTTTGGCTAAAATATTGTTATTACGGTTCTCACTAGATCTAAGGTGCTGGGGAAATTTTCGTTGTAACATACTGACTGCTTGACAGAAGAGATCATCATTCCATCTTTATCTCTCTTACATCGCATATGTAGTAACGTCTATGTACAAAGTACAAACACTAATACGTGAGCACACGGATGCAAATATTGAGAGATAATGGCAGCAAAAACCGGCTATCATATTATTTTTATTTTTTTTGTATATGTATGCCTATGTAAAGAATGAACAAAAATAAAGATAATTTTGAAAAATAAAAAAAATCTATAATTTGTGCGTGTGTGTGTGTGTATGTATAATTAAAAATTAATAAAAAAATTGAAAAATCAATATATTTTATGTATATATATTTTTTATCGTAAAAAAACATAAAATCGTTACAAGCATTTTACATGTCATGCATATAACATGCATGTATATATATATATATACATGCATGTTATATGCATGGGTGGTCCGTATTACTGCATAATTACCCAAATATATTATATATATATATATATATATATATATATATATATATATATATATATAATATATTTGGGTAATTATGCAGTAATACGGACCACCCTCCGATGACCTTGACCTTCACATATGTTGTCAAGGTCACCCTCCTGAGTGACCTTCAGAAGGTTTTAGCCGTCGCTCGTTATTCGTTAAAAAGTTACTAACAAAAAAAGTTCGAAAAATATAGCAGTTATTTTGAGTATTGAAAGGCACAAACGACCTTGACTTTGACATATATTGTCAAGATCACCCTCCTGAGTAACCTTCAGAAAGTTTTAGCTGGCGGTTATTGTTTATTAAAAAGTTATAAACAAAAAAATTTGGTAGAGAAAATTATTTAAAACAGTGAATTGTGGTATATTGAAAGGAAAGTTACCAACTATTTTCTGCTTTAAATAACTTTCCTTTCAATATACCAACAATTCACTGCTTTAAATAATTTTCCCACCAAAAGTTATAAACAAAAAAAATTTGGTGGAAAAAATTATTTAAAGCAGTGAATTGTTGATATATTGAAGGGAAAGTTACCAACTATTCTCTGCTTTAAATAACTTTCCTTTCAATATGCCAACAATTCACTGCTTTAAGTAATTCTCCCCACCAAAAAAAAATTTTTTTTTTGGTACATACTTGTAAAGCGCGTCACTAACCTATAGGTTAGTGACGCGCTTTAAAAGTACGTGCTTTGTAAGTTAAAGCACATACTCTCTAGTCTCTGCTTTAAATAACTTTCCTTTCAATATACCAACAATTCACTGCTTTAAATAATTTTCCTTCGTTCATACATGTACTATTTCCACATAAATATCAGTCATTTATGTCTATTAGTACTCAAAATAACTGCTACATTTTTCAAACTTTTTTTGTTAATAACTTTTTAACGAATAACCAGCGACGGCTGAAACCTTCTGAAGGTCACTCAGGAGGGTGACCTTGATAACATATGTCAAGGTCAAGGTCATCGGAGGGTGGTCCGTATTACTGCATAATTACCTATATTTGTAGTGTACCTTAATTAAAAAATAAATACGTACCTTGTTTTAATTACTATATATTTATATATAAAATCCTCCTTGGTTAAACTATAATATAAAGATTTATATAAAGGTATCTTCGTCGACGAGCAAAATATATCACAGACCTTACAGCTCGACAGCTAGCGAATAAATGGTACAAGAGCACGCGTGGAAAGATTAAATAAAGATGCAATCCAACGTGGAGGAAAAAGCGGAATAGAAGAGAAGTACAATGGAGTGGGAGGTAACCAATCGGAACGTTTATCCAAAAAACGTAATTAAAGGGTCTGAAGCCTGGGGCCTGGGACCTTAAAGGTGCCTTTTCATATGCAGCATGCTGCAGCAGCAAATCAGTCACGTGACCAAAATTTAATAACAATAAATATATTTTTATATCTCACTTAATACCATTTTTTGTTTATGATTGCATCGTGGACACAGAGCTTTACACAGCCGAGTAGCTCTCGAGCGAGTACGGATGTGTAGCGTTGTGTCGACAATTACGGCAATTGGAACACAACTTGTGTCGCCGTGTGCACGAAAATGTCTAGGGATATTGCAATTGGAAAGCACCCTGTTGTGGCCCGGTTTCACCAACGTGATTTAATCTAATCGGTCGATTAAACTCACTCTTCGTCTCTTTCTAATTGTCCAGTTAGGAAGAGACGAAGAGTGAGTTTAATCGACCGATTAGATTAAATCACGTTGGTGAAACCGGGCCTGTTGTGTCGACGATGGGTGCTTTCCAATTGTTTAACACATCCTAACACAAACATACACAGGAAGGCACAAAGTGTAGCGATGTGCACGACTCAATTGGAACAAAGTGTGTACTAATGTGTACGCTGTGTACGGTTTTGGGTAGGATTATTCATTATTGTGATACAAGATAATTCGAATTACTTATTACTTCAATGATACTCTTGATATTTTCGTTGATTTGTAGTTTTTTCGCCCTTTTAAATAAAAAAAAAAAAGAAATGCGCGGCCACTCATTTATAGCTGTCGTGGCTAGTAACTATTTCATTGTCACTAGAGAACATAAGCTTACACAGCCGACTAGGGCCCGGTTTCACCAGAGAGAAGGATGAGAGCGGTCATGGGCGCATTTTAGCTGTCACCTTATTCCGTGGCGCCTCTATGTCCATAAAATGTGGACATTGAACTACGTATCCAATGTCCACGAATCCCGTAGGTAATGTCCACGATTTTGTGGACCTCTTCCGTGCTATGTCCACGATTTTGTGGTTCTCTTCCGTGCTATGTCCATGATACCGAAAATCAATAAGGCGAATGAGTCAGACAAGGACCGACAAACAATCGCTTCGTTCTTGTCTCACGTATCACGTTACGGTGGGCACGAAGCGAGCTAGCAGCGACGAAGCCAAATTTTCCTGTTATCCGTCTCGCTTCTCTTACGCGCTGCGTTTCGTTCAATTTCAAAAATTAATATCTCTGGTTATATCTGTCGTAGAGAAATCTTTAAAAAAGCATTTTAAAGCTGAGGAGACAATCTTTTCGAAAAAAATAGTTTAAGTTGCAAGAAATTGCAAATTCCAATTGTTATAAGCAATTGAAATGTTTAATTATTTTTTTTTACTAAAAAGTACATTTCTTTTAATTTTTAAAATACTGCTATCTCATTTTCTACTTTATTCTGAAAGTACACATATTTTTTATTTTATAAATAAACGGTGGTTTCTATTTTTTATATAATTTTAATGACTGAGATGCCGTGCCGTTCTCGCGTCCCTGGCTTGACCAAGTGGCACAGCACATTGATTTCTTCGGAAATCTCTTGTAGGAAGAAATGTATGTATAGTATAAATGACATAATATATAATGTTAAATATATAATTAAAATTATACAAATCATATTTTTGTTATAAATATCACATTTTAATCATTATTGTGTAGTATATTCTGGTAAAGTAAATTGTTACTGTACTGTATAATTTGACCATTAATTTTCTTTTCTGTTTTGAAATTGCCGAGATTTTACGTAATGAATGTTATGCTCAAATTTTTCTTATTGAGAAATTTATAAAGTTATGAAGAACAGTGTAAATTGCAATTTTGTTGAACTGCAGTAGATGAAAAAGTAATAGCGTAGTCACTTACAGGCTTAAAAGACCGAGAGACTTGCCGTAGAGCGCCAAAAGTCTAGGCCTATATAGGAATTTTCCGATAAGAAAAAATAGAGCATAACATTCATTACGTAAAATCTCGGCAATTCAAAACAGAAAAGGAAATTAATGGTCAAATTATACGTAGTACAGTAACAATAATTTACTTTACCAAAATATTACACGATAATTATTAAAATATAATATCTATTGATCATAACAAAAATGTGATTTTTAAATAATTTTAATTATATTCAACATTATATAGGTATTATGTCATTCATATTATACATATATACTGATATACATTCTTCCTACAAGAGATTTCCGAAGAAATCTATGTGTCGTGCCACTTTGTCGAGCCAGAAACGCGAGCACGGCACGGCACGGCATCTCAGATATTAAAGTTATATAAGAAATGGAATCCATTGTTTCGTTATCTTTATAAAATAAAAAATATGTGTATTTTCAGAATAAAGTAAAAAATAAAATGGCATCATTAAAAAAAATTTTTAAATGTATTTTTAATAAAAAAATTAATTATACATTTTAATTGCTTCTAACAATTGCAATTTGCAATTTCTTGTAACTTGAACTATTATTTTCAAAAAGATTGTTTTCTTAGCTTTAAATTGCTTTTTTAAGGATCTCACGACAAATATAACCAGAGATTAATTTTTGAAGTTGACTTCTTTATTTTTCACGAAAATTGTATTGCTTATAACTTTTGCAAAAAAAAAACATTTTGGTCGAACAAAAAATACGTATCTGCTTATTTTATGTATATTTCTTGTAAGTAAAGTTTCACAATCAATTTAAAAAATAAGTCATTTCTCGTCCGATTTGACGTGGAATTGCCCATATGCATAATATAATATATATAAAAGATGTGTATTTTTTAAAGGGTATAGCAAGATAAGGGGGGATAACACATGCGGTCCATAAACAAAATTAATTTGGATTAGGGGCATTTTTAAAGGTATAATAATTAATAACATTATCTGTGGAGAATTCCATATCTCTTTCTCGCTCCATTTCCGGAATATCATAAAAATACCGCGTATTTTTTTCTCTGCCGCTATTATAGATATCAAGCTGAGGTTGGTCTCATATATCATAAATCATTTAAGGCATTATGAAACATACGTTTTTCTTTAGAATTTTTCAGGCCAAAACTTTACTTGCAGAATCGTTTGAAATATTCAAGAAATGTTTTCGCACGCTCCTTAAGACGTAAAACCTTGGAAAAAATTTAGAATATACCTATATGTTACATAAAAGAGTATCTTCCCAATTTTTTTCAGATTTTTTCAAACATGCCACCATATTTTAAAAAAACTTATTTGTTTCATTGTTTCGTAATAATAAAAATTAAAATCAATAAATACATTGCTTCATTTAACTACAATAATATTGTTTTAATTTTCTTCAATATTCGTATTATTAATGATAAAGATAATAGCTGTCACCTAAGCAGTTTCTAAGTTGATAATTCACGAACCAATTAGCCTGTTTAATTATGTAAGTAAAGGACAAAGAATTTTCAAAGGCTTATAAGTTAATGATTATTTACATCTTTATAAATCACAATTTTATGTTTACTTTAAGAATATAAGATTTATGTACAATCACATATATTTATTCGTTCCAATAAAACAATTTAATCTTTATCACTATAACTCTCGTCAATAATTGAGTCAATTCTTCCAGTTTTAAAAATCTTTGTTAAGATTTCTGCTGGTATTCCTGCCTGGATTTCTTACTATTTCTGCCAAATACCGGACATGTAAAAGATAATAAATAATCACAGAAACATGTGAACAACAACGAATAGTCAAGTCCATTCTTACACATTTACACGTGTATCACAAAATTCCACTTTACCTAACAGAATTAGGTTTATATTGGACATATAGCACTTGTATACACTTCTTTGTATATTTTTTATGAATCTCAGTTATTTAAGAGAGAATCTTGACTTATTGAAGTTTTTGAATGGTCCCGGCATATTAATAAAAAATATACAAAAGTGTATATAAGTGCTATATATCCAACATAAACCTAATTCTTTTGGGTAAAGAGGAATTTTGTGATACACGTGTAAATGTAATGGACGTAGGACTATTTGTTGTTGTTTACCTGTTTCTGCGATTATATTTATTATTTTTCACATGTATTTAGCAGGAATAGTGAGACCAGCAGAAATCTTACAAGAATTTTTAAAACTGGAAAAATTTACCCAATTATTGACGAGAATAGTGATAAAGATTAAATTGTTGTAATTATTGCAACAAATAAATATATGTTATTGTATATACTTAAATCTTATAGTTTTTAAAGTAATCATAAAACTGTGATTTATAATAAATATGTAAATAATCATTCACTTATAAGTCTTTGAGAATTCTTTGTCCTTTACTTACATAATTAAACAGCCTAATTGATTTGTGAATTATCAACTTAGAAACAGCTTACAATGGAAGCAATCGATTGTTGTAAAAAAAAAAACAGGAAAAGTAATTTTAAAAAATTTGTATCGATCCGCATTTAATTTTATAAAATTGCAATGTTAATAAAAATTAATATTATTATTTGATTCCTTTCATTATTCTACGTATAAAAGTGTGAAGATAAAGTCATTAAAAAGTGAATACCTACTTTGCAAGATATTTCATATTTTGTATTAAAAATATCATGACAAAATTTGAAATATCTCAGGAAATTTTTAACGAAAGAGAACTTTATTATAGGGTTTTGAACACGTCTCGACAAGGGCTACAAGAATATGCAATAAAAAATAGGAAATTTCATTTAAGGAAACATCAATCACATTGACCTGGCCTTGAAAAGGTTACTCAAGGTCAAGTCCATATTTTCATCATGTGGCCCCCATCAAACCATGTAACTTTTGTCTGAAACACTTTTCTGTATCTTCCATTTGCCTGCGCCATTTAAAATAGTCCACCCTGTATATGTATATATATATACATATATATATATATATATATATATATTGATATATATATAGATATATATAGATATATATAATTATTATTATACATATAGGCAAAATTCCACGTCAAATCGGACGAAAAATGACCTCGTATTTTTTAAATTGATTGTGAAACTTTATTTACATGAAATATACATAAAATAAGCAGATACGTATTTTTTGTTTGTCCGAATTTTTTTTGCAAATGTAAGCAATACAATTTTCATAAAAAATAAAGTCGTTAACTTTAAAAATTAATATCTCTGGTTACATTTGTCGTAGGGAGATCCTTAAAAAAGCAATTTAAAGCTAAGGAGACAATCTTTTTGAAAAAAATAGTTTAAGTTACAAGAAATTGCGCATTCCAATTGTAATAAGCAATTAAAATGTTCAATTAATTTTTTTTTATTAAAAAATACCTTAAAAATTTTTTTAAAATAATGCTATATCTTATTCTTTATTTTATTCTGATAGTACACATATTTTTTATTTTACGAAGAAACGATAGATTCTATTTTTTATATAATTTTAATGACTGAGGCTCCGCGTTGCGCCGCACCGTGCTCACGTCTCTGGCTCGACCAAGTAGCACGGCACATCGATTTCTTCGAAAATCTCTTGTAGGAAGAATTTACAGTATAAATGACATAATAGGGGAATTGTGCCTAAAACGACATAGGCCGTATTTATATAGTCGGATCTTATATTTAAGACCATCTTAAGTAATGTCCTAAGATGCTAATGAACCAATCACAGAGCCGTATTAGCATCTTAAGACATTACTTAAGACAATCTTGAATATAAGATCCGACTATGAATACCGGCCATAATATGCTAGTTTGGCGCTTTATATCGCTGCTAGAGGACCCGCTGTTACATTTTTATACGTCAAAATCCATCATGTTTTTAATACCTGTTGCAAATTGGTAATGAGTAGGGGAAAGTGGGGCACGTTGAGACACCTAAATTCAACTCGCTGTATTTTTGTAAATATTTATGCTAAAATTCTTTTCAAAGTGATTTGCAGCACAAATTTACATAAATTTTGAAATTTTAATAAGTTTATTGGTTTAGCGTGCTTTACTTCCTAAATAAATAAAAAAAATCAATTTCCGAAAAATGTCTCAACCTGTCCCACTTTTCCCTATACGCTTGAGAATGGAAATTTTGCCATCTAATCGAAAACGTAAGTATAAAAAATTGCGATGCTATTGTAGACATTTATAATTTTCAAATAAGAACCATTATTGCTCGAATTTTGGCCGTTTTCTATTGTTTAAGCGTATAGAAAATTATTTTGGCACATTTGTCTTTAGCTCATTACTTTATTTCTTTGTTTGATATTTAATATTTTTATGTTTCATCATTGAGTGTTCTTATATGAAGTCATGCTGTTGCACTTATTATATTTTTCTAATACAATCTAACTTTTTATTTTATGGATAGAAAGTTTTACTAGTGACCGGACAAAATAACATATACTAATTATTTTAGGCCAGCAACCATATGTAATATTGCTC
The DNA here is from genome assembly GCA_035220615.1 of Leptothorax acervorum. Classification (NCBI taxonomy): domain Eukaryota; kingdom Metazoa; phylum Arthropoda; class Insecta; order Hymenoptera; family Formicidae; genus Leptothorax; species Leptothorax acervorum. Next base: position 272,953 of record JASTWQ010000137.1, on the reverse strand, counting down.
TGATATCTCCAAATATAAAAAGTGCAACAGCGTGGCTACATATAAGAAAACTCAATGATAAAACATATTCTTGAATAAAGATTAGATACCAACCCGGATACCAAACAAAGAAATAAAGTAATGAGCTAAAGAAAAATGTGCCAAAAAAATTTTTTATATTTACGTTTTCGATTAAATGGCAAAATTTCCATTCACAAGCGTGCACTCACTACCATAACTTGTAACAGGTACTTATAAAGACACGATGGATTTTGATGTTTAATGTAAGTATTGTCGCTCTTCTAAACTGCAGCGATATTAAGCACCTAAACTAGCACTATGTCATTTTGCCCGATATATCAAGGCAAAATGAACAATTGTAGTGTTTTGTTTATATGTTGTTACATAACTAATGCAAATTTATAAAAATTTTTAAATATTATAATACCAAACTATGTTTATCCTAAAATGTTTCTAAACAGGTTACATAATTTTTAAGTACTACAGAATAAATTGACAATGTTTAAAAAAAAAGTATGTCGTTTTGGGCACAATTCCCTTACACTAGTATATATGTAATGTATATATAATGACATAATATATAATTAAATTTAATTAAAATTATATACAAATCAGAATTTTGTTATTACATTTTAAAAATTTTGCATTATTTCTGCTAAAGTAAATTTTGTTACTGTACTGTATAATTTGACCGTTAATTTTCTTTTCCGTTGTAAATTGCCGGAATTTTCCGTAATGGATATTGTGCTCTAATTTTTCTTATCGGGAAATTCCTATAGGCCCAGACTTTTGGCGCTCTACGGCAAGTCTCTCGGTTCTTAAGGTAGTATATGTAGCGTGAAACGCAAATTGTAAGAAAAATTTGAAATTTTCACTATACGTTAATAAATGTGGTATCTCACATCTGTACAACTTAAAAGTGATTGACCATCCCGAACGCGAGATAATCACAGTCAAAAATTGCATTTTTTCCATGTATTGCATGCACAAAGCATACACAGAAATCTCGTATTTTGGATTGTAATAATTAGAGACAATTTAAGAAAGTGATAAAAAACGGATATATTATAGCGGAAAAACACATTAGAAATACTAGTTAGAAAAAAACCGAAATTATTGACTATTTAGATTTAGAAATACAATAACAAATAGACCTCGATTTTCACGATTATTCGACGTAAAGAAGCGACTAGAGGAGAAAAATAACAGAATAGCCTTTTGTTCTGTGTGTGAGGGACAGAATTATCCAAAAGTTTTCAGTCTGTAACCGTAAATAGTCGGATGTTTTCACGTCAATTTAGAGTATAAAATTTTGGATACTGTCGCGATACAACCCTGGTGAAAATAGAAAGCCTCTCGGAGCGTCAAAGAAGCGTAAATGAAGAGATTTAACGCCTCTTTGACACTCCAATGATTTTCCATTGACTCTTTGCTGTTTCGAATACCCATACACGCTCCCCAAACGCTCCCCGAACGCTCCATAAAGTGTGTATGAAGCTTTCCGATACACTTCTCGCACACTTCACTGATTAACACTTCGTCTACGCTTCCGAAACGTTCCGTAAAGAGTGTATGGAGCTTATTGATACACTTCTCGCACACTTCACTGATTGACACTTCGTCTACGTTTCCCAAACACTCCGTAAAGAGTGTATGAAGCTTATCGATGCACTTCTCGCACACTTCACTGATTGACACTTCGTCTACGCTTCCCAAACGCTTCGTAAAGAGTATATGCAGCTTACCGATACACTTCTCGCACACTTCATCAATTTTGTAAGAAATATATATATACATGTATATTAAGCCGACCCTATTAAAAGGGTAATAATAATATAGCTGACACCTTCCGTACGTCTGCTAACAATAAGTGTAACATATGTAGACAATATGAAACGTCTTCATCAATCAATGTTATAGCACAGTGCGGAAGGTGACTGACTCAAGATCCAGGGGTTCCAGGTTCAAATCCAGCGGTGGACGTAAGCAAATTTTCTAAGTACAATATAAATTTATTTAGTTAAGCTTGGACGTAATCAAGATTTTCAGCAATAAAATAATGGTTTACGATAAGTAAATTTTATATTTTATTTTGCAGTATAAATTATAAAAGCGCGGTTCCACAACGCTCGGTTAACGCTTTTTTAACGTTTAGATGTCGCTTTCTTTACGCTCCGATGTTCCAATTTTCGCTTCTTACAGGCTTCGCTTACACTTCCGTTACACTTCTCTTACACTCGACTTACTCTCCAATTTACGCTTTACTGACGTTTCTTTTACGTTTTATTTTCACCAGGGAACTACCTTGTCTGTAAATGACCACGCTATTACTTTTTAATCTTCTGCGGTTCAACAAAATTGCAATTTACACTGTTCTTCATAACTTTATAAATTTCTCAATAAGAAAAATTTGAGCATAACATTCATTACGTAAAATCTCGGCAATTTCAAAACAGAAAAGAAAATTAATGGTCAAATTATACAGTACAGTAACAATTTACTTTACCAGAATATACTACACAATAATGATTAAAATGTGATATTTGTAACAAAAATATGATTTGTATAATTTTGATTATATATTTAACATTATATATTATGTCATTTATACTATACATACATTTCTTCCTACAAGAGATTTCCGAAGAAATCAATGTGCTGTGCCACTTGGTCAAGCCAGGGACGCGAGAACGGCACGGCATCTCAGTCATTAAAATTATATAAAAAATAGAATCCACCGTTTATTTATAAAATAAAAAATATGTGTACTTTCAGAATAAAGTAGAAAATGAGATAGCAGTATTTTAAAAATTAAAAGAAATGTACTTTTTAGTGAAAAAAATAATTAAACATTTCAATTGCTTATAACAATTGGAATTTGCAATTTCTTGCAACTTAAACTATTTTTTTCGAAAAGATTGTCTCCTCAGCTTTAAAATGCTTTTTTAAAGATTTCTCTACGACAGATATAACCAGAGATATTAATTTTTGAAATTGAACGAAACGCAGCGCGTAAGAGAAGCGAGACGGATAACAGGAAAATTTGGCTTCGCCGCTGCTAGCTCGCTTCGTGCCCACCGTAACGTGATACGTGAGACAAGAACGAAGCGATTGTTTGTCGGTCCTTGTCTGACTCATTCACCTTATTGATTTTCGGTATCATGGACATAGCACGGAAGAGAACCACAAAATCGTGGACATAGCACGGAAGAGGTCCACAAAATCGTGGACATTACCTACGGGATTTGTGGACATTGGATACGTAGTTCAATGTCCACATTTTATGGACATAGAGGCGCCACGGAATAAGGTGACAGCTAAAATGCGCCCATGACCGCTCTCATCCTTCTCTCTGGTAGAGTTTTGGAACGTAGCCCATGTATTCTTTCCACCATGCCCCGGCCTTCAGGCACCTCTCTGCCGAGAAAGTGTCGAAAAGTGTAGAAGTGCAGCTGCCGCCGAACGTTCGAGAAGCTCCCGCGGTCTTCGATCTCGATGTATCGCGACATCGCGAGAGAGCTTCGCGCGAATCGCGATCGCTCGTTTCCTGCTTCCTGCTCCATACGACACGAGGGATGTCGCACGGCGCCGTTTCGCGCTCGTAGGAACCAAGGAACCGCATAACCCGAGGTCGAAGACGGAACGTGCGTGGAGCAACCCCGGGGACAAGAAGGAGGTGGAGGAGGAGTCGCGTGTTAATCGGCGTGCCTGACTTTCACCGTATCGCCGTTTCGCCGGTCGCAACTGTCCGGGGCCACATACAGCACCATGGCGATGAACGTGCCGTACGAGGCGATCGGCAAGGGTTTTGTCCAACAATATTACGCGATGTTCGATGACCCGGCGCAGAGGCCGAATCTTATAAACATGTACAATGTAAGAGCCGATCCCGCGACCACTTCCCGGGGCCGGTTTCGTCGCCGGTCCCGTTCCGCGATTTCCCCGCCCGGTCTCGCGACTGACTGACATAACCTGTTTCCAGGCGGAGACATCCTTCATGACGTTCGAGGGCTTGCAGATACAGGGCGCTATCAAAATCATGGAAAAGTTAACTGTGAGTAAAGTTTCCCGCCGCCGCTCCGAAATCGGTCCACGGTTACGGTACTTATTCACAGTATTATATCACACCCAATCCGTCTTGTGAGAGGTATCTTTCTTCTTTCGGATTTACCAAAATGTGCTCTCGCGCAACTAGTCTATTCTTCTTGTTAGTGGATTATCCATCATCAAGTCAGCTGTCAGAGCGTCAGTAGGAGAGCCAAGAAGAATTTATCTATTCAAAGAAACAGTCTTTTCATAGAAGAAGACGATAATCTTTATATCTTTCTTCGTAGGAGATTATTAATATGCTTTTAACATGACCTTTATATTTTTCTTTGTTCGGAGTTTATTACTGAGAATCTAGAAACTAATTTAACATTCCTAACTGGTGTATTTGTAAACATAAAGATTATTCTGACTTAAAAGTATGAAGTTTAAGAATTCCAAAATCAGAAGGATCAGAGCTGGACAGAGACGATAGAATCTAGATACAAGATATACATAATATTTGTATGGAAGATATTTGTTGTACGTTAGACCTTGTATTTATGTTTTGCCAAATATGTTATTTGGCTTGTACGTTTAATCTTTCTATTTTGATTTTTAAATCTTATTTTCTCACTATTATTAGTCATTATTACTCTGTGAATTTAATAAAAAAAATTTGTATATTAATAGTAGTGCGCCATTATATTAACTTTTTTTTTTCAGAGCTTATCCTTTCAAAAAATAAATCGGATAATAACAGCGATCGATTCGCAACCGATGTTCGATGGCGGAGTTCTCATTAATGTATTAGGAAGGTTGCAGGTAAGGAAAGTACAGCTAACAGTAGTACAGTAACAAAGAAGTATTCATTTAAAAAGCGTCTAATGCGACAAAATACAATTAATTACATAGTGGAGGCAGCGCTAAGTTATACTGTGATAAAAAGTGATAAAATTATTTTAAAAAATATCTACTAAAATTTTATATATTTTAAAGCATATATAAGATTTATGTTTTATATTAAACCAATCGGTTCAGTAATTTAATTCTCAGTTTTCTGAAACAGTCCTGTAAGTTTGATTTTTACATACGTATGTACAAGAATTGTACAAGAATAAATTAGTACTAGATGTGATATATATCTACTAGAATTATAGATTTTTTATAATAAGGCAGATTTTAACGTATGGGAAATTAGGCGGAAATAGAATAGAACCTATAGGTAGGAATTATAGACGGGAAATAAGTTCTCTGTAGTAAGCGGTTTTCATCGGTATCTTAAACTATAGAAAAATACTCAACGATTATTGATGATCGTACAGACTGACGAAGATCAACCTCACGCGTACATCCAGACATTTGTCCTGAAGCCGATCGGTACCAGTTTTTACGTGCAGCACGACATCTTCAGACTTGCGTTACACGACACGGTTTAAGCATCAAGTACCGCAAAATCTACCTTCGTTGCTCTGCGTACCGTGCTAACAGGCAAGCCTCGTCCGATGTTTCACATCCATGTATTCGCTGCATATCGCTTTTGTTTTATCTTGATTTAGCACAAAATTTCTGGGGCAATAGAACTCTTCAATAACGTATTCTTGCATCCCTATAGGCAGTGCTAAAAATCTGTGTTATGTTTGCGACTAATTGCGATAACTTGAAATTTTTCAATTTTATTGACATTTTCTACGATTGTTTTAATTCGCAGCTTGATATTTTTTTCTCAATACTACGTTTGCTACTTATTTTTATTTTTAATCGATATTTCCCTTCGCGGTTTTTCTTTTTATTAATATATCGCCTTAAAAAACGTGTATTTTATTTAATCTAAAATTATTACGTTATAAAATAATTATATTAGCATCGTTATTTATGCATTTCATGTTATATAAAGTATAGACATCTATGAAATGTACAATATCTAATTCGGAGATCTCAGACGCACAAGCCACGAGCCACAAGTAGCCAACTCCTGTAAAAATTGCGCAAATGTACGAGTCTGGGTTCACTGATTTAATTCGACGCGTTACGAGTAGATAGCTTGATACAAAATTAAATTGCTGAACAAATTGGAACAATGATTAAATCATAATGTAAATTAACATTTAAATACTTATTTCTGTATTTTTAACATTAAAAATTGTGTGAATCATATAATATTTCAATAACTAATGTAACATTGACATTATTTAATTATTAAGTGCTACTTAACACATATTGTTATATGTGTGTAATATATAGCTTATTTACGTTTAATTACAGGCAGACGAGGATCCACCACACGCCTTCTCGCAATGCTTCGTGCTGAAGCCACTGGGTAATTCATACTACTGTCAGCATGATATCTTCCGCCTTAACATTCATGATAGCGCATGAACGAGGAAGATCGTGCTGATGTTCGCGACGAGCGCGTGAGCAGACAGGTTGCCGAGCGACCGGATGCCGTGGAGATCGCGATTAATAAGTGAGCCACCTAATCTCATCAATAACCCTCTCGTCACAACCACATCCTACCTATCCCTGTTCTTTCTATAGATAATATTAAAAGTTTTATATATGAAGAATATCTCTCCGCTTATATCTTGGCCACGATAAAAAAAAAGAAAACGAATCGAGAAACATCTGATATCACACAGTTTAGGTAATTTCGCTTTTCTTCGTACAACATATATATGCATACACACAAATACATATGTACATATATATATATGTTGTTCGAAATTTACATTTCTTAGTTATACGTACTAGCACAACATACATACATAGATGTCTCATTGATCGAGAGAGTTTAATTTTTGACGGCAGGTAATATCTTTGCATTACTACGCTTTGAAATGTATTGTAACATATTTTACATTTAAAATGCTGTGTATTTTTGTAATACGAAAAAAATGTTGGCCATTAAATACAAGAATACGGAATTAATCGGACAAGTTGATTATCTATTCCACAGACGGTAAACGTAAACAAGGTTCACGTACCTTGACATTTTTATCGGTCGCGACAAAACATACATCTCTATTACAATATGAACGAATTATTAAACAATAGTGATATGTATCAGGATATTAGATGGTGCTGAATAAATCTCGGGGCAGATTTTATATAATATACCTTTTAATGTGATATCTCATTATATAAGTAGAGCAATACACAATTAAGTACAAAGATACTCATCCTTCACTCTTTTATAGGATTACTTTATGCCGGCTAACGGTTTCAATTTTTCAAATATATCAGCAGCAATGTTGATATTCTACAGATTCCCACGTTTTGCTTGCTCCAATTCGATCGCTTCGAACAACGCTTGGAAATTGCCGGCGCCGAAACCCTAAAGAAGAAGTGGCAAATTAAATTTACGATTATTTAAATACTAGTTAATTTCTCGAGTTCTTAGGTATTAGTAAATTTTGTAAATTCGTAGATGTAAAATTAGATATGCTACACTTTTTTTTCAATACTTACGTTATGGTTGCGCCTCTGTATGACTTCTATAAATAGCGTTGGCCGGTCTTGCATATTTTTCGTGAATATTTGTAGAAGATATCCGTTCTCATCGTAGTCTATTAGTATCTTTAATTTCTGCAAGGCGATAACGCAATCGAATTAACAGTAAACGCGTTGCAACTTGTACCGGAGTTAGTTCCAATTCATTTATCAATAAAGGTACCTGTAGTATATCCAAGTCCTCCACGATTTTCGTGCCACTGGCTTCAAGGCGGTTTCTGAGCATGTCGTAATAACTATCGGGCACGTCCAGAAACTCCATCCCTCTGGCACGCAGATTCGTTATCTGCAAAAACGGAGCGTGCGAATGGATGTGAGTGTGGAGGAACTTATTGCGAGCGCGCGATATTTCTTAGAAAATATCTTAATTTAATAAATTATAAAAATATCAAACTATATGTCAATTATTATTAATTAGTGAAAATCATAGAATAAAAATGTTAAGAGACCATTTTGTAACTAAATAGCTGGTTTTTTAAAAGCTGCTTCTACACTGCACAGTCGTGTCTTGTATGTTACGCACAAATGCAATTAGAACACCCAATTACTTACTGCTGCAATGATGTCACTGGTATTGAGGGCAATATGTTGCACGCCGGCGCCGCCATAATATTCGACGAACTCCTGGATTTGGGAGCGTTTTTTCCCTGGCGCGGGCTCGTTGATCGGCATCTTGACCGTCTCCTCCCAGTTCGTCATCACGATGGATCGTAGCGCGGAATATTCCGTGTGCAACTGCGTGTCGTCCACTGACCAGAATCTATGAAACTGTAAACATTCCTCGTACCTGAGAAAGAACGAAAAAGAGAAATCTTTATTTAATTTAATGTTCTATTTTTTAGCTTTAAGAATATTTTTCTTACGGTAGGAATTTGGAATGTTAACGAGTCTCAAGCAATTTGAGAGTGTAACGTGAACTTTATTATCCATTTTATTCCATATACTGCCTTATTATATTAATGTACTCATTTACTCCATATCTTACCTAATGAATTGTATAGCAAATACTGCTATTATCTAACTATTCAACTATTATCTAAAATTAAGAGGAAAACGCACTGAATTATATATATATATATATATATATATGACTTCTCGTTAGCATAAACGTGTTTACGTTCACACGTAGATAAATCTACATACCATTTCGCAACGGGTTCCATCTGCTTGTCGGCTTGATTACCCACCACATGGTCCACGAAATTCAAATGTATTTCTGGTCTGTGATAAAATTAAGAGATATGCATCGATATAGTACAAGTTTAAAGTTAGTCTCCTATCGAGCTACTCGAGTATTTCGTTTTCTTTACGTTTCTTTTGCACTCGATATATGAGAGATTAAAATTATAGGACACTTTTGATATATCTTGGAATTTAAAATAAAAAATTGTCTTTTATTTTTCTAACGAATAAAGGATATCCTCTTTTCGTCAAGGAAGAACATTGAGATATTATTTTATTAAATTATTGAAATATTATTATTAAAATATTCCAGTTTTCTTTTTAAAGCGAAATGATTCTAGCTTTTGCTTCTACATGAGGAATCGTGCTTTTGCATACGCACAATTGTTTGAGAAGAACATCCTCCGATGCCCTCACGAAGCCCGGCAGAAAGAAGCCCTTGTACTTCGTCCTATCAATAAGCGTATGGAGCGTATCGCCATACTGAAAGTGATGTTGAATTAATTGACATCTATAAGATGATGATATCGCAGATCGTATAGAGAAGTATATTTTTTATAATATACTTACGGTTTTCAGAGTTGCCATCCTCACAGTGCCATATTCATCGCTTTCCTCCCATATGTCGCGCACTATTTCGGCGTCCCTATTCTTGGCAATCTTTTGGTATTGTTTTAATTTTTAAAATGTCAGTAAAGATAACGTAAAATTAATTACTTTGCGCTGTTATTTTCCGACAGAAAAAAATTTTAAGCCCCATTTTTAATTATGTCTATTTTTAGCCTGGAAAGGATATTTTATCTTGCAACGTGGAAATTCTACTGATAGAGGAACTTGTATTTTTTTTTTAGGCAAAGAAAAAGCATTTCCCTTGTTTCTTACCTTCACAATGGTGTCGATATCTTTAACGTTGAACGCTACATCTCGCACGCCGTCCCCGTGTCGAGAAAGATGATCCGACATTTCTTCATCATCAGGCTCGTACGAAGATTCGAACACGAACACTATCTATGATTACGATCCTGATCATTAGGAAGCTCTATGCATTTCGGAAAATCATATCCAAGATTTATAAGATTTCGAAAAGAACGCTACTCTTTATCGTTAAATAAAGCCATTAATAAGGTAAATCTTATACTGAAGATTTTTTTTTAACATTATTTAATTTTGATCTATTTTACTGTGTGTGCTTATATGTATATTCGTGCGTGCGTTTAAAGTTACTCACTTTGTCCTGTCTGACGACGTGCGCGGCTGTTCGTCTCGAGCCAGTCTCCAAACCGCGATATCCAAACGGCTGGAACCCCATCCTGCATCGATAGAAACTGGCGGCCTACAAGCAATTGTGTTTTACTTTCATGTATAATCTATATACATATATGCACATTTTTAGATTTTATTTTTTCTTCTTATATTCTATTTTCTTTACACAAGGCGTTCTTAGTACGTAGGAAACATTACAAACACGAATTTAGGACACAAAATCAACAAAGTTTGTGTACATAGAGTACCTATCTTGATAAAACTGATAAAACTCAAAAGCGGCTACAGATAAAGAACAGAATTATACTGAATACTATACATTTATGATTTCTGTTTATTACTACGATGTATCTCGCACGTATTAAAAAACATTCGATATTTAAGAATTTACCTGTTTTGCATTTCCGACCCAGAATCTTATGTGATCAAAACTGAGGAATTTTCCGCCAACGGGCTAAAAAATATCAATATCGCGAATCAAGTTTCTAGTAGTAATTCTTTCTATAATTACTGTATAATAGGTATAAATTCTAAATAATAGTAGGTAGTAATTCCAGGCGAGAAAACAACTTATTTTCTCCCCAACAATTTGACAAGGGATGATGTACCTGGGGTCCTTTATCGGTGTAGCTCGTCTGGAAGCAAGCGCGAGAAACTTATTATTTTGATGTTAGACAAGTAAATCGAATAAGAAATAAATATTTGTTAAACGATAATAGATATTCTATATGCATGTCATATAGAAAGATCTCAAAAAAGTTTAACATCTTTGCGAATTATAAGTGTTGGACAATTGCACATTAGATAAGCAGTCATACTGTGCAATCAATAATCAAATTAAATCAGAAAAATAACTCTGTTACCAGATGACAGTTCTCCAACATACCATGATGGCTTTCAAAATCGAGGAAAGCGGTAAAAAGTATCTTCTGTGACGATACCGAGCGCTCGATTATTATGGCTCGCACATCGTGTTCCGCTTTAAATATCGAGCCCACCGACGATCCAGGGGCCCGCCGTGTCACGCTATTGGTCTACGGCGAGGGCTTGTTTGCGCCACGTTCTCCGTGATCAGCGGTCTATAAATCAAACCGGTGACGAAGGCAGGTTTTTTTTTAAGGATCCTGCTGGCTTGATTGCCGAATGCCAAGTCCATGTTGACAATACACAACAGCGTCACTTTTAGCAAAATTGTAAATTATAACATAATTAAAAATTATTTTATAATTATCTAATTATTCTTGCAACGTACAGCGTCATATCGTTTTAGTGCAATGTTTTTATAATTTAAAATAATTGTAGTTAAAATATACCGAAGACTCCCGTTTTGTTATAATTTAATATGTGAAAGCAAATATTTATTTCAATTCGACATATGTAGATTACCCAGACAAAAGGAAAGTATTTTCGGTATATTTTAAAAATCTATTTTATTGACTACAAGTGCTATTTAATTGAAAAACATTTCTATTTTAATGCATGTTGTAAGAATTTTTATATATTTTCTTGCTTTTGACATCCATCAATCCAAGATGGCTGCACTAAACAGGTGGCCCAGGGATCAGGAGCCTTAATTAAATGCATCATTAAACTGAGATAAACTCAATGTCACGCATTCGAGTTGGGCTCGCCTTCCTAATTAGCATAAGGTATAAGAAAACACATTTCTCCGGTTAATCCTACAGCACGTATGCCATGCCACGTATGTGACAGCACATAAGCAAGGTCTCTGATGGTCCTCAGGATTGCGTCATAGAAGTTTTTACTTTCATTACAGTTAGGTATTTTCTATAATTTCGGTGATTTTCTGGTAATTCCGATTATCACAAAAAGCGATCAGATTATTTTAAAAATATGTACGTTTATATTTTTTGCAAAATATTTGTAATTTTTCAAGTTGCGAAGAAACATGGAGAGGATTGAGAAATTAAATACTATAGAAACGATTAAAAAAAAGCTTTCCTGCATTTATATAAAAATTGCAATATATATATTATATAGGACGCACAATGCATCATTTATTTTTGTTGTTCACCGAATGTTAAACAAGGATATGCGCATCATGCGTGAAACGGAATGCACCCATAAAGAGCGACCTATGCTACAATAAAAATCTCTTTTTCGATTCTACGATATCTTTCTCATTCGCTTCGATAAAATCGAATAACTTCGGATTTTATTTGTCACCTTCGGCATATTAAAATAGTTTTTCGCGTAAACATCTCACTTTCCGCAACACGTAGCAAACATATTTATGTCGCCTGGTGTTAGAATGCAGTTTTTCTGTGTACACACCCTCTAATGCATTTATGCATTTATACGTAATATTAGATTGGAGCATGCTTTTTTGTTGTTTACGTTAAACGCTTCGATGATGCAGTAGCTATGACAAATGCAGTGCCTGCCTATTCGATTATTAGTTTTAAACTTCATTTATCAGGAACATAGTAGCATTCAATCAATTGTTACTTCGCGAATAATTATTTATTTAAACTTAATTTCAAGAATTATATAATTATATATTATGCAAAAAAATAATTTTTTATTTTCAAGAATTATATATAATCACACATTATATGTAATAATTATAAATAGATATTATATATATTTAAATAAATAACTAATTAATAATATTATTATACAAAAAAAATCATAGGGTACGCCGAAAAATAAGATCAAGAAAGTATGTAAAGAATGATAAATCGCTTTATTAGATCTCAAACAAAACTCAAACACATGGACTATCGGATACAGAGAAAAAGTCGTTAGAGAATTCAGACAGTGACAACTCTGAACGTGATTCAACTCGGCTCGCCAAAAATCTCGTCGATGCAATATATTAGCATAAATTAATCGTAATATAAATACATTTGGAAATATTGCATATCATTGTAACGAAGAACTTGTCTGGCGGAATATTTCTGCGCGAGATCATTGACATTTTTATGTAAATATTGCGAGACAAAAGCGGATTCAACACCGATGGTGGTATAACGTTGTGCATAAAATGTCGCATAAAATATTTTTACATTAAAATTGACAATGTCGAGCAGATGATTTTTTGCATTATTATTATCGTCTATTTTTTCCCTACAAAAGCAATACGGGCGACTAGAAATACTGGATGTAGCGCGTTCGCGGAATACTGATTTCCGTCTTTTTTTTCGGAGAATATATACCTTTAACTATCCTCTATATAATAAAACTGAATGTCTAATTCACGCCGATTAAAATGCAAATAAGTTACTAATGGCTCGTTATGTATATGTACAATAAATCGACTCTATACAGGATGTCCGAGAATCAATGAAGATACAGTGTACCTCACAAAATTTGGAGTCAACCATTTTTTTCGGGTATTAATATTCTACATAGTAACTCTTAAATAATAGACAGAGCAAGTATTTTTGCAGTAATTATATAGACGGCAAAATGTAATTGATTAAATAAAAATCTTGACCTAAACTCGCTTTAAAAATTAAATTACGCGAACAATGTTACATTATTTATCTTCATTTTCGAAGCCTGATTCCTGAAAGACTTCTCATTTCTAATTACCTATATAAATCAGAATCTACTGAGATATGTCTCATGATATACTGATAGATCGAAATTCTAAAAACTGTCTCCAAGTTTTAAGAACAATAATGCTATCTACTTTCCGTCGATTATAAGACATCATATATACAATAACATATATAATACAAATAACATTTGCTATGATATCGATTTACACTATTGATGAAACGATAAATTACAAACTGGTTGGTCGACAATCCGCTATCGTAAAAAATGTTTCAACCGGTATTACACGATAAGAATGCATAGGTACACCACAGCGGTATATAAAAGCTCTTTGATCGCAGCTGATTCTCCTGGAATTATATACGCTCGGTATGTTAGAAAATCACAGATTACAAAAATACACGTAGAAAAGGCGTATATTTTCCGTTGTTAAAATTATCCCGTCAAAATAACTTTCGATTCTCCTCTCTTGTACTGGATATGATAATCTCTCTTGCCGAGAGTAAATAAGCGAAATTGTGAACGTATGCATTATCCTCCTCTTTTTTTCTGACAAAAAAGAAAAAGAAGTAACACGCGCAGTTCTGGATTTACAGTAACACGATCCCGTGATCTCTTTCCAATCGACGCTTCGCTTTGAGAGCCACAATCCCCATCAGATCCGCTGGGGTTGGAAGCGCCGCAAAAGTACTCGGTGCCACTGCTTGCTGGTAGAAAACTTCTACTCCTCCGCTCTGGTTACCGTAAACAACCGTGTCTTCCGTTCTGCTCAATAAAAATATTCTTGTATGTTATAAGAATTTCTTAATTTTCGGCAACTAATTTATATTACAACTTGGTAAAGTAAAATGTTATACATGATCTTAATCATCTATTAGAAGATGTTTGTTTTGCGAGGACAAATCGCACAAAACTAAAACTAATTTGCCAAAAAAAAAGGGAGGAGTTTTAAGTAATATCTGTAATATAAATTAAATATAAAATAGAAAATAAAATTTTTTTAATTTATAAAAAATTAAGAGCTTCGTAATTACCTGACGATAATGTCTGTCAAACTGCTGGCTTGCGTAAATCTGTCGTGAAGGCAAGATACGATGTCCAGCTCGGTAACGCCCCAAAGTCCGGAACGCTGCACCGTATCCCACTGCGGATCCACATTCAGAATACTGTACAACTCTTTATTCTCCGTGGATGGCAACGGTTCCAGACACTGCTGCAACCGCGATTCGAGCTTACCCAAAGTGCTCACACAGGTATGCCACTATACGAAACAAATCATTTGTTATCACTCTTATCTACGCCTTTACAGAAATAACATGAGAGAATATTTCGAACAATTATTCCATAATCTTTTAATTATTTTATTAATTTTTCTCTTAAAAATTGCTATTCTATTATTCAAAAATAATTGTTCGTAATTTTTTAAATATCTAAATCTAATGAATTCCATAACATATGAAATTTTCACACTTACCAGAGCATGTATCAAATCCGGGTTGTTTGCGGTGCCGTTCTCCATCAGCAGCACCAGCACCATATTCTGATAGCCGCAGAGAAAGAGCTCGGTCTTCACGAGGCAGGCGGCCGGCTCATCCTTGTTAACCCAGTCCTCGTCCAGCTCATCCTCACCATCGCTCGCCTCCTTCTCGACGGACTCCAGTTTTTGCCTGATCAGCTGATGATTCGTCGTTGTCGTCGTCGCGGTGACTGTTGCGCCACCGGAAAATCCGGAGAGATCGCGGAATTCGCTCGGCGTGGTCTCGCGGCTGCAGAAGCCGCTGGTTCGCTCGTCGGCCAATAGACTCAGCTTCGACATCAGCGGTGTCAACTGTAAACCATCCAGCTTTCGTCTCTGCGGAAACTCGAACGAGTTTCCAGCACCACCGCACTCCGACGTCGATTTCCGTCGATCGTCGCCGTTGGACACTTCAGCGACGACGTTGAGCGGTTTCAGCGGCAGACTCATCGACCTTTTGTAGGTCTCTTGCTTGCTCTTGTCATACCCAGGTTTGACGCATTCTGAAGGTTCAATATTTAAAACAAATGTTTGAAACATATTTCGAACACTAGAACATTCACGACACTACTACTGTTGTTACTATTTTTACTGTTGTTACTCCTCTCTTTAGCAACGTTGGAGATGCAATCTTCTTTTTATATTAAAAAATTTTTTCAGGAATTTTAGGTCACGATTTAAACAACGTACCTTCGCGAGCATCTCTTGTGATTGAGTTCTGGCTGCTGTTTATCGGTAATTTTGCGCTCGTCAGGTCGCTTGGCAGGCCCCTCGATTGCAAATTGTCGTCGTCGCCACGACGCTCGTGAACGCCGTCGCCGTTATCACGCAGCTCCTCGCAGTGCGAGGCGATATATTGCTCGTACAATGATTGCGAGACCGGTAGACCGTCGTATCGGAAGACGGGATAACAGGGATCAACGATAGTGCGCGAGTGCCGCATGTTACTTCTGGTCAGCTTCCGTCGGGATGAATTCGGATCGCGGTCGTCCGGCGAGGCTTCTTTCAATTTGCAGAGTCTATTATAATAACAGAATATACATATTAAAATAAAATAGTTTTATAGAACATTTGTTTTATAAAAATTAAGTTCGACTGCATTATTCAATTTAATTGTTTTCACTATTTTTTTAAGCGCAATTTCCGACTCAATAATCATATTCGGTAATCGGGTAGCTATAGCATTAAATCAATTACATTTTGTCTAGTTCCAGTTGACGAGCCCTAGGAATACCGTTCAAACGCGGCTTAATTGATGACGTCAAGTCTGGTAGGCTCATGCTCTTTCTGTCGGGATCTTTCTTCTTTACCAGTTTCTTCTTCGAGGTAGCATTTCTCAGTTTGTTCAGGCGTTTGCATCTGTTATACGTAATCAAAATCCGATTACTTTGTAAACTGGACAAATATATGTCACCAAGCTTACTTTGTAACTTCGAGATGCATAATCTTGAGTTTCACGGAATTTCTAAAAATTAATTTGAAAATAAACATGTACCTGAGCGCCTCTTTGACGACGTCGGGAATATCGTCGTCGTCACTTTTCGACGAGCTTCTAAGTCCCTCGTTTTCACCGCCGCTCTCGGACGAGCAGATGAGCATGGCGTTACCGTGTAACACCCGGTCCACGTCCTTCAACGGTGTCGCGCAGATACTGGGCGTGAGCGGGTTGGCAGTGGCACCACCCTTGGGACGTTCTGACTTTACTTCTTGCTTGCGTCTGATCGGTGACTCGTGTTTGACCGCAAGCGGCACAGACGACACATATTGTGCCGGCGCCGGCGGATAATTCATCGAGTCCAGTTCTCCTTCCTCGGGAACCGTGAAAATCTTCGACGTATCCCGCTTCATGCCGAACGTAATTGGTGGTTCCTTGACGCCGGTCTTAGATACGGTCTGAAAGTTCATCGAATTGAACGCAAGGCGATCTACAAGTGGTCGGTTACTATAATTTTCATTGAAAAGGCAGGATATCCAATTAGATTTTACATATTTACATTGTATTATCACTTCGTATACCTACCTTCCTCTGTAATATCTTCTTGGTCACGGTATCTAGACACGAATTGTAGTACCGCTCGTTGTTCGCTTCTTGCATCAATTTTGCAAATTGCTTCCGCTCTATGTACACTTGTAACAATTGAACACCGATCGGCAAGTGAAATTCCGTGGGTATCCTTTCCGCAGGAGCCTTCAAATTTAATAAATTATGAATTTTTTGTCAACAGAAGCGATAAATTTTTCTGATAATAAAAACCAGTACACGTCATTCTATTCAATCAGTTACATTTAATATTTTCAAGTTTAATCGAAGAAATACCTTTATCCTGTAAGGATCCGTTATGACTATTTGTTTCGTTAGATCTGCTCCCAGCTGCGTTGAGACTATCCTGAAAGAAAGAAGATTAGTAACGATCAGGATATTAAAAGGCCAAAGTAGCAATTAATAACATCAGACTAAATAATATGTAATTAGTATTGATGTTAAAAAATATTAGATATCTCGAAGTAACAATATTTCACTTATGGATGTCTGTTTCGTACTTGTTATTGTAAAATAACGCTCCGCCCAAAATGCCATTTATCTCTTGACAATGCTGTAACACTTGCATTCCTTCCAGGAATATGTTGCTGGCACTCTACATCAAAAGATACACACTTTTATTGCAAGAAAGGAAATATATAAAATCTAAATATATTTATAATTATTTTAATATTCGTGTCTATATTCGGCATTTTTTCTTTCTCGAAGCATTTTGCTTTTGTACTTATTGTTATGTTAGTATTATCCGCACTAACCTTTGGAAGCTTAATAACAGGAATGTTGGAAAATAGATTGGCACTATGTTGAAGAATTGGCAGATAGGTCTCGAACATCTGATACAATTTCTCGGTGAATCTATTGCGATCGTTATTGAGGGATTCCAGTATCTGGACGAGGTCGCAGTGAAAGAATTTCAACAACGATTCCAGAGTGTCGGCGCGTCTCTCGAGTATCCAGTCGTGTATGTTTCTATCAGTCCCCACTGCCTAACGAAATTAAGCAACGATTGTTAATCTCATAAACGGCTATTGATTCGTAAAGCATAATATAACGAACATATTAGCTCTTTTTAAATATTGCGACGATTGAATAATTGTGTCACCAGATAACGTATAGCATTTACCAACTGAATGAGACAAAACGCAATAATATATGTAAAGAAAACATTTATATCGTGTGACGTGTACTCCATATCCCTTGGAGGAGTCTTGAGAGAAACCAGGCCACTCTTTGAAGCTTAATACTGATATTGATGATATTACTTGTTAGTAGCTGTTACTATTTAGTGATTATTAACAGTCTATCATTTAGAGAATACATATAACTATATTATAATCAGTCAATTACAAATGTTACATTACAGATTATCTATTTGTATATACCAAAATCTTACTCTTAAATTACATCTTATCTAAAATCGTTTCACATAGCAAAGTAGCAACTGAATGTTCCGCAGTGAAATGTACATACTCACCAATACATATTGCCCGAATTTTTTTAACACAAACTTTCCACCTTGCAACGTAATAGAGCGTGGCGCTGAAAACGACGTTGTCAGAAAGTGATGCACCCCCATCAACTGTCCTGCCAGAGCCAGTCTCTGGGTGAGAGATACCCAAGCCGGATGAAAGTACATAACTGCTTCGGCAGGGTCATCCTCCTCTTTACAACACCTTGCAGTGTCGTAAACGAACACTATCATCATCTCTCTGAAAACAAAGGTTAAAGGTTTTGTTCTGAATTGTAGGACAAACTTATCTCATTGTAGTTTTAATCAAATACAAGGTTTGAATACAAAACAATGTATCGTATAATAATGCAGATATATATAGTAAACTTACAAATAAGCTAAGCTTATTATATATTGTTTTGTATCCAAACCTTGTACTACAAATTTGTAAGGTACATTGAATCAAAACAGCAAACTTGCAGACGTGATAAACCCTATTATGTAACTTTCGTGGAAAGCTTAAATTTTTGTTTCTAATTACAAGATGATGCACAGCTTACCCAGATCTGATCTGTCTAAATATATTGACAATAATTGCGAAGGTATCTTAATAAAGTATTTCATTGTAGAAAATTGCACTGGGCAATGCAGAGAACGCGTTCGGCGGAGTGTTTCAGTTTTGGTGCATGACTGAGTGAATCACTCCCGAGCGAATAATCGACCGATTAGGCGGTCCCAGTAACCGATACGGCATCGAGGCGAGATAAGATAAGATAAAACTACAAGTCACATATGTGGATATGTGTCAATTGTAGCTTGTCAGTACTCGCAGAGCGGAGCGGCAGTCAGAGGCAGGTTGGCAGTTGAAGAAGCACACGTTCTAATGATAAATGAGAAATCACATCGAGACAGTTTGTTTATGGGATTTGAACGAGTGAAAAGGAAATCCGCGTTTCTTTCACGAGGCTCAAGGAACTGCAAGGTACCTGCGGAACGTCGTCGTTGTGCAGTTGCGTGCGGTTGCAAGTCGCAAGAACAGGAAAATAGTAAACAGCATGTCGTCGCGTGCGAGTGTGCATGCCTGTGCGTATTCTAATCTAATTAATAGATAAAACGACATATTATCAAGTATGTGTCGCGAGCATACTTCGCCATGGTGATGGTTGGTTAATCGTCGTTACTCGTTAATCCGGCGATCTATCAACCGGTCTCTCGCTGTCGAGGCTCGTTCTTCCTTGACGTCCGCACGTTCTGTCAACCGGAGAACGCGTTTCCGCACTCGGACCGCCGTTCCCCTTCCGCTAATGCGATCCCGGGCGCTCGACCGCAGTCCGGTGAAAACAACCCGTGGTGCCTGGCCGCGCCGTCGACCGGCGAGAAACGTCGCGTGCCATTTCTTTCTTCTCTTCCTCAACTTCAATCGTCAACCGTGGACGATCGCACCGTGCAAAACCGCTCCTCCCCCGCCGCCACACCGATATTGATCTCCCGCTCCCCCGGTGGCGGGTGGCTGTAGTCTGTATGTACAACAGTCAGTCTACCACGTCTGTACTCTGTGTGCGTGCACAAATATATTATAGCGGTAGCTCCGGTCCGCGCAACTCTTTACTCCCACGGTTCTCACGTTTTTTCCTTCTCATATTATATGTTTGTGTATACATATACACGAGCATGCATAAATGTTCTATGATATTTCACACGTAACAATTTTACTGAAAAAAGAAAATTTAAGCGATTATAATATATAATATATATAATTTTTATTAAAAATGTTGTATACCCATATCATGCGCACGCGTGTGTGTATATGTATTAAAATAAAAACAATAAAATTATAGATATAATCTTGGCAAAAAAATGAGATCTTATATATTAATTACCGCCAATATTTACCTGCAATAATTATTAATTAATCATCGACACCGTCGTTACAGAAATATTTTCTGCGGGGTGATCTATTGGTTTTTCTCATGATGATCCAGACAGCCAAGTATAAATATCTGCGCAAAAGTACTCTGCGAAAGTTGTTCGAAAGAATACCGACGTCATCGACAATCGATTTGGAATGTCTTCGATTAACTTCTGATTAATCGATGATTAAATTATAAAATTAAAGTAATATCTATCTAATATCTAATAATAAAATATAAAATTATTTTGTTGACATGGATAGAATTATTAATTTTTTATCGTTTGTAAAAAGAAAGATTAGATCAAGAGCAACGAATTACATATGTATATAGCTATACTTTTCTTCAAACGATTCTGCTGATTGAATTAATTGCCAATTAATCGGTGATTAAATTATCAATATCTGCATATTATTTTGTTAATATGAATAAAATCATTAATTTTTCATCACTTTTAAAAAGAAAGATTATATCAGGGGGCAATGAATTATTTTGGTGGAAACTTTGCTTCAAGCACAATTCTACCGGTTGAATTAATTACCGATCAACTTAATAAAAAAACAATAGATTTCAAAGTTCATATATATAATTAATAAAAATCGTCAATGATGTTCACTAATTTTTACAATCAAAGTATGAGGCAGAAGCTATAATTTTTAAATACAGATACTTAAAATTATCTCTCTCATATTTTTGCTATAATTATATGTATATTAGCCTTGCATAAGGAAATATCTGTCTATCGCTCTCTATTCTATGTATTCGTCCAACAAACGCAGAATCAAAGTGTGCTTTGATCCATTACACATTTTTATTAATAATACAGCTAAAATATAAACGATAGTTTCCTTTTCATTATCGTTTCATTTAAAACGCACTCCTCTGTACTTTTCATCGGCTTTTTATTTTCTCCTTGTTTGGAAATCAAAGAATTCTACAATTGCCTTTGTCTTCAGGATAAACTTTCCTCCTTTTTCTTTTCACAATCTGTGTGTAGTTGTGTGGTGTTGCGTATATATACATAAGCAGACTTCGCTGCCTGTCCCTTACAATCTAAACGCCTAAATGTGAGTCGTCGATTATAAACAATTTCATAGAAAATTTATTTATGTGATTAAAACAACGCATAAGTAAATAGAATCGCAATCGCTAGCTTGTGTGTGAGCACGAGACGATAAACGAATTTGTACAATTTATTATGCGTGTAACCCTAAAAAATAGTCTTACAGCTATACGATGATGACACAACTGCTTTCCTTTTCTTTCCCTTTTCTTTCACGTCTCTCGGATACATTATAAAGAAATAGTAAAGTGGAGTAGCATTTTTTTTTTACGACCGTCTCAAAATGTATTCGTCAGATAGCCGATTGTTCCTCCTTCTTCTTCACGCGACTCGGACCATCGGACGTGATATCACGGTCGCATATTGTATATACATACATAAATAATAGCGTAACATGATGAATGGCGCATGAATTCTGAACCACAACATACAACTATTGCATGAACTCGAAGTTAACGTGGCGATTTACGCACGAAATTATCTCTACCTGCATGGAATCTTATATAAATATATATATGTACACATATACATATACATATACATATACATATACATATATATATTTATATTTATTATTACACATATGTGTATTTTCCTGTATATAGGAAAAAGAGTCTCAATATACAAAAAATAAACTTGCAGATTTTTGTATATAATTGAATTTCACCTATTCAAGCTCATAATATTTTGTTAACTTATGTCGGTGTTAGATAATCTGTCTTCACATTTCTTTTAAAGGCTGTTATGATTCGTTTCGTTGCACAGGAAATGATATACCTCCGCGCGAGAACTCAATGTTAAAATGATAAATAATTAAATAAGGCCAATCACTTAGAGGAGACTTAAAGTGAACTCGCGCATTTACGACTTTACCTCATCGCAGTATTGCTTCCAGAGATAACTTCGTGACTCACAAGAAGAGTCATCATTTACATATCACTTTGTGCTCACAATGGGCATCGCGTTGTTACAAATTTGCTCCATTTCCTTCTTTCTAATCGAATCTTCCATTTCTTTTTCGTAAAAAAATACACCGGCAATGTTATAACGCGAGAAAGAGGTAAATCTGCATTTCGTACGCGGTTCGCGGACGCGGCTTCATAATAACGTTGTTCGCGAGACCAACTACAGTATGGAACTTATAAACATTTTCATTTCGTGTACATGAAACGTAATACAAAATTTTTACTAAACGTTACTTGGGTTTGTCTGAGGGAAATTACTTTCATAGAAGAAAGTTCTTAAATAAGTGTTGCAGGAAGTGTAAAGAGGGTTCGAAGAGCGATTAAGAATGATGCATCGTCACGACTGTAAATAGTTAAATTGGACGGCTAGTGAGCGTGTTAAAAGAACAAAACGGACTTTACGGTCTGTCAAACCTACCATTTTCACATGTCCAAAAAAAGATAACGAATAAAAGGGGCTTCCAGTAATGAACAGAAAGAGAATTATGTTACATAATTATATATTATATTTCAATAACGCAATTGTTAAAAAAGTAAACGTTGAAAAACGTTAATCGTGCTATATAGCTTATTTTTGTCTTTTCCACACAATAATAGACGCAAAAACGAAGATATATCTTCGTAGATAAAAATAACTGCGACACGGCACGAGCGGTAAGTTCTGGTCTAAAATTCACACTTCGTACAGCACAATTGGAACTGAGAACTCAGCAAATTTGCAGTGAGGGGGGTGAGAGGGGGAGAGGAAAATGTTCACACAACTATAATAAATAGCGGATACCGGTGCCTTCTCTACTTTTACATCCTTAAATCTATTCCGAAAGAGTTTCAGTTTTTTCTACATACTGTACTGGCACAAACTGTTCCGTTTTCTGTTTTCCGTAAAACTGCACTGCACTAAATTAATTCTCGTGCACTTCCACTTCGATTCGATTCGGTTCGGTTCCACATACGACTACATCGGGTTTTTTTTTTTGATTGAATTACTTCCCTTCCGAGAACTTCTCCCTTAGACTTTTAATCTTGTGGACGAAGTACGTCTCCAGGGATTCGGCGCATTTGAAAAATGGTGACTCCTTCGGGTTATAATACCGACAATTGTCGAATATTTTTGTCATGTCACCGATGAACTCGCTCAGTTTCTTATAGGACCGGTCGTTTATCCTTAATTCAATAGTCTGCAAGTCTAAAACAATGAAACGCAAATATAATTAGATCAGATATATATATATAAACAATTGTATATTAACTTAAAAGAAAATATACATATATATTACGCTCAGAGTTATATGCCTTCATATCAAAATCATTTATCTAAAGAGAGAAATAGATTACTAAAATGATAGTCATGATACTTACCCATTGGTTCTTTTATCACTTTGTAATAATCTGGCGCTTCGTTAGGGTCTACTGGTTCCATAAACGGCCATGCACTTTTATGAGCCTGTAACAAATAATTTGCACATTCTAAATATCGTGTGTCTTAATCTCTTTGAATAGAATATTCAAACGTTAACCGAATTAAGCGTTTTCTGATTTTAACATATCTGATAACTTTTTGATCTTTATTTTATTTTTATGACTAATAAAAGAGAAGCAATCATAAATAATAAAGAAACTTATTTTAAATAGCAATTTCTAGTAATTGACTACAGTCAAAATAATTACAATTATAATTATTTTAGAACCTTTTCCGAGATATTTTCTGCTAGAAACGGAAGAATTAATTTATAAGAATCATCGATATATTCTAATCAAGAGTGTTATACCTGTATTTGCTTAATTAATTTCTTTAACAGATCAAGGTCTTTTGCGTTGAGGTTCTTCATATTAGCAAAGTTGACAGAAGAATTGCGTTGGCAATTTGGACAAACATATTCGTCGATGTTATCAGCCTCTGATTGAAGAATACCAACACATCGGCCGTGGAACCAATCCTGGCATTTGTCGCAGCATATGTAAAATCTTAAAAAAAATGAACGCATTACCCTAAATTCTCACTACATAATAAAAAAATATAATTAAAAATATAAAAATAAAAATTAATCATGTAATTTTATATATAAACTTTATAATAGCATTGTTCATGTAAAAACACACATAAAATGCACAAATATGCTATATTTTCTTTCTTTTTTTAGCATAATTTCTTATCAATGCACAATGCACTTACTGAGATTCGTCATAAGGCTGTTTACATAGACAATACAATTCTTGTGTATCTCTCGCATGTCTGCATTCTGTACAAACAAATTCTGACAGAGATTTGCTCATTTCTTCGGTTATGCCCACGCAGTCACCATGGAACCAATTATTGCATAAATCACATCCCACATAAAACCTTTAAAGAAAAATTGGTATTTGTACAATTTTATCAACATCTTATAATTGGCATTAAAGGATTAAAGTCTAAAATTAACTAAAAAAATATCGTGATACTACGATTCTCTACTTCACAAGAGCTGATCGTGAGTCTACCAGCGATGTCGCGTGAAGAAAATAAAAATCTCACAAGACTGCGTTTCTGATTAAAGTAAAACGTGATATAATTTTTAAACACGACTAAGAAATATAATATGCATTAATAAAAATTCGATCAGGCCTGGTATTGTCTTGAGCTCTTACTTGGTTTCGTCGTAAGGAGTTCTGCATAAACAATATAGTTTCTCTTTCTTGATGCGAGTTGCGGCCGTCGAACCTCCAGGAGGCGTAGTACCTTGGTTCTTATGCTTTTTTGGTCTGCTACCACCACTTCGACTGGACGGGCTAACCTGTTGAACCACTTGAGCATTTGCCTTCCGCTTCGCACTACCAACCTTTACTTCGTCCTGTTTGTGCCTTTCTGCTTTCGTTCTGGTGGCGAGCTCAGCTGATAGGTCCTTCTGCAAGGATATTTATTGAGAATATTTTACTAGAATTGTTTTACGAAAACCCTGACAGTTACAATCCCAATGTAATTCGATATAATTCAAGATCTATCTCTAAATCATTTAAAGTAAAATTACAATTCTATGTATACAATGTTATCTCATTATGAAATGTTCATTCTTTTCTATTTTTTGAAATATTTAAGGTTAAGGATCTCAATTCAAAATTTGATAGTAAAGGCTATTCTACAATTGCGTAAGCGTGGTCGTAAGTAGTTGTAAAGCGTCGTCTACAATAGCTGTAAGCGTATGTAGTAAGATGTAAGCAGTAAGCTATTGACCAACCACAGTCGATTATTTTTGAATTGTAAAAATCTCATTAGTCAATAGCTTACTGCTTACAACTTACTCCATACGCTTACGGCTATTGTAGACGACGCTTAAGAGTGTTGTAAGACGTGGTTGTAAAGCGGTACTTCCGGTTGTAGAGCGTGTTGTGGAAGATGGTTGAACTTCATATTTCTGACTACGCCAGATGTAAACGTAAGAGCCAACCAATCAGAGTGCTGTGTCAAAATACACGTGAAAACAATTCTCAAGATCTCAAGTTGGAAATTATTCTTTTTATTGTAGTGTGTTTTTGGTTTTCATCGTTTTTATCATGGAACACGAAGAAAGTACTGCTCTAAGTTTCGAGACACAAAACTGCACTCTGATTGCAGGCTGCTGTAATCAAGTTTACAATGTATCTTTACTCTATTGTAGATTGATCCGTTGTACAACATCCACGACTACTACTACTCCTACTCCTACAACCCTACGTTTACGCAATTGTAGAATAGGCTTAAGGTATATCTATATTTTCTTTCTTTTTTTAAATTATTTAGTGTCCACATTATCGAAATAAGCCTCATTGCAAATATTTCGATATTGCATAATTCAGTTTGCAACATCCCGAAAGTGATGTTTCGCTAAAGAATGTTAAAAAATAAAATTACAAATTTTATTGGACGACGTCGCAAGTCAAATCACAAACTAAACAAATATTTCAGCCCATATACAGAAACAAAATATGAATGGCTCCAAGTTCAATTCAACAATGTGAATACTAGGTCATTATTATATTAATAAATATAAAGTTACATAACGTAAGATATTTATTTTCATCTGCTATATTATTTGCAATTAACATTACCTGTATATCGATTTGAAGCTCCTTCTCGAGTAAAGCTCTCTTTTTAAGAATGTCTTTTTTAAGAAGTTCTTTATGCCGGAACAATAAAACCTGCATTCGAGAATACACTTGCTGTTTTCTCCGCTGCTCTTGGCTGTCTTTCATTTTTGCTGAGCGATTTTTAGGTGACGACTCGTTATCTAATGCCTCGGATAGTTTCGGCATTCTAGAAGTAGTTTTAATATTATTTATAAATATAGCATATTTTAAGAGAGTGCCGCATTGTTAAGATGTATCATTAAAGTAACAAACTACTTATAATGCAAAATATTATTTATTATTATGACGTAGTTATCATAAACATCTTTTTATTATTGCCATAACATACACAGTTTATCTTAACAGTTTTGGTTAAAATTGGTCAAAAGAGAATATAATTCTTCGAAGTTATTCCAGTAATAAAAAATTTGGTCATATATTATTCCAAACAATCTGTCTGCATGTAATTTATTACATAGAATAAATAATACAATCTTTCTAAACTGCTTGAAATCTTTCTTTGAAGAAGAGGTACTGAGCAAAGATGAGGACAATGAAAACAGAAAGTTATAAAAACATAAAAAAAATGTTAAAAATTTATAAAAGTATGATAATAACGATATGGCTATTTTTATTAATTTTCGATTCGACACTTTCGCTGGTAAAAAGCTGAATAGAAAATATAAACTATGGGTTAAAAAAATATCTTTGGTAGGTTTGAGATATCTCTTGCATATTAGCGAGCTTAATACTTTCAATCTCCATTTCCAAAATCTTACTCTCTTACCCAATTTTTGTGATTCAAATTGAATTCGACACTGAAGTCAATACAAACACCAATACAGAGGAATTAAATACAAAAATAATTCTTTATCTATAGGTTTTCTGTATTTCCAAAAATGTTACAAAAATAAAAATTTAACAAAGTAAAAAAAAAGATAAAGAATATTTTAGTATAATTTTTGTTTGAATTGTTTTCAAATACAGTTCGAATTCAATATTTTTCATACGCAAGTATGTGTTTTGTTATGACCTGGATTACATTCCAAATGTAAAAATGTATAATTTTTTTCATTTGTTAAGATATTTACAATACATATGTTAATAATAATATTTTCCACCTACAATCTTACATCATCCCTGATTATAAATATATGTACAAATAATTATAAAAATTATAAAATAAAAAAATTAGCAAAAAAAATTTAAAAAATGTTAGCAACTATGATTATAGAGTCGCCGCGTTCTAAAATTGAAAGCAAAGTAAATAGACTCAAACAAAATTAATAGCAAAGCACAATACAGTAACACAACTTCGTTTATTTGAGAAATGAAAAGAAAGAAGATCATAGTTTATACAGAACAGCATTATTTATGTAACAAGGGACTTTCAGGATCCCCACTCGTCTTGATCTCGTCAAGCTCATCACATCTCAAATATTTGCGATTTTCGGTAACTATACACCCTTAATGATCGATTCCAAAAGAATATAAAAGACAGAGAAAAACAAGTTGCGCTACTGCATTATATACCATGTTAATAATAACTACTTGATCATGCTATTTCATCTGTATTTGTAATCGCTTACTTTGGGGTAGTTTCGCGATTTTCTTGCTTCACTGCTGGTCTTTTCCTAGGTGTCTCCACCCAATCTTTGTCATTTTTGTCGCCCCCACCAGACGATTGCGCGTTTATCGGTGTCGTCGCCGCTGTTGTTGCTGCTGGAATGTTCGACGACGGCGCCGGTCGTTTGCGCGACGGCGGCCGCGGCGTCGTTGCCGCGGGCGAATTATGAGTCTGATTGCTAGTCACCGAATTCTCTACGCCACCTTTCATTTGCTTTTCCTGATAACGTTGTAGTTGCAACAATTTCTCCTCTATTTCCGGATTCAGGTTCTCTTGTTTCAAAGCATTTTTGATTGCTAAAATCAGAAATAAGTAAGAGCATTTAGAGCAAGAAAATATTCAAAAAATGTTTCTCTAATAAGAAATTCTTACAGAAATTTTTGTTATAAAAATTTATATAAAAATGTTTTAAAAAATTTCTATAACATTAATAAGAAAATTAATATTATTTGTATGAGACATACCTAAAAAAATTTATTTGCGTAAAAAATACGCTTTTAAGAAAATCTATCTATATATAAAAAAATATTCTCGAAACAAATTTTGTGTAATACATGTGTTTTATGTGTTATGTGTGTGTGTTGTTTATGTTGTTTATGTGTGTGTTGTTTATGTTGTTTATGTGTGTGTTATGTGTTACATGTGTTATACATGTGTTTTAATTTTCTTGCATACTAACTTTGTTGAATGTAATCTGGGGTCAGTATAAATTTATTCGGCGACGAGTCGCTTCCTTCTTTCACCGACTGCGATGACGGTTGCTGTCCGTTAGCTATATTCGTCTTTTGCGTGTCGTCCTCTGTCGCGTTTGCTACGCGTCCCACTTGCTGAACGACCACTTTCGGTTTTTCAGCCGATTTTGGTGTTGCCGCTTGCGGAGTTTCTGGAATGATTTCGGTAGCCCTTTGCGGCTCTAATAAAAAACAGATGTATAAAATATTGCAAAATATTAGTAATTATTTTTTGTCGAAAGTATTGTATCCTTTTACAAGAACATTTACTGCCAAATATTTGTCATTTCACATTTTCTAAAGAATATCGAAGAGTTGATCAAAAATTTACGCACCACTGGTAGACGACGAGGAAATTGTAGACTGCTGCTGTTTTGGAGTTGACGGTACTGGAGTATTTGTAACTGACGAAGCCTGAGAATTCTGAGATTGCTGTTGCTGATTGTTAGATGATTGGGCTGGTTGAACGGCCAAGTAAATCTTTGTCGGTCCCAAGACGCCTTGCTTGCCGGTCGCTGCATGTGCTAAAAAATTTAACACATTGTTATTAATTTTGTCATTATTTTATGCAGAAACCAACGACCGTGGCCGGTTATTTTTCATACAAGTCAACATTTCGGGAACAAAATTTCGTTTATAACGTACAAAAAGTCAGAAAAAATCACAATAAAGTGACGGATAAAAACAATTACAAAATCCTATAATGAAAACTTTATCAGTTTAAAACTTTAACAACTTCGCATAATAATTTAAACTATATATCTCTCTCTAAACACGAGTAAACTTGTCAGTGGTCAATAACATGCGGGCAACGAAAGACAAGTTGATACGTCTCTGGGCAATAATGTGTTAATATCCAGAAACTTATCAATACATTACACTTTTAAAGATCCTTAAAAACCAACCTTTCAAAAGTTGCTGTTTAACTTGTTGCTGCACCATATTCAATTGCTGCGGCGTGAAATCCGAGCCTTGCAAACCCTGTAGCACAATCCGCGGGCCCTCGGCTGTATTGATAACTTGCGCTGTCACACACTTGATTACTGTGCCAGGTGGTTGCCCTGCCAATAAAGAAGCCTCGATACTCCCCTGAACTGGGGTCGTAACGGAACTCTGAGTCGTCGTCACTGACGCGGGGGAAACTGCGGTGGTCGTCGTCGGGCTCGTGTTTGTAGTTGCGACTGATTGCGCAACTGTTGAAGTTTGTGTGACTTGCAAAGCTAAAAGTATAAGTGCACATTTAGTAGATATAAAATTTTCGTAAGATTTTAGTTTTTTATTAAAAAATTGTGCAAATAATTAACTAGAGTGACTAACCTTGTTGTTTATTGGCGGCGACAGGACTTTTCACGATAAATCCGCCGTTAGCCGAGTTTACATGCACAATTTGATTGGACGCGTTACGTATTACAACTTGATTGCCGATCGCAGTCAACTGAGCCTTGCCTGTCGCCAATTGCTGGACCAGGTTTGCGTTTGTGACCATTATCGGACTGCCGCTTATTACTTGTCCACCGGAAGATATTACCTGCAATATTTATATACAACATATCAGTATAAGTAATATAGATGTAATATGTGCATATATTTATTACAAATAACTTTAGAATTCGCGAGTCTTTGAAACTCTATATTTATTTTTTCATATGCTTCTCAATCAAATCTTTTTCAAAATTTTCTAAAATTTATAAAAATATTAAGTAATACTCTATTGGATTTAAATATATTTAATATTTTACTAAATTTTCAGCAATTTTTGTTAGATCACATATATATTCGAGAATTATTTTATAATTTGATTCAAGTTAACTGGAAGCGTCATTACCTGCGCGGTTTGTCCTGTGTTGGTGACCACTATGGCATTCTTCGTTGCTTGAGCAGCTGTGACGGGTGTCAGAGTCATGGTTGCGGGTTTTACGCGTTGAACGGTTTGCACAACCTGAGCTTGTTGCGGCGTTTGCGCTTGTTGCACCGTCGAGTTTGCCGTTGCCTTTGCACTCGGACTGGTCTTAGTCGGAGTCGTACTCTCCGTCGCAGCTTTACTGCTAACGGCAGTCACAGTCTTTGCCTAAAATATATCAATTATAATAAATCAAGTCGCATAAATATTTGCACTTGCAGGCTCATATTGACCGTGATTTAATTTGTTATAGTTTTCTATAAACAAGCTTATTATTATGTGTTTTATTTCTTGAGTCTATATAAATTGGTTTCTATTGTGTCAATTAATTATACATCTTATTTTTTTTTATATGTTCTCTTCTGCAAATATTAAAATGTTTTTGAAAATGTGTTGTTTTTTTTTAATGAATTACTTGTGGAGTGGTTGTAGATGTTGTCAAATTTGTTTGAGCGCCTTGTGCAATCGTAGTGCCCACAGTTTGGCTTACATTCAGTACATGCAGTTTTCCGTCCGGCATCTGAACCAACTGCTGGCCAGGCAACAAGCCGCGCACCTGCAACTTTCCGTCCGGCCCTCTAAGAATTTGCACTCTTTGCTGCACTTGCACCGGTGAACTAGTGCCTAAAACACATGATTAAGACAATTGAGATAAATTTTTCTAAAAGAATCTGTATATTTCGCATAAATCTTTCAAGAAATAAAAAAAAGATTTCTATCGTTATCGTTAATATTACTTTATAGTACAATAAGTAAACTTACTCGTTGGCGTCACCCTGATCAAGGATTGCTGGTTTGCTCCTGGAGTTTGCGGCGTTTTTGGTAAAATACTGGTAGGACCAGACACAACCTTGGTAGTTCCATCAGCAGCTGAAATAAAGTAATAGATCAATTTATACAAAGTCAACTTCGTCGAAGTATGCGCTCGAAGAGTAAATTGCTTACATTTCGTCATATAAATACGCCGTGTACCAATGAAAGTTTTGTTTTGCGTAGGAGTCGTTAGAAGAGAAGTCAACTGCGACGACTTCGTGCTGTTCGGGTTCGCTGGAATCGCGACTTTCGAAACCAGTTTGACGGTACCATCTGAAAGTAACATAATCTCTTTTAACATAATTCTTGTCCCGGTCTACGTTAATTGTTTTAACGAAGATCAAATATATATCGCTGTGCGTACACCCTTTTTCTTACAGTTTTATCATATATAATTTTGTCTTAACTTACCGTGAGAGGAATTGGCTGTAACTTTGACGAGTTGGGTAGCAGGCGACGTAGACTGATTCTTGTAAGTCTCCAGAGCACGCTTTTGCTGATGAGCCGCCCGCTGTATACGCAACTGCTGTTCCATCTTTTCCTTAATCTCCTCCGGCGTCGCTTTACCGCTCACAAGCTGGTCGCCAGTTAGACCAGTCGTGCCGCCAGTGGCGACGGTGCTGGCGGTTTTATTGCCGCCGCTGACGATTACTGATTGCGGTGCTCCTGAGCGACTCCTAGTAATAATCTGCGCATTAGCCTTCTCTAACCTGGAGACAGGACAGACACACCAAGCGGAGGGTTAGTTCCCAGTGAAAGAAAGCAAGCGGTTAACGGTTTAGCGATCAGATCCACGCTTAGGATATTCATCCTCGGCGTAAATTACAAAAGCGTGAACAGAGACATGTTTCACATGATAGCACAATTTGTCTTCGAATCGAGAGAGAGATATATGCAAGGTGAAATATGCATTTCCAATTTTCTAAGATTTGCGGTAAACTTAGAGAAACATTTGCGGGAGGTCATATTATTAAAAAGAAAGAATCTGTCTCAAATCTGGATAAATTATCCGATCTTTTAACTCTACCTCTTTTCTGCGTAATAATCAATAAACTTCTAATTCCCAAATTTAGTAAAATCGTTTTTAAATACAATTAAAAAATTCATATTATTAGATGACAAAATTATTTCGATAAAGTTAGTTCGACGTTTCTACTAAGAACAATATAAGAATCGTTAACGTTTAACATTTCTCAGCTAAAATTTGAGCAAGCTCGATAAGATCGATCAATGGCATAGCAATTGTAAGATAAGAATGTTTCAGAAAAAATTTCACAAACGTTAAACATGCAAAGACTTCGTTGCCAGACACACGTTACATCAATCGTTGCTGATCTATACCTGTCGCCGTATTGTTTGATCTCCCATAGCTCTAACTTGTCCTCGTCGACCCATTCTTCAGTGACTTGCGGTTCGGTACTTTGTGGAGATTCCGGACGTTTTCTTTTTCTCAGACCGCTCCTTATAGATGTTACCTCTGCAAAATTTTTGTACATAACGTGAAACTTAAAAGAAGTTACGTTACACTTTGATATATAATCATAATAAACTGTCAGCTAAATTGTAAGCTTCATAGATAAGAATTTATATATAATCATCATCTTCTATATCTATACAAACCTCTGACTTGTTTTGGAAGTTCGAGCGGTATAAGGACCTTCCTACGTAGATACTGAGCTCTGTCGAGAAACTGCCCGACGTGCCGATGCTTCAATATCTCCAGCGACATGATTTCCGTGTCGGTGGTGATCTGATTTTTACCGTCGGTGGACAACGGCTTGGCTGCCATGTCGTCCCATCTGAGACACCCCCAGAGTATTCTCAGCTGAATCGCAGCAGCGGCTAGCGACTTTAAACCAACCGTTCTGTACAACCAGCAAGTCTTGAACAAGGGTCTGGGACAAGGATACGGCCACACCGACATATTTGCCTTGGCTTGGTGATGGAATCCTTGCACGGGTATCTTACCACCGACGCGGGATAATTTCCTCAATTCATGCTGAGGAAGTATTAATATGCTGCGCTGCTTGTTCTTCGTACAGAAGGTCGAGCATAGTGGATACTTGACTGGCGTGCGTTTCTTCTTACGATCGGCCATCGTGAACGCCACCTTCTTCAAATATATCTTACCCTCTGTCGCCGTCGTCGTGTATATCCGCTCAGTCCCGTCGGCATGCAATTCTTTGACGAATGCACTTCGCTGTACTGTCCTTCCTCTACGGTTCACGATCATCACTGTCCTCGCACCACTCTTATTTGTCGTTGTGGTCGTAGTTTCCGAAGAGACAGTCGTGGAATTACGATTAACGGCAGAATGCTCCTGCGTTACGCCGTCCGCGTTCTTCACCGTCTGCTGAGTCGTCGTAATTGTTGTGGTGGTTGTAACGACGTTGCTCGTTGTGACGGTAGTCACGCTACTATTCTCAGTATGCTCATTCTCGAGCTTAATCTTCTTTGGAGAGGAAACGGCGTTTTTTGTTTTCATCGCGTTTGTCGCCACTGCTTCCTCGTTGCAGTGAGTTGCCGATGCCACCGCTGATTCCAAATCCCGTCTGATCGCATCCTTTGACTTGTCCAGGGTTTCCATTTTCACGGAAGCCACTGCGACCTGTGGCGAGGACAATGAGGAAGAGGACTGATTGCCGTTCAGAATGCTTGCTTTCTGTACCAACGCGAGCAGGTCGCGCTTCAACCGCGTCTTTCGCATGCACAAAGGCGAATAACAGGTGTCGGTACATGGAGTGATGATCTGCGTGGTATTAATTTGTACGGCGTTGTTTTTGTTGGCGTTATTCATGTTACAGTAGCGCGAGTAACAGCTGTCGTTCTTGCAGAGCTTCATTGTAGCCGTGTATTGTAAGCGTACTTGGTGGATGCGCTTGCTAATCGCTGTCAGCATTTCTTTCGTGGATGCAGAGACGGCTGTTTTGCTTTCTTGCTGTTGTTGCTTGCCGACAGGGGATGACAAAAGACCTGGCAGAGAGGCGTCTCCGCCGCCGCCAACGGCGTCATTACCATCCGTATCATTTCCTTCGTGATTTTCCATATCAACCTCTGAGGAGTCGCCATCCCCACCTTTCTTATTTAGTGTCTGACTCGCTTCTTTCGTCTTCACCTGCAAAATATTAATTTATAAACTAAAGATACAAAATATATCATAATTAATAATACATAATTTATAATATTAATATTTTTTTCATCTTTGTATAGTTGGAATAATATAAATTTGCACATAAAATGATATTTCCAAACGATACAATTACATATAGGTATTATTTAAATAAAGACATATACTCACAGATTGTAATAACTTTCTTTCTTCTAAAAACTTCAAATGTGTTCTGCGAGTAAGGAAATCGTCGATCCTTGTCTTTTTCGCAACTTTGGGATAATGCAATCTTCCAGGACTGGTTAGTGCCTTGTTGATGTCGATCTCTTCAAACTGAGTAATCGGAGTAAAAACTTTTTCGATTTTCATGCCGGCTAAAACTGAAAAAAGATTTTCTATTTACTGTTTTGTTACGAATAAAATACAAGTCTATTTTAAAAATACTTTCTAAATTAAATTACGTTAAATTATTATCTTAAAATATCTCTTTTATTGTATTAAATTTAAGTTCACCGAATTTGCTACATACATGACAGATTCATCTTTGTTTCTTGTTTGACAGATTGGGGTTCCGATTTTACTGATAAAGAAGGACCAACACCGTTCGTATCGCCGTCGGTCTTAGGCTCCTTTTTTATATTTTCCGTACTATGTTCCTGTTTTATTGCATCACTTTCTACACCTTCCTCTTTGATTTCTTGCTTCACAATACCATTCTCTGTCTTACTCGGGCAGTACTCCTTGACGAGGAATTCATAAGTGGGCGGGTCGAGCGCGAGTACTTTCAGGCCACCCTGATCCTTGATCTGTACCATAATTTTCTGTGGACCGGCGCGTAAGCCCGTCTTCGTCATGTCTGAGAATCGCTGACGGCGTCTAGACGATACCCAAAGCCAACCGCCCTGGCCGTGCACCCGGTACTCCTCGCCCTTCTGCTTCCACACCTGATGCTTCAGGCCGAGCGTGTACTTAACAAAATTGAAGAGTCGATTACGCTCCTCCTCGTCTTCCTTCTCCTTCTTTTCCTTCTTGTCCTGCCGTTTTTTCTCCTCGCGCTCGAGCGCGGTCACCCGTTGCAGTTTTACATGACCGAGCTGGTCATGCCACACGCTCGCGAATACAACAGATTTGATACACGCCTGCAGGACGATGAGAGTGCGCGCAAAGTCTCGCGGATTCACACACGCTCCCACCGCTGCAGTCCATGGTTTGCGCAGTAATGGCCAGTTGGTGTGCATGAACGACGCCTGAATATTGCTTTCAAGCTGCAGAATCGTTTGGCGCAGGGTACTGACTAACAGGGCACGGGTACCCGTTAAACTGCCCACCCACTTGAATTCCGATGCTTGCGTGAGCGAGAACTTGTGCGACAAGTGACGTTTCTTGTCGCGTTCCTCGTTTCTCTGCGTCTTATTTAGCGCAATGGGATTGGTGGTGTACTGATTGACATACGATTTAAAGTTGTTGTCCATGCCCAATTTGAACAAGTGTGTGCCAGATGCAATTTGATGTGCCTTCTGACGCGTTACTCTGGTATTGCCATCGCTTTCGGAATCCTTTATACCCTTGTCTAGCTTTTCTTGCTCCTCCTTCGACAACGGTGCCATACTCCGTCTCTTTACATCATCCATGTTAAAGGTTCGCGGTTGCAACGACCCAGTCTTTGATCTTGTCACAATAGTATGCTTTTTGCCTGAAAAAGAAAAAAATTATTGTAAAAGTGATGAATAAAATGCCATAAATACACATAGAAAAATTCAATTGTTCTATAGTAGCCTAATACTTGTTCTGCAGAAAATTTTTTCTCTTTTAATATGGAGGAAGCAATTTCTTTACCAACACAAAATTCAATATTACGAAATTCTATGTAAAGTCTCACCGTCTCTTCCAACTTTCTCCTCTCCTTCTAACGTCTCTTCATCAACGTCTTCAGATGATGACGTAGATGCGCTATTTTTTGTATTTTTGTCCGTATTCGTCGCAGTCGACGACGCTTCGGCGTCGACCTCGACAGTTTCGCCGACTACCTCAGGTACCTGTGTGGTTGAAGTCGACTCATTACTGGATACCTTTGCTTCACTCTGTTCCGTCATTACTGCTGTACGCTCATCGAGAGCATCTGCATTCTCATGCATCTTGCGTATCATTTCTTCTGCTTCCTGTCTCTGCTTTTCCTTCTTTTCTTCCTCCTCTTTCACTTGTTTCTCTTGTCGTTCTTTTCGCATCTTTTGTATAAGATCTGCAAAATATTTCAGAAAGTAATTACTTTTTAACATATTGTTTAATACATATTATAAACTTTGTCCAATGTTGATCGAAAGAGATTAAAAAATTAATCGTTAATTAAGGAGAAGATTGATCTTACTGTTTTCTATTTCCAGATACGATTTCTTGTTGCCTTTGAATTGATTAGTGATGGTCTCCGTGAGCTCCATTTGACGAACTATTTCCTCCTTGTAATCCGACAATTCGCGATAAAGCGCTACTTCCATTTCATTTTGATCTAACACAAGCATCAGCTCTTCTAATTGCAAAGGTAAACTATAATACCATATCTCACCATCTTCGCTCTCACTAGAAAATAAAACCACAATAAAAAATTTACAAATTATATACATAGATATGTAAAATTAAAAGTTTTAGTCTCTTGCCGACTTGTTGCATATTTTGCACAATTTTATAATTACTTTTATATTTTATCTTAAAAATAAGAGAAAATATATATAAAATAATCTTATTAAAAAATATTCTTGTTTTAATATTTACTATAAATGCAAATAATAATTAATTAAAATTTTGTAAACTTTTAATTAGACATGCAGTTGCAGAAACATTAAAATATGTCTTACACAAAAACTCTTCTTGCAAGAAACCAATATTTTCTGCCGTGTCTGTCGAATCCTAGATGCTCTTGTCTACACAACGATCCGTTCTTTTCGACATCGGGAATACAATCCACAACACCCATCACTTTGTTGGCTTTACATGTACTACATTGCCAATCCTCAGTAGGAACATCGACAAGAGGCGGTTCTACGCATTCTAAATGAAATACAGCTGGGCAAGTCTCGCAACACAGCAGATCTCCTAGTCGATGACAAACTCTGCAGTGATCATCGTAATGCATAGCTCCTGAAAAACATAGATACTGTCCAGTCCATATTCTCTCTTGATTAATTTTGAGCATCTTTTGCCAGTACAAGACTTTAGATTAAACTGAAGCAAGCTTCAACTAGCTTCAAGATTTCCAAGGTCTTGCAAGCAAAAAGTAAATTTTTTTAAATCATGAAATTTTACGTAAAGAAACTGTTATAAAATATAATCGCACAAATAACGTCTCTATAACAAATACGTTCCTAAAATATGTAATTCTAAATAATTTATATAAAACACGTACTCTTATAAAATTTAGAAATCAGACTAAACTGAAAATAGTTCAATTTTTCTAAAAAATAAATTTCTAAAACAGAAACTAAAGCGTTTGTAAATGATATCTTACAAATTGTTGGAAATATTCAAATCAGGCTTATTAAATAAATCAAATTTGTATCTTAATAGACATATATTTTAAACACGAAGCATTGAGTTTGTGTTTAGTTTCATATTTAATTTTGATTAAATACATCCGTTATTACAATAAGTAACTGATATATCAGCATGGACTCAGTAAACTTTTTCCTTGCTGATTTTCAATAATCATGCTACAAAAAAGCTATATGTGTAAAATACATTTTATTATACCTTCATGCAAGAGATCTTCTCTCACAGGGTTTGTGATTAAAAATTGATCTGTTAAAAACTGTAGAACCTTGATTCTATCCTCGATGGCAGTAAAAGGATATTCAGTGGTGGCTAATATCTGTAAAATGTTCTGATCGAAACTCTTATCGCTCTCCACGTACGAACGTAGCACCTCTGGCCATGTCATAGAGTCCACGAAATACAGGCTAACGTTCACTGAATCCTTTTGGTCTAACGGACCGAAATGCGTCTGCTGCGAGTCCTCCTCTCGCAGCAGCGCCTTGATCAGCATAATGTGAATCTCCGCGAGCAAATTTGTTTGATCCTCGCACATGAGAGCAGCGCAAAAGTCCTCGAATCTGAAGCAGGAGAGACGTACCAGGGTGCGAAAGTGCCTGAGTACCTCGTAAACGGATA
Source organism: Leptothorax acervorum (assembly GCA_035220615.1). Classification (NCBI taxonomy): domain Eukaryota; kingdom Metazoa; phylum Arthropoda; class Insecta; order Hymenoptera; family Formicidae; genus Leptothorax; species Leptothorax acervorum. Next base: position 234,084 of record JASTWQ010000137.1, on the reverse strand, counting down.
GTAACGACATGACCAGTTCTTTAGGGACCAATAGATCGTCCGAGGACTTGGGTAACACTAACGGGGGCAGTTCTCTGTTCTGCAGCCACAACGGCTCCGGACTGGGTGGCCGCTGTTGGGCGAGGAGCGCCTTTCTGGGGGTGCCACTGGTGGTGCTGTAACTGGACAACGAGAAGTCGCTATCACTCGAAGGATCAGGCTCCTCTATGCTCTCCGAAGATTCCATGTCGCTCTGCATCGGCTCCTCCTCCGGCTCGCTCTTCTCACTGGACTCGTCGCCGAAGTCGGAGCCATAATGATACTCGGAGTCGTGGTAGTCCACATTGGGATTGTAGCCGCGACGCTGATAGCCACCACCTGTGGCTCCGGCGTGGCCGCCCTTGCGGGAATGACGCTCGCGACCGCTACGCGACTTACGCTGATTCCTGGTGCTGCGCTTGCTACTCTCCTCGCTCTCGACCGACGGCGACGTCGGCCGCGACGCCGTCGGCGTGCTCGGCTGCGAGCCCGGTGTCTCGGCACCGCCGCCACCGAGCGCCTGCCTGTTCTGCAGGTACTTGGGCTTCTTCATCAGATGATACTGGAACTTCTTCGGCCGTTCCATCACTACGGACTTGGGCGGGCGCCCCCGCCTCTTCGAGCCTCTGCCCGTCATTATTGTCGTGCGTCGCCGTGGTACTCTCGAGCGTGATCGTCGTCGTCGTCGTCGTCGTCGTTGCTGTCGCCGACGGCACCGGCGCCGTCAACCTCGTTTCGGAACGCGGGGCCCCACGCGGGGGACTGACTATCCGACCGGACCTACCTTGCCTGTTCTGCCCGTTCCCTCCTCCCGCTCACCTCGCACGCCAACCACTCTTTTCGTCTCTCTCCTCTCCTCTCCTCTCCGCGGTCCGCGCCTCCTCACTCAGCACGTGGCGCGCCTGCTCGCACGCTTGTAAACAAACACAAGTGACATCGCCGCGGCAACGAGCTGGATCCGTCCATGATGCCTGATGCACTATGATCTTTGCGCCATTTCTCACGGCCCACGGTCGGTTTCGCGCGGTCACGTGACCTAAACACAATCGCCGCGACGCGATGCCCCTCGCGGCATGCACGTCCGCCGCCGCCGCGCGTCACTCCCGTTGTTCCTCGCCCGTAGGGGTAGTTCCTCGTTCGTCGTCGCGTCGTGCGTCCCGCGAAAAAAACCACTCGCCAAATTCGAGATAGCGAAATCGGCGTCGCGAATCACGCCAGAAGGGGGCCTCTAGCTGCGCGGTGGTAGTTGGCGGTGGCGGTGGTGGTGGTAGTGTCGGCAGTGGCGGCGGCGAGCCGAGTCGTCGTCGTCGTTGAATGGCGGAGCGGCGCTAGAGAGCGGCGCTGCGATTGGCTCATCGGGATGCCGCCATGTCGGCCGTTCGGGGATTAGCTTCGACGAAAAGGACAATTCGGCGGCCGTCGTGGAGCGTCCTGCTCGATTCCCGCGGCCCTGGTGTCCCACGGGACGGCTTCGGGAACGCGAAGGACGGGCGTCGTGTCTCGATAATGGCGACGCGTCGCTGGATCGCACAAACTCGCTCGATTCGGCCGAGACGCTCGCGAGCTCCAATCGCCTCCACCGTATCTTCCTGTCGCTGAGCCCCTGTCAGATCGACGTCCACGATAGATGGCGACACGCGCGCGTTCGAAAGAGAAAAAAAAACGCAATTCTAACCGCAATACCGCGATGCGGGGCGGCGCGCGGGACGAGACACGGACGAAATGGGAGAATCGTCGATCGCGAGATCGCGATAGCGCGAGCGGGGCAACACGATCCGTCTCCCCTTGCCTGCGATCACCTCGGAGCAGGACACACGAGCCCGGATTCTCGGATGCACGCTCGCAGGGTCTCGTTGCCAGAGGACACTACCGACGACGCGGCGCCGCCATCTTGCTCGCGCGTTTCTCGATCGATAACACGAACCTCGCGTCTCACGGTCGCATTTCGCGAAATTGCATCCTCGTGTGCGCCGCGACGTGACGTCGAGAATCTCACGATTTTTGGCTCCGTTTTCTTTTTTTATTACTTTGCTCAAGAAGCCGCTCGCGCGAACTGCGTTCCTCGAGAACTATCGTCGCGCCATCTACCCTTGAGATTCGAAACTCCTCGCGCGCGTCTCGGCTCGATAAATCGAGATGAGCGAAAGAAAAAAGTGAAAATTACAAAATTTTAGGAACGACAAAAGGAAAGCAAGCTCACCGCGCACTTGATTCTCGAGAGAGAAGCGTCGCCGACGTACGGCGAGATTGAGGTTACCGACGGAGCGCCGCTCGCGCGCCACCTGGCGGCGCGCGCCGCAACCGCGGCATTGCAGCAACATGGCGACCGCGCGAGAGTACGCGAGGTCGCCGTCGCGGGTGAAACGTGGAGACCTTTCAATCAACCCGATTTGTTTGAATTGTTTTCATTCCGAGATTAGATGAGCGGCCACGCGACGATGGCAACGACGACCACGACGAGGATGTACCCGGTGCGACCGGTGGTCGTTCTACCGGACAATTGTGCGCGCAGGAGATCCATGTACGAAATGCGAAATATTCACGACTTTCACGAGGACAGGGGTGATGACCGGCGCCGTCGTCCCGACGCTGACCCCGCCACGGAAGCCAAGATGCCTGTCGACGTTGTCACGCAGGTTAACCGCCTTCTGCAGGTTTCCATTTCGTTTCCGTCCTCGTTTCCGCTTGTGCCGGTCCTCGTGGCCGACGCACCACGCACCGTCCGTATACCGTACCTGCGCGCGCGCGCGTGCAACCGACGGCCGCGCGAAAGAACGAAGAAAGAGCGAGACATGGTGACTCCTCCCGAAAATTTCCGCTGGCACACTGATGACACTGATCCGCGATCGACCAGGAGAGCGGAGCGGTGCTGCGGTTCTTCTCTCTCTTTCTCACTCTCCGCCTCGGGAGGGGGGGGGGGGGGGGCTTGATCGATGTGTCCCTCCCCCCTGGATCTCCTTTTTTTCGACGAACTCTTGAGGGAATCAGAGGGATTGTCGGCGATCTTTCGCGAAAATTGGCTCCCATGTGGGCAGAAAGAAGGCCCGCCGATCGAAATGCGGCGTGAACGCGCGAGAGGAGTCGAGGAGCGAACGGTATTTCACGGCGGTGCGGACTATTTAACTTCCGCGCGCGCGGAAGCGGGAGGACACGCGATTCGGATTGATTGTCAACAGCGCGAACGAGCAACGAGCGCAAAGGTCGGGCAAGACTTTCGGGATCGCCGGCGTGTCGTTAGAAACGGGGGGTTAATCCGTCGATGATGTCGTTGATGTTAATTGTTGCATCAAGCCTACCCGGAGCTTCGCCCTGATATATCGATCGACCTAGAAAAGATTTGTGATATATTGTTTATACCGAATTTTACACTGGCTCCGTGATTGTATTTAATCATTGAGAATTTCATCAGCAGCATGGTAAATTTAGTATAAGATAATTTATCGTGCAACTACTTTTGATATTGCGTTTGATAAGATCGCTGAAAGTTTGATTCTCCTCGTTTACGTATCTTAATTATTGTGGAGAGAAAACAAAGTATTATATTATTGCAATTGTTCATTTTATATGAAACTAGATTTATCTCTTTGGTATCTACTGTAGACGTTTCTATCCTGCGGCCCTATTCTCGAATCGTTTTCATGAAACTCGCATGCGAAATTCGATGCTTTTCAAATAGGAAGTCGCATACGAAAATCATTAGGGCAGGATCGAGAATACGGTCCCAGGGGGTCAATCATGATTATCTTTTCCCCTAGGGTGGAAACGTAAAAATGTAAAAGTGAAAAATTTCTCTTTCTATTGGTGTTGAATAAAAAGAGATAGTCATATGAAATTTTCACTTTTCACGTTTCCACCTTAATACGATTGACCCCCAGCACTTTTTCTCTTTTTGTTATTCTAATTTGTTTTTATTGTAAGTTGTATGCACTGAACTCTATAAAATATGTTATAGAGTTTAATGGTAATATGATCAGAGAGAAGAATCTTTTGTTTAAATTTTATCCATATTATTGTTAGAGTCAAACATTGTATGTATGTCTAGAAAATGTCTATAATATGTGTGGTTTATGTATTTAACACAAGCATTCAAACTTTACTTGTTAATATATTTTTTTAATCCTCCAGTGGATTTTACATTTGTATTATTATTGTTAAATGCAAGTATCATGACACATATATCATGTATCATTTTATGTTTATATATTGTAACATTTGTAATGTATTTCTCAAATTTATCGTGATATAATATAAATTTCTTTAGCGTTTATATGTATTGCAAATGTTGGATTCAAATGTTGTTGAATAAACGTCTTTACATAGAACAAAATATACAGTACCTATATTGCAATTAATATTGTTTTATTTCTAGGCATCCTTGCCGGAATACGAGGCGTTGGAAGCTAGGCAAGAGAAAGTTCTTGGTCAATTGGCGGAACTCAAAAAGCAGGTCTCTAGACTATTTCATGTTTTAAAAAATTCTAATCAGGTGGAACCTACAACAAATTTGGTCACAGTTCAGGTTAGCAATCAATTTTTAGCACTAATAATTGCTTGTTAAATACTAATTCCTTGTATTTGCATCATTTGCTGTGTTGACTATGATACAAATGCACTTTTATTTAATTGTTGCACGACAAGAGAGATCAACAAGCAATTGTCGTATATTTACAGAAACCAATCTTCATCAACCTAGTGTTAAAAGCGAATCCAAGCAAGCCGCCGTATTCGTTACTCGCTTTACAGAAACTTTGGAATGACACTAACTTCAATGTGACAGCGTATACACATTCTAGTATAAGTGGTCAGATACCTATTGTTTTTCCTCGGACTACTAATTACACCAGAAATGTCGTAGATATAACATTGATATGGAAAGAAGGTAAGACGTAATCTTCGTCGATCCTAAGAAAAGGCATCCTCAAAAAAATTATTTGTTAATTCAGGATGTGTTGAAAGGATCAGACTTTTTTTTGTAATCAAATATTTAATCACTTTTTTATCGTTCATTTGTGAGCAAACTTTTCTTTAATAGTTTATTACATATCTCACATTTGATTGAATTCCTTTCTTTCAGTCTCGAATATGGAAGTTATCACAGATATGCGTTCTCACCTCCTAATAGGCGAAGCCAATTTTCTTAGATATGTGAGCGAGATAATAGAATCACATAATTACGAGAGCACATGCTCTCAGCCACGTACATTGGACTACGCTATTGACTTCATTAATATGTTACACAATGAGCAACGTATAGAAAAGGGATTACTTGTGCTAGCCCGTGAATTTGATAAATGGTCCTGCAAGGGTGGATTTAACATTGTAGACATTGCAGTGTGGTCTCTAATTAAACAGTTCCCTGGAACAAGATTACAGCCGATCCTTCGCAAATGGTATACCCTATGCGAAACGACTTTTACAGAAACTGATTCATTAATAAATCATGACAAATAAATTGTTTGTCTTTTATAAAAACTTTGATATGTTAATAAATTAATATATATTGTTTTTATTTATAAAAGCGTTATTGATTTATACCTACTTATATGTGTCCATCTGATACAAGAATTCCTCACCTGGTTAGCAATATATAATCGACAAAAAATTAAATTAAAGAATTGGTAATATTGAACGATGTTTAAAAAATTAATTCATTCACAAAAACGTGGTAATTTCAAATTGGCAAATAAATTCGGTAAATCAGCGTGAGAAAAATTTCCAAAATGGCATAAATTTTTATTAAAAGATTAACAGATTTTCTCTCAGTGTCCTATACGGTTAATATTACAGCTGATTTTTATACTTTTATGTCGTTACAAATACGTGCATAGAAGTATATAAATAAGATTAAATTTGCACTAAACGTTCACTGGCAGTGTCGCGGAAACATCGAAGTGTTTCTATCGTTCTATGGAAACATTTTTTATCTCGCGACGTTTTCGTAGAACTTTCTTTTTTCTTAAAAAGAGTAATAAAATTATATCTAAATACTTATAGCGAGCGCGTAAAACGAATGATTTATGATATACGAATCGATAATGGTCTTATTTTATAATTACTAGTTAGATTAGGCTTCTCCTTATCCTGTCTTTTAATCAAGTTTCATTATTCGCACAGTTTACAATAAATTTGACATATGCAATCGTCGTAGTTCCATTCGATACTGAACTTTAGACGTATGTTAATAAAACGAGAATGTTTAAGAAGATATGAATACTGCGTCTCAGTAACTATGATATATCTATGTACAATAGAAGCTCCATATTTATTTGCGTATTTCCTATATTCACGGGCCTAAGGTAATCCGTTTATTGCAATAATGAGGATAAAAAAATTAAACAATTCCTATTTTAGGATAAGTATTGTAGGAAAGATATACAATATATACATATATATTTTTATTTTTCATATGTATATAAAAAATGAAAATTTTATTTATGTATGTGTAATACATAAATTATAAAATAAAAATTAATACTTTATACATATATTATATATTTCTTTATGTTAAATTTTATACTCTTTCTACATATTATATATATTTTATTTTTCAGAATCGCAATTTCCACATTTATTGCGGTTTAGTAAAATGTACCGCGAATATGGAGCTTTTACTGTATATCACAAAACGCGAATAGATATAGTCCGCTCAATACAGTGTGTAGCAGCATTATACAAAATCTACATTCTTACGGGAAGTATATATAACATATTTACAAGCGTCTGACGTAGCGCAAGTACGCCAGCGTAAGAGCGGATTTATACAGTGTCCCACAACTCGCGGTTTTCACAATTAAAACCTTCAGTGAATTGATAAAATGATATGATAGGCCAACGATTGCAACGTTAAGTCTGAATTGACATCCTGCTTCTTCTGAAAGCTCTGCGATATTGCGAAAACGCACGACAACGCGATTAACCGTCCACAAATGCGTCCGCGATAAATATCTTCGAAAAATGACAAGACCCTCAGGATTGAATTATACGGTAACTGTGTGCCTATAACCGCGTACCGTACCTGAGAGGTAGAACGGGAATAAGACCGAAATATCTGTTGAAAAAAAAAAAGAATGATATTTGGACTTACGTTCCTCTGCTCCGCAGGCACGAAATTTGTGAAACATTCGTATGAGATCCGTATGCTAGCTGTTTGGATCCTTAAACTAATCCGAGAAAGTACAAAAGTGTCTATTAAATGCAAATAAGTGCCTTATCGAGAATTATAAATAATATGTATATCAATATATCACAATACGAAGATGCCTCAAGCTTCCTATAGTTTGCTATAAGTCTATGCCGTCAGCACGCGCGAAACACACGTGTTTCTCCGACGTAAGTCTTTCGCTCTATATATGTATATGTATAAAAAAAAGAGACTTTGCTCGAAGCGAAGTGATTGCGACCGTAATTTTGATATCGATATATGAATAAGAAAAAAATTCCTGTGTTTCCACATAGTCTTGGTAATTCGGTTAATTACACGAACGACGAGAAACCGGGTAGCGGCGCTCTCGATCTGGCCATGTTGTTCATGATGATCTGACCGCCGTTTAGACTGACGACCGCGCTGCCTTCCGGCTCGGAATCCGTGTACGATGAATAGTTCCGAACGGGTTTCTGCCGTTTCCACGACTGCCTCAACGAGTCGTTCACGTTCGCGTAGTGATTCACGAAGGAATGCGGATCGGACTGCACGCTCTCATTCTCGCTCTCAGAACCCTGTGAAATAAAAGCAGGATTGAGATTCTCTTCGTCAGAGGATCTTACGCATTGTCCTACATTTTACGAAGAATCACCTGGGAATCGGTGGAACTGATTTCGGAGGGCTTCTCCGTGACGCTGCTGTCATCAGGATTCTCATCGTATCCCTTGAGACTCTCCTCGTCGCTGTGGTAGGCGACCGATGCTGGGGAAGGCCTCGGGGGCGATTTGCCCAGCATCGTGGGTGGTGGAGGATGCATCGCTTTCCGGGCCAACGTATTCCTCTTGCCCAGAGTGCCGCTTGCCGCGTTAGCGGCACCGCCTCCACCCTGGCGTGATCTGTACAATTCCAGGTCCGACTCCCGCCTGTCATCCGCGTCCATCGCCATCGACTCTTCCAGAGTCTTTTGTGCCTCTTCTGTAATCATTTATATAAACATATAAATCTGTATGTATCGACTTATATTACAGATAAGCGATCTATTAACATACAATCTAATTTTTTCATAATTAAAAAACAATTTATATATGCACGTATGTCAAACTCAACTTACGTTTGTATTTGTAGCTTTTACTCTTCACGCATAATACTGCTATGACCATAATGATAATTATAATTGATATAGCGGCTAAAGAAACCATGAACCAGGTCTGCCTGTAAAACGGCCTGTGCTGCAGATATGCGTATTCCAGGTACAGTTTTGATGGCGTCAAAATCTGGTAAAATAATTCTATTAGTAAAATATGCTAACTCGCAATAGATTTTATCTTCAAATAAATAAATAAAAGTGTAATATCTAAATAATAAATATTCAAACAAGTAAATTTAATGTCCGAACAAATAGCTGTTTCCCTTTAAATAGACTTACCGTTTCAGAGGAATATGCTGGACAGCTAATTCCATAACGATTGTACGATATCACTCTGAACAAATACGACGTGGAAGGCAGTAAGTTTTGATAAGACACAGTATACTCCGTCAGTGGTCCATTGCTAGTACGAACTATTGTCTGCCAGCGCGAATCGTCTACAATTACATACATAAACCGCATTATAATCTTTAAATTAGCAAGCAATTCCTAAAGGAAAAAATGTTATTTCGTTTAGGTACGCATATCACGATATACATAATCAAATTCTTTTATACAGGATGTCTCATTTGTACGACATGATTTTTCAATAGCAGATTCTTCGATCAATTTGAAGTCCTTTTTCTCAAAACTGTCATTCCGATATTGTGCATCTCTATAATTGACTATAAATCAAATTCTGCAGCAGACTTTATATGATTTTTAAACTAATTGAAGAATATAACTTACAATTAGACATTTATTTTTCTTCCAAGGCTTTTTAGGTAATTCGCCAAAAATTCTTCACCTTCAATTATTAATCATTCTGATATTTTTCTTAAGGAAAAGTTGATTTTAAATTAGTCAGAAAACATATTAAAAAATAATACGGTAGAATTGAGACATTATGTATAACAAATGAGCAGGAGTTCGTATTATTTTGGTGACTAATTTAACACTTTGAGTGCCGTCCGTTTTCCGCGTGAAATTCTTTGAAGGGTAACATCGGTTACTCTTCAACAATCTCGGGGACTCCGTTTTACTATTATACAACAATACAACGTATGCAAAAAATGTCGTGTGTGCGTACATCGTCTGCACGCAAAGTGTTAAAAAATAAGATTAATTGCGGGGGAAGGGGCGATCTAAATAACAAAAATTGCGGCGTTGCCAACAGACAATACAACAAATCATCACGCTATTATAATCAATCACTGGACCATTTCTTTATCAAGGACAGTATACACGGTGTGTTACAGCGCTACCCGAAGTTAATATATATCTTCAGTAAAATTCTGCTTGAACGTATAAAATAGGTTTCTGGCGACGTCATGCTATGACATTATCATGCAAATTATTGGAAATACCAAACGACCACGGCACATATGGTACACGCATAGTAACGTACAACGGACTTTCAAAAGCGATATTGTTACGCTAACAGGGATCTCACTATCAAAACCATCTAATGCAATGATTGACGCTCAGCGTAGTTACGTGCGTTGACACTTACAATGCTGCCATTCTTCCATCGCTATACAGTTATAAAAAAGACGGTATTAGTGTTAGCAGAACCGATAATCGAGTCGGACGCGAATGTGAATATAACGAATTACGAGGAATTTGTTTTATAGATCATTTATGGTTGTATATTCTCGTTTTTCGTGAAATTGCAACGTCAACAAATACGCACGATACAATCGCCGAATTTATTTTATAAGCTAGTTATAATAAAAAAAATTGGTTGTATTATATATATATATTATACATTTTTAATTTTCTGCCGTTGCAATTTCGATAAACAGTAGAAAACTGGTAGGAAGTTTTGAATAGGTGTCTCGTAGCAGATTTTTTCGACTCCTGCTACGTAACTAAGTATGAACGACTGTTGTATAAAGATCGTGTATTTACCTTTACGACGAGTCTCGATGTAATAACCGAGTATAGGACCTTTGCCGGAAGCCCCGTTGGTCCACTGCAGTTCCACGCTGGAGACCGTCTTGGTCACGCCGAGATTGCTGGGCGCCGTCGGCGAACCTTCTTGCGGACCAGTCGTGACATTGCCGGATACCGACGGTCCCAAGTCGATCGTTTGCGCGCGAACCATGAAGGTATACGTCACCTCCTCCTCCAGCGGCTGGATGAGGAGACTCGTCTCCGTCACTTTCTGCTTAACTTGTTTACTGTAACCTTAGATAAAACGTCGTCAAGTTAGCAAAAAGAAGGATATAAAATATATCGTAACACCTTTGCAAAGTGACTAATATGCGTATAAATCTCTCTTGGAATAAAATTAGTGCATTAATTTATAAATAATAATATATATATAGATATGTATTAATTGAAGCGAAATATACAGAATACCCTGGTAATTGCAAATCGAAAAAGTAATAATAGTTCATAAAAAGTTAAATGTGATCTTTCTAAAGGGATATTAATTTGTCTTACGGTCGTTTTGAACCGCCGTTACATATGTGACGATGTAACAGACTATCTCGCCGTTGCGTAACTTCGGCGGCTTCCAAGAGACGCGCAAGCTGGTCATTGTAATTTCGTTAAATTGCAAATGATATGGCGGTCCTGGTATGTCCTGCAATTACATATTACAGAATTTAAATACTGCTTGTAAATATTCGTTGAAAATATCAATATTGTTCGTGAAACAATTACGACGTAGTGTTAGAAAATTACCTGTTTTGTTCTCACAGTAATTGGCGGAGATCGTGGGCCATCTCCAGCTGGATTAAAAGCTAAAACTTGTATGCGATACTCTGTATACTTGTCAAGAAAGACTAAGTTGTGCGCCAAACAAGACGCTGGAACAACTTCTATCTCTTCCTCCTGTTTTTTCTCTAAATCCTGAGAAGAGTCGGTTACTAAGTAAAAAATCTGCAATGAAAAAACAGAAATATCTGTTATAATAAACACATATATAAGATTAATAAAGTAAATATGACTGTAGTATCAATTTACAACAATTAATCTATTACTTAACAGGTAAAATAAAGATCTATAAATTTTCCGCAATTATAATCTATTACTAAGTTTATAAAATGAGCGAAATAACTATTACCTTATATCCTAATAAATCGCCATTTTGCATATTGGCTTGGGGAGGTTTCCAACGCAAATGAACCTCGGTGGAAGAAATAGGCTCGGCTTTCAGGTGCTGGGGCTCTCCCGTAGGAACCGCCTCGCCCACGTACACGGTTACCGGCGGACTCGGTGGGCCCTCGCCTTCCAAGTTAAATGGTAGCACTACAATCTCGTAATATCGGTCCTCTGTTAAATCGCTTAAAACCATTTTCGTTTCCTGCAAGGAAGCGAGGGTGGATTGCATTAGTTACACCGAAAGACACATGCAATCGATCTTGATATCATCATAAATTTAAATTGACATTGTAAAGAAAAGATATCTATGTTTTAAAAATATACTGTACACGCACTTTAATTCCTAGAATTTCTTTTTTCGGCGGTGCCTGAAGAGGCGTCGGGAAATCCGATACCGTCTGATAAACGACACGATAACCACCCGTTTCATAATCACCGCTCCAATGTACCTCGTCGATCATGTTCCAATGAACCTCGACGCTGGATGTTGTTATCGGTACAACTTTCAGACCGGTGACACCCTTTGACGGCGCTGTGAGGAAGGTAATATTTTTGCCAGTGTTGAAAGATTTATTCGAAGAAACGTGAAAGAACCGAGATATAAAATTGCTGAGAAAAAACTTCAATTTATGTTCCCTGTGGTTTTTCTAATAAATCTGTCCTTTCTAATGTTTCATTGAGCGTCTCATATTGTTTATCTTTGATACACACCTGCAGGTAGAGTTTGTACTTGAGCAGACTCATTGCTCCACTCTGAAGGACCTATGTCGTTAGTAGCCTGAATGCGAAACTGATAGTGCGTGTAAGGCTTTAAATTGTTAGCCGTGTAAGACGTCAGAGTGGGTTCCACTCTCTCGGGGATGATTTGGAAAGGTCCGGAATTCTCCGACTGTTGCACCGTGTAATATCTATCAAAGTAAAAGAAGGGATTGATATGCAGTTTAACAGGTAGAAGTTGACCCGCATGTGAGAAAGATATTGATACCTTAACGGTGCAAAACCGTCTCTGCCTGGCGTCCAGTTAAAAGTTATCTGGCGACTCTGGATCTGCGATTTGCTCACTTGTGGTACCGACGGCGCTTGAGGACGTTCTCTGTTGTTCGTGGTAAATACAAGCGCGTAGGCAGTCTTGCCCCAACCCAATCTCGTCTGCGCCGTCACGGAGAACATGTAATACTGCTCGGACTCGAGTCCGGTGGCTCTGCAAGTGATTATCGTGATATTTAAGGAGATTGTAAGGAGAATCAGAAATGTAAAGAATTTGCATAAAATGGTAAACATAAGCTCTTTTGTAAATAATGTTAGCGTGTGAATTTTTTTAGATTTTTTACCGGTTAGTTTCTGAGAACATTTATTATATAACAAAGTACAAGATCTTTTCATGGGTTCTAATGAGAAACTCAATGTTGCATACTAATTATCAATAAAAATGACTATTAAGAATGTTAAGAACTGATAAATTTATGTTTAATATATGTATATGAAGAATATCATACTAAAAGTATCTTTAAAGATTTAAAAAATATAACCACATAATTTTCTTGCAATAGTAAAATTTTTTAAATCAAAATTTACTTAAAACAGAACAACGAAAACTTAGCACTAAATAAAAAAACTTTTTTTGTTACAAGTACGTCGGCTTCAAGTGCTTCGATGTATAAAATACATGTAAACAATTACGCGATAAAACTTTTACTATATGACATAAGTGACATTAAAAAATCTTGCTTTGTTATAAATATTTTTATTTAAAAACTGACCGGTAAAAAAATCTAAAGAATTCGCACAATATTATAAAAAAAAAATGTTTAAAATTTTATGCAATTTTCAACATTACTGATTCTCCTTACATCCTTACAACTTTCTTAACTCAAAATCTCATTAATTTTTTTAATCGATCTAATCCTAAAATAATCTTACATTTCAATCTAAAATATGGGAATCTTATGATTTAAATCGTAAATTGGATATAAAAAAAAATTTTCAATCTGATACTTTAAAATTTTATTTTATTTTTAATCGGTAAATTTGAGATATAAATAATTTTTTGTGTGAATGTGATGTAATTGGATTTATAAAATCCCAGCAAGTATCTATAGATAAACAGAAGAAATAAGTCTTTGTACCTGAACGTTCTGTCTGATGCCGGGAATTCTTTAGAAAATTGACGATCTTGGCTGCTGTTTAAATGAAACATGACTTTGTATGCGAGAATTTCTCCGTTGGGATCCTCTGGCGTGTCCCAGATAATGCGTGCTGTGGTCAAACTTACGTCGGGGAAAGATACATTAGACGGTGGACCAGGAGCTGTGATACAAAACAGAATATTATAGCGTTATCGTAGAATTTCATTCTTTTTAACTTTACTATACGTTATATTTCATATAACATATGTATATAAAACAACATATATATATTTAATGTATCACATCATAATAATTATATCATTAGAATATAATTTGTGCCACACGTGACATTATCTTGATTGCTTTTGTTAGCAAAGATTCAATTGCAATAAATCCACTTACTGTCTTCAAAGGTCTGGACTGTCACAGGTGGGATGCTCGGTGCCCCATCGCCAAGTCTCGTGTAGGCTAAGACCTGCACGTGGTATTGGACAAACTTGCGAAGCTCCGTTAAGGTAGTTGTAAAAGTAGTGTTGCTGGGAATATTCTTGTACTGGTAGGTCGATCTGGAATTCGCGCCGTAGTATACCTTAAAGCCTTCGATCTGCCCATTTTGATGTTCCACTGGTATGTCACCCCATCGCACCAGGATAGTCGTAGAGGATGTCGCGTTTGCTTCTACGTTAATCGGCCCCAAAGAAGGAACTGAAAAATATCATGTATCTTTGCAAATCTTAGGAAGTTGTGTGAAAAATGTTCATAATTCGACTTTGTGCCATCTGTTTTGCAAATGTTTGAGTTTGAACAAATAATTACATTAATGCCAAATCAATTATTAGAAACCAAGGTATATATTATGTAGGTATATTAAGAAAAAATTTATTTTATTTCTAGTTTAATGTATTGTTGTATATTGTACAACTTTGTTTTTCTAACGTTTTTTTAAAATGACTATTCGAAAAATTGCATTTTGAAGAGTTGGTTCCTTTTTGCGTAACTACATTCAATTATACATATATAAAAGACATACCTGATTCACGAGTTCGTTCGATGGCTTTTGGACTCGCCGTCGAAGAGCCGACGTCGTTAAACGCTTGCATCACTATTTCATAATCGGCGTATTCCTCCATATTATTCAAAACGTATGAGTTTGCGGTGTGATCCTCTATAATACTACTCTTCGAGACGTTCGATCGCACTTCCGTATAAGTGACATTGTATCCTCGCGGATTTCCGTACCATTCTATTTGCTGCAATGGCTACACAGAAGACAATAAAAATAATATAAAAATAATATTTTTCACATAACAATCCGCGGTAACGATACTTACAATCCACCTAACGCGTAACTCGGTGGCACTCATCGCGCGGACTGTGACATTTTTCGGAGGATGAGAGGGCGGTGCCTGAATCGTCTGAAACTCTTTGGTCGGCTCGGAAGGCTGCGAGGCACCGACGACGTTGTTTGCGATCAAACGAAGTTTGTATTGCATAAATGGAGTCAAACCATCGACGGTGATTGTACTGGCGTCGGGATCGGACACTTCGTAGATATTGTACCACGTTGAGTTTCGCGCCGTTTGAGCCTAAGAGATCAACAACAATTGAGAGAAAGATGTCACTTATTACTTCTTTAATTTATTTTCTATCTTTTATCTATCGCGTTATTCTATCTCATTGAATCTCCTTGATTGAGTGTCTTAAGAATAAATCTTATAAAATTTATAAATTAGTACCACTGAGAACGTGATATTTTTCAGATATCGAGCCTTAGAAGAGCAAATAGATAATAAAACATTATCCAACATAAAATAAATTTTATTTTAATGAAATTTTTATTAGTTGCAGAAATTTTATTATACACGAAAATATATAACGAATAATAATCTTTAACTTTTTCAAAGGAAGTATTGACTACAGATTGACCAACCTGCACTGTCCACTTCGTGATGGATGAGTTCCCGTCGAATCCTGGCGTGAACTGTAACACAATGGAGAATGCGTCTATGTTGGATAACGCTAACTTCGTAGGAGGTTCTGGTAGCACTGGTTCGACGCCTGATTGTATGGTCGCCACTTTTGGTTTACCGGGTCCAACCGATGTCCAAGCGCTTACTTCAAATTTGTAGTGAGTCAGTGCCTAAGAAAAGAGTAAACAAAAATAGATAATTGTCACATTTAATTCTTACCATTCTAATTTATCTTTTTTGTTAATTTTTAGACTTTTTACTATCTTCTATAATTTCGTGCTGCTTGAAATCGACGACTACCTGAAGATGCTCCACTTTGGTTGATAACACATCGGCCGTGAAGTTTTCGACGCGCAAAGAATCCGGAATGTCTTTAATCATGTATTTCAGTTGATAATGTGTCAAGATTCCGTTGGTCTCTTTGGGGGGACCCCATTTAACCGTTAGCGCACGATCGCTGATATCTTCAAATTGTAGATTCTCCACTTCTTCAGGTACTGTAACAGATTATAAATATATAAAAATGTCTACGAAAATAATTTTATTCTTATTTATTTATTATATAAAGAAATTAAAAATTGACCAAAAATAATCTTTTAATTAGAATCATCTTTATAGATATAGCAATATAATTAGTAATTCCTAACTAGTTATATAAGTAAACATACCATCTTCACAAGTGCGAACTTCGACGGGCGAGCTTCTTTCACCGTCACCTGGATCGGTGAAGCAGAGCACTGTGATATTATACAGAGTGTACTTTCTTAAACCTATGATAATGGCGTTCTGCTCGGCGAGCGGATCGAATAAACTCGGCGGCACAGTCATCGATTTGTATTCATTCGCTTCTGTAAAATTATCGCCGATCCAGGCTTGCAATTTGTATCCCTGATTAATACCATTGATCTTCTGAGGATTCGGTGGCTTCCACCAAACTTTCACCGCCGTTGAATTAAGTGCTTTCGCTTTTACATTTGTGGGAGGTGCTTCCGGGACTGTAAAAAATTATCTTTCTGATTTATAAAATTCTAGAGTAATATCCTTATGTTAATCCATTACATTTTAGTACTATGTTAAAATTATAACAGATTGTTTAAATTAAGATGTTCTAAAATTACAACATTCCAGAGAAAAATTATAATAATTAAATTAATTTGTATAATACGATATAATTATATTGTAATTAATTCCTAGCATTAATTACCTCCTTCCTTGGTTTTTATTTGCAAGCCCTTCGAGTATACACCCACGCCTTTTTCATTGTAAGCAGCTATTTGTACTTCATAGTCCTTCCATGTGATTAAATCTGTAATGAGATAATTTCTTTGCGCTTCATTGGTGATGTTTTGCACCGTCCACGGGCTGTCGTTGTATCCGAAAAGCGTGTATCTCAATATATATCCCAAGATATGGCCGTTTCGGTATTCTTCCAGCGGAGGTTGCCATTGCGTTATTATTTCCGATGACGAACGTGCTGAGCCGACGAAGCCAATCGGAGGACCACTGGGCGCTAAAAATAAAAATAAACGTTTAAATGAATGCAACGTCGAAATCGCACATCGGAGATCGGTCCATAAGTTCACCCTCATTTTGGTGAAGATACAATAGCGAGGGAGATATATTGTTATTTCCTATTGAGCTAATTACTTGAGTAATCTTCTTAATCACTTACGTTCTTGGGGCAGAACAACGATATTACTAGGTGCTGACGATGGACCTTCGCCGACGCTGTTCTCGGCGCTAACACGAAATTGATAAGACGCCGCGGCTTTCAGATTATTTAGCAATACCCATCGACTGGTCGCGGACACATTATCGCGTTCGGTGATCCAATTTAATATTGAGTCGTGTATAGGCCCTATTTAAAACATAACGTATATTATAAATACAACATAACATATATTATAAATTATAGCTAGATATAAAAAAACAAACATAATATCAATTTTATAATTCAATCTTCTATTAAAAATTTGTAAAGTATTTTCTGGATGCACTTAATAATAATGTTCACGATTATGTATATTCAAGAAATATTAAACATCAGAAAATATGTATAAATATAAAATTAATGCGTATTTAATTAATTTACAATTAGAGTAAATTAGTTTTTATATTCGGATTACACTTACCCAAGTCGGACACCTCTCGTCTCTGGACTATAAATTTCTTCGTAGGGCTGTTGCCGTCGAAGCCGGGCACCCATGTGACGTTGATCGTGCGCGGTGAGATCTTTTCGACTCGCGTGGCCACGACATTGATCGGTGGGAACGGCAATTCGATCACGCTTAAACGAGCAGATCGCGTTTCATTGCCACCCGGGGACACCACAGAACAAGTATACTCGCCCACGTCGGAAGCTCGAACGGTGACGATCTCGAGAGTGCCGTCCGATCGCATTTTCACCCTTTGACTCGCTTGCGTGTTTATTACTCTGTAAAACACAGAGAACGTATAACTTTAAAATCTTCAAGCGACGGAAGAGAGAATTACAGGAGCTTATCCTCCCGATCCGAATAACTTTACTGGCACCACAAATCAATAATTTTATTAATAAAATTATCAAATTTGAGATACATAATGTAAATAATTCTTAAATATCTTAAATCGATCAGATTTCAATTAAATCGATGTTTCGGAGAATAATACTTCGACCATATAGATAAGTTAAAAAAAAAGTAAGTTATTAAATTCCTTGACTTCAAAAGTTTAAACTGACGTTATTTGCGTTATAATATTTCTCCTTATACATACTGTGCATTGTGAAACCATGCCATATCGTATACAACGCTAGGATCGTTTGAGATTTTACACTGCAATTCGGCGGTACGTCCGAGAAGCACGGACGTATCAACAGGTGGTTGGATAATTTGAGTCCGAACTGTAACAGATGCAGATTATATACGACAAACTGTGCAACGCATCCATAACTGGAGTTCGCGCAAAAGAACCGTTTTCTATCTTAAGAAAGCATGCTTTCATGATTCGCTCGAGCCTTTTTTTAAATAAACATTTTGTCTCAATAATCACCCATAACAGTCAAGTATGCCGACCCGTTGACAGAGCCGGCTTCGTTCGCGCGGATGCAAGTATATTTTCCCTCGTCGTTCGGCTTCACCGTTGTGATTAAAAGATCGCCATTGTCCAGGACTTGTACTCTCCCGGCAATCTCCACAGGTATCATATCTGTTGCAATCATAAGTAAACATATTTACCATGTAAACGCTCGGAGAGATAGCACTTCGCAATACGAAGAATGTTTCCAAAATTCTGGAAATCACGCCGCGGGGCAAACATCTATTAATTGCTAATGCTGTGATGCTGTGATATATAAACAAATGATTTTGCGCTGGGATAAGTGTATTCAGTTAAGTAGAAAACGATATTGAAAAACTACAATATAATGTTGACAAAAATAAATAAAATAAAATATTTAGAGCACAATTCCCAGAACTTAAGAAATATCCCTCGTAATATATTAATATTATGTATCTTACAATTAACTTTATAAAAATCACACATACACAAATAACTATAGCAACCAAATTAAAGTTTGTATAACATATTTATGTTATATATGTATACACTTATACAATAAAATATTGTACATAAAAAATAATAATTAATAACTAATTTAACCTCGATTTAATTACCATTATAATACCAGGTGATATTTGGCTTAGGCGCCGCAATCGCATTGCAACTCAAAGTTACATCTTTGCCGTCTAATACTGTTTGATTCTGTGGTCCATTTTCCATTATTGGTCCAGAAGCTGTAAATTACAGGGACTTTGTCATTAACATCGAATATCTATTTCCGAATATTTTCTCACAACGTGCAAATGAAAAAAGGGTGATCAATCGTCGCTTGCAATATTAAACCCATCTGTAATTCTCACCTCTTCTCTATCTCTCTATGCTGATTTCAAAAGACAAGCTTATTTTTTAAGCATAACACAAACACATATTTAATAGCAAAACTACGCAACCTTATAACTAACAATAAGTACTGTCATATTTAATGATAAATGCCACATAAAATAATCACTAAATGCTAAATGCTAACGGCACTTATCCTGAGACATCCATAAAATCCAGAAAAAAATATATTTTATTGAAAATATATTTCTAATGTTTAAGAAAACAAGACGTGCATGTCAGTGTTACTTGCAATGTCGCAGACGCGTGCCAAGGATTTTATTATTTTATTACGTCAAAATACTGTAAATCGTTCCATTTGATGTTTCTTCAAAAATATCGTACGGTATAGAAAAACATTCAATTATATACAATTACAATCATTAAATCACTAGTCGTAAAAAAACATAGAATTGGTCAATGTATTTCGCTAAAATTCTATAAACTATAATCGTGGAGCAATAATAAATATTCTAAAATGCCAACACGAAGAAAATTTTATATTAAATTTTACTATAGTGTCGCATCAACTGCGAACCATCAAGGAATTATAATTATTATAAGTTTAAATGCTATAGTCATTATTTTAAAAACAAAAAGCAACGCAATTTTTACACTAACCATAGCATTTAAACTTATAATAGTTATGATTCCTTGTTATGGTCCGCAGTTGGTGCGACATCATAGTAAAATTTAATATAAAATTTTCTCCGTGAACATGGTGCTGTTTGCCTTATCAGAGCTACACGCAAATTTGTCACTAGGAGAAGCAAAAAATCGTGAAGTGAAATTTATACGCAGTCTTTAAGCATGTGCCGAAAATAATAATGGAAAAGAAAAGTGTGGAAATCTCGCTGCAATATTCTTACTGTTTGGATATTGAGAGAACATAAAACGGCGATCAGACTGGCGAATTCTGACTACATTGTAGCCAGCCGCCCAGCGGGCAACTCTGTTTCTCAATCTGCTTCCTAATCCTTCTGTGCCGCACACAAAAAACACGTCATTTATATTAACTTTGCTTGCGACATTATTACGCGAAATGTCCGTGAAAAACGCGACTCAAAGGTATCTCCATTTAAACAATATCTAATATACTTGTATATGGCTTAACAATCTTGCTATTAATATAAAAAATTATCTATGTTATAATTTATATTATACGCTGGTTAAAAAAAGACATCAAATAAACAACATATAAATTTTAAGCTCACCTCGTATTCGAAACTAAATTGTATATTTGCGTTATTTATAATTTTCCATTACCTCTTCTGTT
This sequence comes from Leptothorax acervorum, assembly GCA_035220615.1. Lineage (NCBI taxonomy): Eukaryota > Metazoa > Arthropoda > Insecta > Hymenoptera > Formicidae > Leptothorax > Leptothorax acervorum. The sequence continues at coordinate 213,398 of JASTWQ010000137.1, read as the reverse complement.
TTATTTATAAAATCTCGACTTATATAAAATAAAAAAGATTGTATTGGTATTTTTAGTCGCGTGTTTTGCGAACACTGAATACGGACTGATAATTTCATTATTTTTAAAATTTCGCGATACATTATGGAAACAACGAAAAGTACTCACTTTTCGCTTTCAGCCAGGTATAACTGGACGATTCGCCGGCTTCGTTAGACGCGAGGCACTGAAACATCCCTGAGTCGTCCATAGTTAATTTCTTAATCGTCAGCGAGCCGTCTTCTTCCATAATATATCTGTAAAAACGTGAGTAAAACAATAGTAAAACGCTCAAATAATAATTTTCGAGGTCTAATTTCTTTTTATAGGCGAAAACGGACTTAAATATTTAAGATTGTAATATATTTTCCAAATTTAATCTTTTTTACATCAAATTATCATTTCTTCAATGTGTGATAATTTCTTTAATATTGCACACGTATATACAATTTTTTTAATTTGTAATAAAAATATTTACTAGAAAAAAAATTATTTCTCACTGATATCTTCTTCCATGTGGAACAATAAAGTTACAGTTTTAGATTTACAGGAAAAATTCCAACGAAACTGATAATTAAAATAAAAATAATTGTAAAGCTTCTCTCTCTCTCTCGCATTCTAATGACTACAAAAGCAAATATTTGTCGAGGCGTACCTAATTCCCAGTAAATGATCGACAGGCTCGGCATTACGGAACCAACTGATTGTTGGAGGCGGCACGCCGTTAGCGTCGCACGGTAACGTTACCGTGGATCCATAATCGCTCAGAGTTTCCCTTTTCAATTCTGTTATAAATGTCGGTTTTTCTAGAAAAGCGTAACGACAAATTTAGGAAAGACTTAGGTCTACTAAAATTTTCAGTGTTGTATTTTTAACTTTTTAAAACATAGCCACAAGATTATTTTCTTGTCTTTTACTGAATCATTTACATATTTGTTACATGTTGATCACGCTTACCATATACAACAATTTTAGCGCTGGCATTTACAGTCGGACCGCCACTCTTCAGGTACACGTGACAGGAGTAAATTCCTGTGTAAGTTATGTTGGCTGAAATCAATGCGAGTGTTCTGTTCCACGAATCGTTAAAGCTATACGATATCCTCGAGTTTTCGATTGGAATACCGTCCTTCATCCACAAAGTCCTTAGCTCGTAAAGCGAGTCCTTAATGTCCTTATCTCTGAAACGATGCCTCGATATTAAAGCTACAATTTTGAATCTTCTCGAGTTGAAGGAAAACATTGACGACATTGTTTTGCAAGAGAAAAAAAATCATTATATGCAGCGAACGGTAAACAAAAATACGCGAATACCTGGCGTTTGCGATGCAATTTATATGGGTGAGAGCTTGATCTTTGATTATCTGCGTGTCCTGCGGCTTGACGATTATGGTAGGGGCTACATCCGCGTTCGGATCACCGGTAACTTTCAGTCTGAAAAACGGACTGATTTCTTCCTTGCCCAATTGAGTGTTAATAACCCTCGCTCTGTATCGTCAGAAGGGTATGAGTGTAAATTTTTTTGTTAGGAATTTTAAAAGAGCGACTTTGTGCGCTGAGCTATAATACTGCTGCGCACCGATTGCATCAATTATACAAACCTGTACAAGCCTTCATCATTTTCCGAAGCGCTTAGTATAATTAACGTGTGATTGGTGTTGGCGTACTTTATGCCGTACAGAAGAGTCCCATCCGAGGAGAGCCATGTTACGACAGGATTTGGATGGCTCTCGATCGGAGGTAGTTCCAGAATCGCGGCGCTACCCGACTCGACGGTCACCACTTTCTCCGTGAGATCGTCGAACGTCCCCATATCTGAAGCGAATTGAAACGTCGATCCGTAATCCGTAGTATATCGCGGATATATCGTCTTTATTGGGATACTCACAGGCTACGGCGAAGACGAGACGATCGCTGAATATGGACCCCACGTCGTTCGTTGCGACGCAATGATACACCCCGGCGTCCTCGCGCCGCGTACTCAGAATACGGTACCAAGGCAACCCCGAGGTGTGCTTGTCCAGGGGCTTCCCGTTCTTAAACCATTTGTACTTTGGCTGAGGATTGCCTGTGAAGATAACACGAAAGTTGCTTGTAGGTAAATGTACCAATACCGGAACACTTAAGATTAGGTACCAATGCCTGAACACGTATGTCTGGACACCTTTAAAAGAATATAAATTTATGAAAATAAACGTTTAGATACTATAACTAATGTTTCAAAATGCAAGAAAAATATTTTTATCTTTGATTTTAATTCGCGTTATACTTATAAATAATAAAGGTGTCCAGACATAGGTCCAGGACGTGTCCAGGCATTGGTACATTTACCTAATTAAGTATTCTTTCTCGACTGTTTAGCCGAGCTTAGTCTAAAAATTAATTGAAGAATAAAGAAGGTCTAAACTTCTTTTGTGTTGCGTAAAAACGATTATTTGTACGATCTTCAGTCGAAGAACGATTTAACGTGAAGAAACTCGTGAATGATTCAATGCAAAGTCACGGACGATGCTATAGCTCGCGAGCTATCTAATACCATTAGTACAGGGTCATACGATTGAATTACATGACGTTGGGAATTGGTAAGGCTTCATCTGGTCATCGTCTCATCCGCCTGTACGTCACCCGATATTTCTACAGGACAATGAAACGCCATGCGGCGAACCTTATCCTCGATGCTGCTGCGGTCCTTATACCTTTCTCTTTTGCTCTTTTATATTTTGTTCATTTTGCTATTCAAAGCAATATTGATTGCATACTTAAACGCTAAAACCCCGAGTTTTGACCATTCATACAAATTGATGCGACAGAACAGCTGGAACTATTGGTAATTAGATGAAATAGATAAACAAAATGATACTAACAACTGGATTCTTATTTTTGATAGCACATTTGGAAAGAAAAAAAACTTCAAAGCTGTATCTCCAAAGATCTTGCTGCTTAAAGCTATCTTAGTATTGAATTAGAGCAACGCAAACTATTAAAAAAAAAAATCTAATCTTTTTCTGTTCAGAATAATACATTAAAAATTTCTAACAGATGTAAACAGAGATGCACAATACTTTCCAAGATTCAAGAGTCGTTACCAAAAATTACCGAAGTAAGTTTTCAAGAACTCTCTTCCTTTCTCTCTCTTTGTTGTTTCTATGCCAGAAAATTTTTAGAGAAAGCCCAATATGTTACGGTTGTGATTCCTACCTCTTGCTTCGCATTGCAGAACCTTCGTGCGATTCTCGCTAAGTATATTGCCACTGTTGGACGGTTGATTGATGAAGCGCGGCTCCTGAAGTGGTTCTGCGAACAGAGAAACGTTTTCTTCTTCAGATCGATCTCGCGGAGGTTGATGATGGAAGCCTTATGGCGCCACAGATTGCAGATTAGTCTTGCAATTCACAAGTATTACAAGATTGGTTTATAAATAGTTTGAATATAAAAATTATAAAGAATATGAATAAAATACGTGCACGCTAGCAAAGTCATTGTCATAATGTCTATACCTATAATAAAAACAAAATAATCAGAGCGCAAAAAGTACAGGTCATAAAATAAAAAGTGAATAGAACAAAAAAATAGATTGTAGGACAGATTTAAATTAAGTAGAGTCTAACACAAGAATGTACATTAAGTACATTATTGATTACGTTTATAAAAAATAAAACTCGATAAAACGGTATAGCAATAAAACGAAAGGAGGGGAATAAGGAAGATCTAACGTCGGAAGGTAATAAATTAAAATATTTAACTGCAGCGTAAGAAGAGAGGCAGTGGGGTGCAATTTAATTACAAAACTTGGTTTTGAAATTGGTATGGCAGATTCGATCGTAATCTCGTGTGATTACACGTGAATTCCATATGGGGGGCTGACCGACAGAGTCTGAGTTACTGCGAGCGCGTAAGAGAGACGTAATAATTTTACGGCGCTCCAAAAAGGCTGACGAACGAGAGGAAAGAATGCGAACGAACGGCCGCGGATGCCGAGGTGCCGAGTCACATGCAACGCACGTAAAGCTGACACGTGCACCCGCCCGTATCCACCGGACGTTCCACGCTCTGGTGATCTTGACACGCGGGTACACCGGTGTGTCGCAACCTCTCGTCGTTGCCCCGTAGAGCCACGGTTTGGTCGTGAACAAAAAGGAGCGAGGTAACGATTCGAGTCAAGAGAGAGAGAGCTTTGAAGAAGGTACGCCCGCGCCACCGTCCGATTTTCAAGATGCAAAACTCTTTTCTCTACAGTTTTTTTTAAACGGAGTAGCTTAAAAGATCTCCAAAGACATTTATATAACTATCTTTACAGTAGGATATCTCGGTGTGCGCCTTTCTACTGAATTACTGATAGAAAGGAGCTTCAAACAAAGTACGCTTCCTGACTTCAATGCAAAACTGTATTAAGTATTAAGTTCTCTAAACAGAACAGTTTAAAGAAGATCTCCGAAAAGATTCGTATGATCATCTTTAACCCGGATACGGGCACTTGGGTCAATTTTTACGCCCCAATGTCGAAAAAATAAAACTCACGTCACAGTAACTTTTTTTATGGATCGAGAATCTATACCTACCTTTCATTCAAAGGTTCCGAGATTCAACCCCGCGCATAATAGAAAAAATCTAGGACCTGTACATTCATAGTATAGACCTATTAAATCTTGTTAAGGTGTAGAAATCATTCCAAGTGACCGTTTATGTTACAAAAATTAATAAAGCATGGTAAGAGTTTATGTTATAAATTCAAAATAATAATATGAGTTAGAATGAGATTGTGAGTATATATATATATATATGTACATATGTATGTATATGTTTATAATAAGTAAATAATAATGTATAATTATAAAAGTTAATATAAAATAAAAAAATAACAATTTAATAAAAACATAGGTATGTATAAATGCTTAGAAAAACAAGTAATAAAAAATTGTTATAAATTTATTTAATGCAAAACATTATTAATGACAAATATAATATTTTTGTATATATTTATTATATTTCAATCTAATTAATACATAAAATATTTTAGGAAAAATCAAGTTTTAATATAAATATTTATTTTTATTTAAAAATACTTTATGTAACTTATATTTATATATAATATAATAAACAAATATCATAAAACTAAATCATCTTTATTAATTCTGGACAGAGCAAACACAATATAAATAATTTCATATGATAGCGAATAGCCTTACTTCAAATTGCTATAAAAAATAAATATCTATTATTTAATAATTTCCTTTCTTTCTAATAATCATTCTTTTTACGAACCTTTAAATATGCAATCCTATCAAAAATCCACAATACAAAATTGTTTTATTAATTTATTTATCTATATCTTCAATTTTTAGAAATATCTTTTTTTACTTTTCTCAGAAATACCTAACAATAAGTAAATCTATATACCTACATATTGTCCTCAAATATCAATAAATTATAGAATCAAAAATATGCAGTATGTAATTAATAACAATGACTTTTAATTGGAGTGTAAAAATCATCCCAGGTGATTACTTATAATATAAAAAAAAAATTAGGCGCCCGTCCCCGGATTAAAGCAGTGTTTCTGTCTACAAGATCGATAAACTCGAATAATACATATTGTCCATATTTATAGAGTTTGCACGAACTTGCACGTATTTGTGGCTTCTGCTGATTTCAAGTACGAATTTACGATTTATGATTTATGTGGAACAATTCTTTAGAACTTTAGAGAAAGTTTCTACGGATGTGTAAATAATAACAATTCACAGGCCGATGATGATCGCGGGCGACGAGTGGTATAAGTTTCCCGCGCGCATCGTTATGTCTTCCAACCGGCAATTCATTCCGACCTGATGCACCGCGTGATGCACGGGTCCGCGTTCTCTAATCGCACACACGCAGTACAATCAGTCACGCCGTATCGTAGGCGGATTCTAAGAATGAACATCGTGTGATCGCGTCGCACCTGGGCCGCCATAAATATCGATTCGGCCCGATAAGCACCGTCGACGAAAGATACTTATGTACATACATGATATGCCATCGCTGCCATGTATGGCAATATATGTGACAAGTCTCGCAATCATTTCAATTTTTTTCTAGACAAAAATAGTTTTTATATGTAATCTGACTAGCTGGTTACCCGGGCTTTGCCCCGGAGGACCTCTCGCCCCATTGCAGACATCAGTTGGTACATATACAACAGAGGAAATGAACAATACGATGAAGAAATTTAAATCTGAAGCAATAGAATTGGAGCAAAAGTACGAACAAACACTAACATAATTTCAATTTATTTCTATTATGTCATGAAATAATATTGTTCATTACAATCAAACGAAAGTTTATTGGAGTCAAAATCGATTTAAAATAATTAAATACCGTAACAAAGCACGGGTATTTGGCTAGTAATAAATACAAAAATAAACGTTTAATGATAATTTATTCAACACTATCATTAGGAATCTGAAAGATTTCAGCCGTTGCATCAAAGAATGCGGTAATCCGAGTGTCAAAGTTGTATTTGACGATGTATGAACGAAGGAAAGTTATTTAAAGCAGCGAATCGTTGGTATATTAAACAGTCTCTTTACTATAGCAGAGAATGTGCTGTACAGATATTAAGCGTCGAAGTTAGCGAAACAGAAATAATTTGTTAAAGCAGAGAATAGTTGGTATGTAAAGAGTACATATAAATATGTACTTTTTAAATACCAACTATTCTCTGCTTTAACAAATTATTTGCTAAATAATTTGTTAAAGCGGAGAATAGTTGGTATTTAAAAAGTACATATTTATATGTACTCTTTACATACCAACTATTCTCTGCTTTAACAAATTATTTCTGTTTCGCTAACTTCGACGCTTAATATCTGTAGCAGAAATAATTTGTTAAAGCAGAGAATAGTTGGTATATGAAAAGTATGCTTCGTAAGTTGAAGCGAGGTCCACTCTGTACAGGGTTGAAAGGAGGGATGCGGAGGGGTCCTTCGGTATTTAAAAAAAACAGAAACAATTTATAAAACAAAAAATGCTATATACAACAAAGTATTATAATTTCATTGGTTTTAAGTAACAAATATCTATTTTCAAATTCTATGCACAAATGTCTACAAAGGGGCGAGAAGTCCTCCGGGGCAAAGCTCTGGTAACCAGCTAGTATAGATTAACGAATCTCTGAAAACACATTTTACCCCTTTTCACCCCCTTAGGGATTGAATTTTTAAAAATCCCTTCTTAGTGGGTGCTTACGTCATGAAAGGAATACACTCCCCGAATTTCATGTTTCTAGGTTCAGGGGTTTGGGCTGGGCGTTGATGAGTCAGTCAGTCAGGACATTTGTCTTTATATATATAGATTAATTTATCTCTGATTATATTCTAGAAGGCATCTACGCACTTTTCTGTTTTAAATCCTTAACTAGAGTCCTAATCAAAATTTTTAGACTGCGATTAATACTTAGAAATAAAAATAGTTTCTTTTTCTAAAAATCTAGTCGGCGATGTGGTGGGATATTTAAGAAAAAAGATATACAGGTTTAAAATAGAGATAAAAAAAGTAATTCCTGCCTTTTTACTGACAAATGTTCAACTAATAAATGATTTTGTCTATCTTTTTCAGTAGAATTTTTGTTATAGATCTCTTAAATAATAATTAATTACAGCGATTTATTCTACTGAAAAAAATAGATGAAATAATTTATTAATTAAATATTTGTAAAAAGGCAGAGATCACATTTTTTACCTCCACTTTCAACCTTTATCTTTTTCTTTCAGATATCCCATATCCTATCGCCGATTAGATTTTCGAAAAGAGCAACTCTTTTTAGTCCTAAATGCCAATTGCTATCTAAAAATTTTGATTGACCCGTCGAGGATTTAACAAGGATTTAAAACTGAAAAGCGCGGAGAGTTTTTCTAATTGTACGATTTAATAGGTTAATTTTAGACTTTACTTTAACAGAATGTTCATCACGCAAGCCTTAATTATAAATTATAAAAACGTATAATTATAAAAACTTAGGTGTATGTAATGTTAAAGATCGGTCAGTCACGCCAAACGCGTACTTATTCTGGTATAGGATTTTCTAAAAACATCACGGATCGGCCTTTATCTCGAAGTGACGTAATATACCTGCGTCATTTTGTTTGACATTTTTGCGAAGAAAAATCCTACTTCGAATTAAGCCCTGTGTTCCCTCGTATCCCTCGCATTCCTCATCTCATCAACATAACGGAACACTGGAATCGTTAAGAGTTTCTTGGACGCGAACAAATTAAATTTCTTATACGAGACAACGGTTTATCTCCGCGAAGGCCAACTTTTGAGAGAAACGAGGTTTATTTTATTTAATATCGTCAACGTTTCAGGTGCTTCGCGTGTAACGAGGGTTCTCAGCTGAAGAATCCAGTTTCCGAATCTTATCTCCTTATCACGCATCTCGCGAGAAAATGATGAGGTGACGCTAATCGGGCTCTGCGAGAATGCACAATTCGTAAAAACGCGTGTGAGGAGACACGTTGAACACCTAAGAATAAACCTTACATTTTGTGAGCCCCTATTTAACTGCCGTTATTTATTTCAAGCTCGTTGCAAGCTCGCTCTCCGCCGAGCAAAATAAAGAACAATACTTCAAAGCTCGAACACGAAGAATTCCTAGAATGTGCGCGCGGGGGGTAAAATAAATTATGCAATGTCCTTTTTGTTAAGGTATCGCTAAATGCGGCGGAGCTAAGATAGGTAAAGGTGTTAATAGCGAGGAACGGTACACTCCAAACGAGACTCGTTTGCGGGTTAATTATTGCAGAGGTAAGCATCCTCCTCGAGCATTAACAGGTGCAGTTGTTGGAGCACGTGCTGCGCCGCTCAATACTTGCAATCTAAGCTGTGTTGTGGACTTTAAATTCTTAGCACGCATCCGAACAATTACCGCACTGCAGACTGAGACGTTTTGATAGCTAACAAATTCTTATCTACGCCACAAAGTTCTTTATAACAATAATATTTTGATAAATAATAATTTAATAAATAATAATATTTAATACTTTATTATTGTGTACATTGATTTTATAGTATAAGAATTAATAATTTTGATGTAAATAAATTAAATTGTTCATTTATATATATATAATACTATTGTATGACAATAATTATATGATATAAAGATTATATTTTGTAGCTAAAAACTTATAGAATCTCTTTCCAACATGTGGAGGAAACAGCGATTTTCGAAGTGAATAACACTAATAGCATTTCACGTTCACTTTCTGTAGGTATTCACTCGTCCAATAAACTTTATAGAAAGCCGACAATTGACATTAGCTTAATCGATCCAGATTCTCTCGAGCGAAGGAAAAGAGTACGTGTTACTTAACGCTTTTAAAAACCGCTCGTTCTAGATCCTCTAGATTAGTCTTACGGCCAACGTGGAAAGTTCGAGCATCATATCGAAAATGCAAATCGCGGGCTAATTAGACGTAGACTTTCGTGGAATTTTAACGAGAGAGCCATTTTAACGGGGGCATCTTGGCGGAAAATGACCTGTAATCGCTTTCCAAACGAGATTCATGAGTTGAGTTTTCGCCAAGTATTCGATGAAATTCCAATCATAACTGCATCTGCGAGAAGAAAAATGAATGTCGATTTCGATGCAGAGATAAAAATTAAAAATGCATTTGCCACACGTATTAAAACCTTTATTTATTTTAAACAGACTTTAGACGGTTTTAACTTATTCCCTGTTTCTACCTTTGCGAAGAACCGCCTGGAATATGTCGATTTACTTGTATGAATTAATTCTTCACTTATACACTGAAAAAAAAATTTGTTAAAAAACAATGTTTTATCCAACTAAAAATTTAGTCCGATACGTTCAACTAAACATTTAGGTATTATAATAAAACAAAATATTGTTTCCAAACCCCATAATTTGTTACTATTGTAAACAAAACACTTTGAACCAACAAAACATTATTTGAACCAACAAAACATTATTTGAACCAATAAAACATTATTTGAACCAATTTTAAACAACTAAACAAATTTTACTTACGCGTACAACAAATTTGTTTTCTCAGTGTAAGTAATAACCAAAGGGAATATATTCTTGCGGCAAAAGTCTTTTACTTGGTTCATTCATATTGATCAACTCCTAAAATCGAGCCTAATAAAAATATTAAGAGATAAAAAAGTAAAGATTATGAGATGATTTTAATCATATTTTAAAATAATGCTGTATATTCAAACAGAATGCGCAATAATAAAAAGAAGACATTAGCCTCTTCAAGTTACGAAACTTTGCGAAATACCTTTTAGTCAGGTAGAACTATATTTCCGTGTTAAATATTTTATGAATATCTAACGCAGGCAAATCTGGAGCATCGGAAATGAAACATGTGCTCCTATAGAAATAGTGTAGAACGGGTTTCAAACATAACTGTGGCCGGCAATCATCGCATGATTCGCCGTGCACATAAAAACATACATGTACACGCAACACACACGCACATGTACAATACGTGCAAGCCGAGACCGCTGAAGAAACCCCTATTTTAAGCGACACAGCTGTCACCAAGGGTAAAACGGGGTGGCACGTTTACAGAGGGGCATGGATGGACGCGGGTCGCGAACGAAAGGCTTTTGGTCGTCTAGTAAAATGAAGGAATTTCTATTTCGCGTATGCGACCCAGAAACCACCGTCGGTCCATTCATCTTTAAGCGGTCGTGCCGCTACAATTTGGTTCGCTGTATGCTAACGATGCGAAGGACGTAGTAAACGGTAGTCTTGCGAGAGAAATAAAAAAAAAACGCAAACCCGGCACGTTTTGGTTAGCGGAAAAGTGCAAGTGCTTATTAGAAATAATTTGTAAACGTTCGAAAATTAAAAAATACAAACAACTGTTAACTAAATATCAAGAAACGTGGAAAAGGATATAATAAAAGTATATAAAAAATAAGATATATATAGAGGAAAGGGGGGCACTATAGGACACTTTTTTTTTAAAAGCTCATATCTTTTGCCATTTTTAAGAAATTGGTTCTCCGACTCAATTATAAGTTAATTTGGTTGTTAATGTTTAATATAAACGTATAGCAAAACAAATATATTTGAGAGTAGTGCTTTGTTTTTACCTTTTAAAAAAGTGTTTTTTTATGTCCTAATCTGCCCCCCTGAAGGAGCAGTTTAGGACTGATAATGGAAACCGAGATAACTCTCGTCTTCTTACTTTATTTATTAAAAGTAATAAATTTCTTGCTAGGCAATTGTCTTACAAACTTCTTTTAATATATTATTTCTTTAACAATACAGTAGGTAATTTGTAGTAGGCAATCAAATAAACATAAGTGTCCACTTATTGGAACCTTAATTAAGGAAAGAATCAGTCTCCTCTTAAATAATAAAATATCTACCTTCTAGTCTTTAGAGCTCTCTTTAGAAAATACTAAAGTGCTAAGTATCCAAAATGCTATTTTGTCCAATACTGCCCCAACCCTAATTTAAAAAAAAAAAATAATATTTTATACTAACTCTTTTTATTATGTTGTTTGTATTTTACTCATTACAACGCAAAACATATAAGCATAACCAGGACATACAAGTAGTTTCCTTTTGAGCAATAGTTTAATATAAAAATACTTATATTTGCGAGCCAAAATAATTACAACAGCCAGCGAAAATCACTAACAGCTTGTAGATTAGTTTGACAGTTGTGACAGCGTGGAAGCTCTCATGTAACGTTTGTCTACTGACCGGTTGCCAGCCGAAGTCATTGTAAAATATTTTTCGTGCAGTTCTGAACGTATTTAATAATTTTCTAAAGAGTTCTCGGCACTACAAACGTTGTTATTAAAAAAAAAAATTAAAACTCCCGGAAAGTGCATTTTTGACGTGTTTAATCACCAGAACTATTGACAACACATGCTCAGGACGTAGAACTCGTCGGAATTTTGCTGTATTACGATCAGAGATTCGAAATACGTTGAGATGCTATCAAGCCATACGAGAAGTTGGCATCTCATTTCTTTAAAACGCAGTTTTAAGGGGTAAATAAACTGAACTATGGTTAAAAAACTTATCAAGAACTGTAGAACTATGCCGGATGCAAATAAATTTGCAGTTTATTTGTGAGATGCTAACACTTGAGATGCTAACTTCACACACGCGAGTAAAACCAAGCACTGTATATATACCTAATGTAAAGGTGATTAAATAAATCATTTTTTTATTGTAACTTCGCGATTCTTACAATTGGAGCAAGTGGAAGACATTTTGAGCATTTGTTGTGAATTGTGAGTGGATAAATAATTGGGCTGAAGATGTATTAAGACTGGTCATGTGCTTGTAGATGTATTCTGTCCATTCTTGTCATTGAATGTAATCTTTCGATTATAACTCATAAACCAAACTCTTCCGGACATATGTTTATATGACATTTTTTTCTTGTTTATGTGTGGAAAACTCACCCTTAAAGTTTGTACAAGTATTTCTGATATCCCCTGTATAGTGTATATACAATATATACAGGGTGTATGTTCGGAAATTCAACCCGACAAACTTTCAGAGATTGTCGGGGGCACCATAAGGATCATTTTTTGCAAATAGACCTAGAGTCGGAAACGTGTCGTTACATCGTTACGGCATACGGAGTGGTCGATATACAGGGTGTTTATTTTCTCGAATCTGTAATAAAAATCGGGCCAAAACATCATCAACGTGCATTCGGGCGGTTATAAGAGCAAATCCCCCACCATTCACCACCTGCACCTGTATTCGCGGATACGATCTTTTTCGAACATCCTGTATGCCGTAGCGATATAACGACACGTTTTCAACCCTAGGTCCATTTGCAAAAAATGATCCTTATAGTGTCCCCGACAATCTCTGAAAGTTTGTCGGTTAAATTTCCTGAACACCCTGTATACATATATTATTTATTTTTTATTTATATGTAGTTACAAAAAATACGGATAAAAATAAATATTCTATATGTTCTTATATTTAAAAAATGTTTATTCTTATCTCTCATAATTATAATTATAATATTATATTACTTTGAATAATAATTTTGCATAACTTTTGCAAGACATCTTAGCGCGAGTAACAACTGGAGTACAACTGAAGTTTAACGGAAAAAAGAAAGCGTTTAGAGACCAAGTGCGTTATGCGGGGACAAGCACTTTTAGGTGTAGGTACTTGCCACGGATTCCGAACTAAGAGATGCCCAGATAATACACACCGGTCGGTGGGGGCGAGGCACCGCAAAACGTTGCGCATTGCGTCTTACTGCACGCAGCTAGCTATATTGCAGTCGTCGGGGTGCATGACTCCCTCTCTCACTGCAGTCTGCAGGTGGCCAACCTCGAGTTCTCGGGTCCCGCCACTTTGCGGATATTTTTCGATATCGGAGATTCTTAAGGATTTCCAGGATTTCTTCAACAAATTTTTAGCTTCTTTTTTAGTTTTCAATCTTATATGATTTTATCTTTTGACTACGTACGCATAAAGGAAATATCGCTGTAAAACTGGAATTTGTTTGGCAAAGTAGTATTTTTAAATTTTATACATATATAAAATAATATATAATTTATACACATATATTATACAGGGTGGACCATTTCAATTAATACACGCGAATATCTCGAAAGATATAGAAGATACGAAAAAATGTTTTAGACAAAAGTCGTATCAAGGGGGACATAAGATGGTGGCAATGATTTGACCTTGGATGGTTGTTTGAAGATTACGTGAACGTCACCTTTAATTTCTTAAATGGAACCCCCTATATTGTAGTATACCGTTTGAAAGGGCATAAAATAAGAAAAATTTTGGCGCAAATCAGAGGTCGATACGTTGATCCGTTCGGAAGTTATTCAATGTTAAAGTTGGAAAAAGTCAATTTTTTACCATAAATAACTCCCGAACGGGACAACATATCGACCTCTAATTAGCGCCAAAATTTTTCTCATTTTATGTCCTTTCAAACAATATACTATAATATAGGAGGTTCCACTTAAGAAATTAAAAGTAACGTTCACGTGAGCTTCAAACGACCATCCAAAGTCAAATCATTGCCACCATTTTATGTCCCCCTTGAAACCATACGACTATTGTCTAAAACATTTTTCGGTATCTTCCATATCTTTCGAAATATTCGCGTGTATTAATTAAAATGGTCTACCCTGTATATGTATACACATATATTATATATGTATATGTGTATATTATATATATATATATATATAATTATTTAAATAAGAAGTATATAAAATACATCTTTGCAATAGAATCTGAGTATCGAAGTACCTCGATTACATATGGAAGGACATTTCTTATTAAAATCGTTAGATCAGTATTACTGAAATGCTGTGAATTCATTCGAGTAATCAATAAAAAAAACCGACAATGCGGGCGTAGAAATGCTTTTTCCGCTGCAAACTAAAATTGCAAAAAACGATTCTTAATTTATTTCAGGTAACTATTATTCGAAGTTTCTTTAAAATGCGCCAACGACAACGGCGGATGCGATCAATCGTTTTAAATGACGTAACACGCGATGAACTTTTCTCACAACTTTCCAGATACAACGTATATACGACGTCTCAGGCAGAAATTGCACAGCGGTATTTCTTGCCAAGTTTGGAGTTGACTTATCTGAACAAAAAAAAACGTCCACATACATATTTCTGTAAAGTTAGTACTTTAATTTTCAAATTTCTATATATATATAATTTGTAGAGTTATGGTTTTTACACAAAGAATTCAAAGATTCCTGATACACCAAAAACAGATTAAATATTATTCGATTAAATATGAAAAATAGAGATTTAGGTAAACGGAGTGTCAACTTTGCATTTTCATTATTTACTAAAATTGGTGATAACTTTTTTATTTTAATCAGAATCGTGTTGTCACAGTGTCACGATACTATCACATACTATCAAGAATTATGAAGAAAATGCCAAATTTCTCATTCCTTTTCTTAACACGCAGAAATTATACTTTTGTAGTGTGCCAAATTATACTCAATTTGAGTCATTATTAATTATTCCTAGAAGTCGCTACTCTGCTCCTACTCAATATGTCGTTAATTTAATTAAAACAATGTTAATTTAATTAAACCAATAAAGTTAAAATAATACTGTTTTGTGTTAAAATAATAAATTTCGACACACACATGGTAAAAATAACAAAATACGTTATTTAACTCAAGATATATTGGTTTAAATTTCATACTTTAATATTTAACAGTGAATTAACAGTGTATTTTTATGCCCATTTTAATTGTGCAATGTCGATTATAATAAAACTCTACACTCTGAAACAAAGTCATGTTTCTTTAATTCCGGGACACCCTATCTGCCTGTCGCTTGCGAGACATCGTTCAGTGTAACGCGCTCGAATGCGATTGCGGAGCAACTAGCATGTACAATTGTACATGAAAAGTCAGTGGCGGTTCAGACACGATACCGGGAATATTTGGCCGTTCGCCAATAAACCGAGAGCAAAACGAGCGAGTTTCACGGTCGAGATTGGAATCTAGAATGCACCCGACTGCGAGAAGAGGCCGTGACCCCGTAGAGAATTAACTTTGCGCGAATTTCCTATTGCGTTTCTATACAGTAAATTGAAAACTAAAAATAAAAACGTCATTTTTCATGCGTGACCAAAATTCGAGATATTTTCAGCGAACTTTTAAGAGAATATAACCGCGAACCACGAGTTCTTGCCGCGCTATCGGCGCTCGTCACGCAATTTTTACGAAATCTTCATCGTCGCTACCATTGTTCGCGGTGGTCGGGAAATTGGGACAACGGGAGTTGCCTTCGAGTGCACAGCGGTTCCTTCGACACATCGCGTGGAAACATTTACAGTTTCGCAAAGCGAGAGGTATCGCGCAAGGTCTCGCCCTTATGCGCGCGAAAGCGGCTTTGACCGCTGCGCCGAGTCGCGCAACGTCTCGAGCTTCGGTAGAACGAGCTTCAGTTGGCGGGGAAAATATTTTCGTTTGCGTCGAGACGGTTATTTATCCTAACAGGACACCAAGAACACCAACTGCGGAGGTCTCGTTCAGATAAACACGTCGATTTGTACATGTCCCACTTTTTATCCACCTTCATTCTTCTTTAGGCCGCTTTAGATTTTTCTTAACAATTTTTGGTTTTGTTCTGTTTACATTCTATCTATTTTTTGTCATTATTCCTTTTATATTCTTTTTCTTTAATTTCTGGTAGGCACTATAACAGCAGCCTTATTAGTGCTTTATTTTTTGCGTGCATTTTTTTGCGTCATATTTTCATATTATATTGTCTTGTAAATTATCACTACCATCTTTTATGCATAAATTATTATTATTATTGTATAATGCGTTCCAATGGATGACGATGAGTCAGAGCCTAGACGAGAAAGGGGTTTTTTCAGGGGTTTGTCTAGAAATAACCATCCGCCGGCGCGGCGGTGGAATGCACTTACTAGAGTGCAATCAGGAGTGCAAGCCGAGGCACATATGGTAGAAAAGTTCAGGCGTGTAAACTCGCACGAAATCGCTGCCACGTGTTGTTATCCGTGGTCGACGCACGTCCGGGGCTCGTAAAAAGGCGAGAATTGAGTTAGTTTGAGCATGCCACGTTTCATTGAGCGTAAACAATCCGCGTCCCGGAACGCGGTCGACTTTAGCGAGCCATCTAAGGGAGCTTCCCTAATCCGTGAACTTTTTCCGAAAACTTTTCAACCATAGAGAAATCCATATTGATCGTCAGATCAATCGATTTTATCCACTTGCCTACTTTGATCCCGAACGCGTGACTTCCCTTCCCAGTTCGTAAAACGGTGTTAATAACGGAAACGAATTCAAGAACTGATGTATGTCGCGCGTATAAGATAGCATTTCTATCGCATACTGAAGAAAATGACGCTTAAGAATCACGAATGTCGCATACGGTTTTTCAAAACTGATTTTCCAGAAAACAAAATGCATGTGTGATGAAAGGACGGATCTGTCTTTTCACAAATGCACATGTTTCATTTACTTGTCCGCGCGCTTCCCTTTCTCGCATCCGCGTCGTCGATTACGGCACATCCCCCTCTACGGTGATTAATAGCTGAAGGTGCATCGTAGCGAGAAATTGCAAGTCGCTCGTATGCGAAGTATCGCCGACGGAGAGCCGTCCTGTTATCGCAACGGTGCCGGCCGAGCGTTTAAAAACCGCATGTTCAACGAGGCATAACTCCGAATTAGCACACAGCCACATGCAGATTCCCACCGGAGATACATTCCCATAGGCGCACTTGGTTTGTCTATCCCTGTCGTGCATCCCGTTGCCCTGCAAATTCTACCGTAATTACGAGAGTTTTCCATATATCTTTCTATATTGTACTCAGTTATTCCTAATTATCTTCCTCTTTCAACATTTTATTTCGCGTTTATATCATTTATCATAATTATGTTATCGCCTTTCATGACTTCCTGCTCTTCTAGTATCCTTTTTATACTTTGAAAACCTGAGAACATTAGTGATCGCATCTAATTGTAAACGTAATTACAGGTTCTCGAATGGTATTTCGTCTGCTCCCAAGTTTTCGGGAAACTTCCGGGGTCCGTGTGCATGTGAAGGAAGAAAAATCGTTGTCCGAGAGTCCCCCGGATAAGAGAAAAGTTTAAGCAACATCGCGCAAGAGCGCAGGCATGGTTCTTCCATGCGTTGGTTCACGAGCTTTAAATTAGCGCCGCACCGTAAAGTTTTCGGGGCTCCGTCCCCGACGCGGTTGCATCCCTCCACTACAATTTTGTTATGCACGCGCGAGTGCACCGGCGGGAAGATGCACGCGTTCCGAAGTTCAGTGAACAATCTGGGATAAAACGAACGGGGGCAGCTGTCGGACCATGTGCGGCATGTATACATAAGCCGGGGAACCTGTGCAGGTCGCCTGCTGCAGCGCGGATGCAAGGATGCTCTCTAAAGGGAGGTCCTTTAATGCGTCCGATTACACGCGCGGCGCATATCCCCCGCTTTATTCTCTCCTGTGGCGTTGTGGCGGAAGAAAAAAAATTGTTTCAATCGTTCCTCGGCGGAAGAAGAACAAGAACAACGGAGTTGAATGTGCGTACATTTAAAAATGCGGAGAACTCCTCATCCCAAACGCTCAATTAACAACAAACAACGTAGAATTTCTGTTTATTTACCGAGTCGGTGGTGGGTATAAACTGAACTAAACTGAACCGGATTGAACCAAACAGAGAACCAGTGGTTGGAGCGCGATGCACGCGATGCACTCTTGAAAAACGATCCGTGACCCGGCTCCGTGACTTTATTTCTGGCCGTGCGTGGCCGTGCGTGCATCACGCGTGGAGCCAGACGGTCACGCGGTGACCGTAAGCGGCGGCATATTATGCGGAGGGTCTCCGCGCGGCCTATTTTACGGCCTTGAAGAAATCCTGCTTTACCACGTCACCGTGACTGGTAAAGGCTGCGTGAACGCCCCTGGTAACCGCCAACGATAGAAAACGATAAAAAATTTCTTATCGTTTTCAATATGATTAGTGAATTGTTTATTTACGACACTCTATCAGAAACTCATGTTACAAAATACTTGGGATTCTATCGGAAATGTCTATATCAGTTTCTATCGTTTTTAATATGGTATGCAGTGCACCGTTTATTTACGATGATCAATCAGAAACTCCCGTTATAAAATACTTGGGTTCCTATCAGAAATTTCTTATTACTTTTCTCAATCAGTTTTAACATAATTGAAGTTTCGATCTCACCAAATATAAAAAATGTTTTTTTAACATTTAAAAAACGCTAATTTAAGATAAAAAAATATTTCTTTCACATTTGAAAGATTTTGTAAATATTTGAGAAACATACATCTTACGTTTGCTGCAGAGTGCAGGCAAAGATATCCCGCGGAATGCCGCGGATGTCATGATTTTGCTTCGTTGGCAGCCTGCTTATATTCGATTTCAACTAAAAGAACCCCGCACTATTTCTTGGTAAAATAGGTTTTGACCGATTTTCTTCAAATTCCGTATACAGTTAGATGTATATCATTAGGTGGATTAACCACATAAAAGATTTTTCAAAAAAGTCACTTTTTCAAGCTGTTAAAGCGATATACCTGATAATGATGCAGAGTCCGTATTATACAATATTTTGAGATTTGCATTGGAAATCATTCTTGTAAAAGACGAAAGAGATGTAACGATATCTAGAATTCGGTTTTTGACGGATTTTACCTAACAGTATATTCTGATAGATCATGGCATAGGTACTTTCTTTGTAAACTTTTTAAATTTTTGCAATATCTTCAAAATTGAAGAAAATATAGTAACACAAAAATGTGTGTGACGTCATAGTGTTGTTGCGGCATCTTTTGAAGTTGACGTCATCAAAGAAACTTTAGCAAACTATAACTTTCTCAAATTTAGGTTTTTTTTTTAATTCAAGAAGTATTAAAAATCGGCAAATTCTCTACCCAAATTATGGATACCGCTTAATGAAAAAAATTTAGTTAAGAACCGAATTATGTATATTCTAGATTTTGGAAGGTTTCTCGATACTTTATTTGACAAAAAAACTCATATTCGAGAAGTGCTTCGATGACAAAGTTGAAATCATATTGTTTCTATGTCAATATCGTCATAGATTAATTATATATTGCCATACAAAATATTACAATAGTTTGATTGTATGTTACTCAGACTCCAGTTAATTCTTCAATCCTTAATATCCGTAGAATAAGGATCATGATTATCCAGGGCCAACGACAAGGATGTGCCGAGTACTTGGCCGCTCCATATATTTTTTGTTATATTTTTTTTTAAATATATTTTTCGTTTTACTGATTTCGTTTATTTCTTTAACTAAAAAATTAACTGAGAATTAACTGAGAATTAACTGAGTTTGACAATGAGTAACATACAATCAAACTATTGTAATATTTTGTATGGCAATATATAATTAATCCATGACGATTGACATAGAAAACGATATAATTTCAACTTTGTCATCGAAGCACTTCTCGAATGAGTTCTTTGGTCAAATAGATCAGTTCGAGAAACCTTCCAAAGTCGAGAATATACATCTAATTCTAGATATCGTTACATGTCTCTATTTTACAAGAATGATTTCCAATGCAAATCTCAAAATATCGTATAATGCGGATTCTGCATCATTATCAGGTATATCGCTTCAACAACTCAAAAAAGTTACTTTTTTGAAAAATCTTTCATGTGGTTGATCTACCTAATGGACCTAATGGTATATCTAATTGTATACGAAAGTTGGAGAAAATCGGTCAAAAAACCAATTTTACCGAGAAATAGTGCGGGGTCCTTTACTTACGAGTTATAGTCTTACCGTTATGCGCTGCCTAGTGGCGTCGTTGCGAACTAACGCGATTTTTTTCCCCGGGTGATGTTATATGCCGGAAAATGCCGATAAGAAACGATCGGAAACGATAGATATATCCTCGGATATATCGGTTCGGAAAAATCGTATAAATATCGACGAGATGTCTATCGTTTTAACCTTATATAAAAAGAATTATATATGAAATAGGGGTAGAAAAGACTGAAAAATATAGTAAAATTATAAAAAAATTGCCAATATAATAAAAAAAATGAAATGGGCACAGTAACAATTACTCTGCCGCAATCAACAACGTAGAACTACGTCAACTGTCACTACTTAATGTTAAAGTATACAGCGGAGAACAGTTGACGTAGGGCTACGTCTGTCCTGTTTGCCAAAAAAATCAAATGGCACAGTAATTGTTACTGTGCCCATTTGATTTTTTTTTATTATATTGGCAATTTTTTTTTAATTTTATTATATTTTTCAGTCTTTTCTACCCCTATTTTATATATAATTCTTTAAAATTTGGTTGATTAGTCCTTGAATTACATACGTTAGAATTTGCGAGGAATACGTATATATGTTATGGTCAAAACCCGAAACGCGAGCATTCCTAGGATTGGCTGGTCAATTCTGCGGAACGACCAAGCGTCTTGGTCAAAGCTCGAAATAAGTTTTGCGTTTCGGCTTTTGACTGGTATGTTTGTAGTCAATCCTAAGGAATGACCAACATGGCTGGTCAAAGTTAGAATTTAAGAAAAATCACTTCGGACTTTGACTAGTCAATCCTAGATGTGGCTTAATTCGGACTTTGACTGATTGGTAAATGTGCAGAATAGTGGCCTCTTCACCTTCTAGGGTTAATAATTGACTTTTTCCAACTTTGACCTTAAATAACTCCCGAACGGGCAAACGTATCGACCTCTGGTTTGCGCCAAAATTTTTCTTACTTTATGCCCTTTCAAACGATATACTACAATATAGGGGGTTCCATGTACAAAATTAAAGGTGACGTTCATGTGAGCTTCAAACGACCATCCAAGGTCAAATCATTGCCACCATCTTATGTCCCCCTCGAAACCATACAACTTTTGTCTGAAATATTTTTGTCTGCCGTTCTCAATTTTCGAGATATTCGGCTGGCTCGGGTGGTCTGATACACTCTGTATATGTTTTAATATAAGGTTAAAACGATAGACATCTCGTCGATATTTATACGACTTTTCCGAACCGATATATCTATCGTTTCCAATCGTTTCTTATCGGCATTTTCCGGCATATAACATCACCCGGGGAAAAAAATCCCAATCCATAATCTGATACGGGCTTTACAGAAGATGATAAGTTGTATGTCGGAAAATCCTGATAAGAAACGATAGATGTGTCGGTTCGGTTGAGTCATATAAATATCAACGAGATGTCTATTATTTTATCCTTATAATATCCGTTTTAATGTGTACGATAAAATTATTATCATAAATAACGATATATACTATATCGCATATATACGATTGATTCGGACGTCAATAATGTACATATAGAAAACAATTCATAACTATAAAATTTGTATCGTTATTTCCTTATTTGGATCTAAAACGATAGAAACAGATTCGATTCGATTAATGTTTTATCTGTCTACTTAATATGCAACGATAGAATCGATAAAATACGATTAAAAACGATACAGATATAGCCGTTTTTAATCGTTTTCTATCGGAGA
Organism: Leptothorax acervorum; assembly: GCA_035220615.1. NCBI lineage: Eukaryota > Metazoa > Arthropoda > Insecta > Hymenoptera > Formicidae > Leptothorax > Leptothorax acervorum. Next base: position 191,329 of record JASTWQ010000137.1, on the reverse strand, counting down.
TGGTTACCAGGGGCATTGTGAGGAGAACAAAAGCGCATCTACGAGGTGCAAAAGACATCACGCTGCACGACATCCAAGACAAACATTTTCTCGTTCGTTAAAGTCGCAACATCAAGAAATTCTTGATATATGTACTCGTTTTATGAGATAATTACGGTAAAAGAAATTAAATAATTGCAAAGATGTCGATGTGATTAAGTAAGGAACTGATTTTCTTAGTTTTAACTCTGTACGCCGATTATCCAATCCTTCGGTCTGTTCTTTTTCGCTGCAGTTCTGAACTAGCGCAATAAATTAGAATGAAAGAAAATATATTTGTTTCATTCTAACTTATTGCACTAGTTCAGAACTGCAGCGAAAAAGAACAGACCAATTGTTAAAATTGGTTTAAAATATATACGTACAATAAATTGATAAGAGAACATTCAGAATTGTAGAGAGAACCTCAAATTGGATCAAGTTACATTCAGAGGAGCGTGCGGCAGTTTCTCACAGTCCTTTCCTTCGCGTGACGTCCTTCGTCCTCTGCCCTTCTTTCTCCCTTGCTCTTACGGATTTCGTTCTCGCCGCGAAGAAAACTCGTCTCGTAAAGGACGTACAAATCGCTCGAAGAGGAACGCCAGCGAGGCCGGCGATCGCGCGAACGATTTAGCGTATCCACGCTAATTCCTCTCGCACGAAACAGGAAACCGCGGTCAGGGCTGAGAGACAACAGAGAGGAGGTGGCAGAACGGATGGAAATTGAGAAAAGGAGTCATGCAAGCCTCAGGTTCGCGCTTGATATGCCAAAATATTACACAAATTTACATAAATTCTTTGCTTATTTTTTCTATCCATCCTTGGAACATTTCCCCCTCATTAGAAGTTAACCCTTAAAGGCTACTTGGTCCATACATGGACCTATAGAATTTATTTCAACGCTCATTCACGTTGCTAAAACCACTTCAAAAATTGATGTTTTTGGACAATTTAATATTAATTATTGGCAATTCTTCTAATTCTATCGTATTATATTCTTCAGCCTCTTCTACCCCTATTTCATACATAATTCTTTAAAATTTTGTTGATTAGACCCAGAGTTATACGCGATCAATGTTGCGAGGTCCATACCATGTACCTGGTACGGACTTTTGCGGTGTAGCCTTTAAGGGTTAATACCTGCTGCAAATATTCTTTATTTATTTGATCCGCTCGCGGTTCAGAATAAAACGGAAAGGAGTGAGAATCGGTAGAAAATTCGTAATCGTTACGTAAATCGCGAAAACGTCAAGAAGCCGCTAATAGTCATTTTACGAAGGCGACTCGTTGCGCATCGCGCGCAAGAGTCGTCCAAGCCACAATAGCATATCTCGGCGAGAGTGATGGAACGGTTGATGATTAATCCTGAGGAAACGCGAAGTATTCTCGGAATAGACGATCCGTGTTTACGCTAAGTACGCGTCTCCGATGTCCTTTCGCACTCGCGCTCAGGTGAGCGAGAATTTCCGTTACCGATAGGGACCTTGAGCGAGCGTTGCGCAAGCTGCAACTGACTCGAGACGGCGATAGCGTGTGCAACGTGCGCGTCGCCCCGTTCACCGATATTTTCACTTTTCATCGCGATTCCGCCCCGCGTGGTGCGTGGTCAGTGGCGGAACAAAGGAAGCGCGGAGGAAATGTAGCGGCCGCGCACAAGCAAAAGAAAAACTGAGGAGCGGAGCGAATAGAAGAAGCACGTGGGAGATGAAGTGCCGCGCGCGGCGCGCGAGAAGGGCGTTGAAAGTCGGAGAACGGGCCACGGATGCACTTGCTTCGACACATGCGGCTCAGCTCAACGCTGGGAAATGTCGCGGCCGACAATGGCGAAGAGGCGCGTCATTTACTTCCCGTGGGCGTGACAGAAACAGAAAGTCATGTTTCGCAATTTTTCCACCGCATGCACTCGGCGAAGGTATTACGTCTATCGGGAAAGTGTTTACACCGTGACGTTGCGCTACGCGGGAGATTTATCGCATTGCATCAATCTCTCTCCCTCTTGCCAATTCTTAAATCTCGGATCGTGTGGTTTTTAATTATTTAAATGCAAGAAATTAATTACATTTAGATGCAAAAGTAAGGCAGTTTTTCAACGGCCCGCAGCACGGAAGAAGCGGGGAAGAAGCGAGTCTCTGTCTCTGCTCGGTAATTTGCTTGAGAACGCGATTGCCACGCTCGGCACGATATTGGAATGAGCTGCGGAAATCTAACATTGGCGAGCTACCAAAAAACAATTTGCCGCGAAGCGAGCAATTCGAGGACTCGCTGCTGCCGCTCGCAACGGCGAAGATCGGAGGAATGCGTGCCTTAGCAAGAAATAAATATGAGAAATTGCTGCAAATGAACGGAGCTGCGAATGTACAGAGATATGCGAATATGGAACTTCTCTACCGTACCGTGATAGGAACTCCTATTTATGACGCCGAGCGCAAGTACACGGCAGGTCTAAGGGAATAAAACCGAGAAGAAATCAGAAAGAGAGAGAGAAAGAGAGAGAGAGAGAGGAATACGAAGAAGGAGAAGATGAAGAAGAAGAAGCCATGAAAGACGAGAAAGCCTTGCCGAGGGAAGGGAGGGAGCGGTCAGTGGCCCCTGTGCACCGGCTACCGCGTCCCATAGCATCGCCTCGCGTCGACGAGTTCCACGGCGAATAATAATGGGAATTACGGAGAGGTGCACGGTGGAAGACTTGAGACCCGCTGTTTTTTGTCGTCGCCAGGTCTCATGAAGATAAGGCCCACGACTACGGTAACGAGGTCGAGACAATAGCGGTTCCGAAGCAGCGCGGGGCCTCCGGTTCCCCCGGCATTCTGAACGTTCCGGCTTTCCTTCGAGGAGCCGATATGCGGAGGAGGGGCCCGTGGGTCCGATGAAGAATTCGCTGTAATGACCGAGAGACCCGGTGGGTCAAAAATTCGAAGATCTTCCGGCTTGCATCCGATATCTCTCAAAGGAATTTCGTCTTCTCCTTTCACGGACATTCGTCCTCCCTTTTATCCTTTTATATAGTTGCTTGCAATGTATTCAATGGAAAAATTAACGGCAAAATAACAATGTTTTGTCTCTCTACATATTTGATTCTCTCTTCTGTTGATGGTAACCAAAACACATTCTTCTGGAAATACACTTCCGCTTATTTACTTTCTGCTAACTATTGCATTTTGATACTTTAGTTAGAGAGCTTGACGCGCTCCAATACGTTCAAATCGGTAAAAAGGATTTCGCAGACAGGAAGAAAAATGAAGAAAATAGGCTAGGCTTCAGCGAGAAAGGAGATGGACGGTATCAAACGTGGCGGAGGATTCCGCGGCGTGAAGGACAGGAAAATGACGGTAATGAAGATGACGCGGTCACGGAAAGATAAAAGCAAAAGGTGGCCGTCACATCCGGTTGCTCGGAACGACGGCTCGCCGCTCGGGATCCGAGAGGATAACGGCCTAAGGCCACTCGGCGCCGGTAAAGGCCGTAAACGACGATCTCCGTCGTTTGCCGAGTTTTTGCTATCGCGACTCGTAGAAATCGTTGCATCTGGCTGGCGACGTTACGTTCAACTGTGCCGCAATAAGAGTATTGTACGGAGAATTCTTCAAAACGCATAAGCGTACTCCTCCAAACTGGCAAATTATTTGGCCGATTTTGAATTGATTTTTCCTCTATAAAAATTCCGAGGCGTTCACGTAGCTCTTCGAGTTATAGGACAATCGAAAAATGCAGGATTGCTCAAAAGCTAAGCTCCGACAAAAGGAACAAACAGATTGTAAAAACATTTTCGATTTCTTTCGAGTCGATTTTACTTCAATTGAATTTTTATTGAAGAGTTTACATAGGTACTTGTGCAAAGATAGGTAATCTAATATTGAAAATTGGAAAATTATGTGTGTGTATATGTGTGATACAAAACGGCAATTTTTTCGACATTTCCGGTGAGAGAAAATCGATTTTAAACGGGCCAAAACATTGAATAAATGGTCTCTTGCTTTTCGTGATTTCAGTCCCTTCTGAAATTCGTCGCATTTTTGAATGACTAATCCAGGAACAGTCTCCCCGGGATACGCACTCGATAGTCCGAGCCGAAGAAAGGCACACTCGCTCAATAACGTAAGTAGGAGGCTATAGAAAATGGTGGGAGCACAAGGGGGAGAGCGGCTATTCTACGGGCGAGGGAGCAGAGAGGGACTTGTCGAGGACCAGGTAAAGGCCCTTGTTCTTCATTGTGCCCCGGTACAGCTGACGCCAGTGATAGATACCTTTCCTAGCGCACGCACTTACGTGTGTACTGTGTATATGACTACAGTAATGTCTTCTGTGCCTTCTACACGCAGGTTAAAACGTAAGCTTTTTTATATCGGCCAAACGTGCGGGAAACCAGCTCTAGTTTTCTTCCACGAAGTCCATCAGATAATGATAACGCATCTGAGATGGCACGGCAACCAATAACGTCTCATTTTATTATTATTTCTTATTTTCTTATTATACCATGATACTATTATTACCTCGATTATTACGCTGTTTAAGATATTTTTAATCAATGTTTTAGAGATGTGCAAACTATTCGAATACACGAATCTCACCCGATTCGCACCCGATTCGATTTTATAAATGGAATCCAAACTAAGTAAAAATTTTGAATCTAATTGGTACGAATACGAATCATATAGGTATATTGCTAATTTTATAAAATTATATTTCCAATTAATTAATAAGTAAAAGTACGGTCAAGTTAATAGGTGCATTCAGTATCACAAACGCTCACTGAGCGGCTAACAATAAGTAGCAATCTAAAAGTTTATTTCTAATTTTTGACATGCCCTGTAATTCTATCAAATTGTAAGTAAAAATTTGAATAGGCGTAAAAAATAATAAGCTATAAGTATTAATAATAAAATAAACTATATTATTTTATTTTACTTTCTATCATGTATATAATTGGATAATGTCATTGGATACTACATAGAGTATTTTAATAACTTATCTATGATTTTTCGTCTAAATGTTTCAGTTATTGTGACATTAAATAAAATATATTTTATTAGTTTTACATTAAATATTTAAATATACTTTTTGCTTTAAAAAGAATTTGTATTGTATAATCAATATTATATTTCCTCATTAAAATATTTTCTTATTACTTACGTATTAAAATTCAATCCAACAAACAATAGTTATATTGTTAATTAAAACTTATATTTCAACGATTCGATTCGAAATCATTCGATTCGAATAAAATTTTGTCAATTCGATTCGATTCAAATTCGAAAGAGGAAATAAAATTCGATAAAATTAAAAAACCTTGATTCTCACATCTTTACCTACAATGTTTACGACGAAAAAAATCTATTCTGTAAATTGTAATGTGTATTTACAGCCAGATGCTGTAAATCTGTAGGACGGATATTTCACGGCTTTCTGTATAACGAAACCAAGCCACCAAGCAAGCAAGACAATCTCAATTTTACGAAACAAGAATCTATCGCTCGATTTTTATATATAAAAAAAAAAAAAAAATAGGACGCGCGATTTGGTAGAAAAGAACGAGACTCTTCGGTATCGAGACTCTTATCTCCCTTTATCTGCCGGTTGGCTGGTATCAATGCTCGACGTTGTCCAAAGGAAATTTAATCAATGGAGGTCTGTCCTCATTATGGAGTTGCGCGTGCCAGAAGCGGAATGAGAAGCGAGAGTGTTATTTTTTCTTTCTTTCTCTTGTGTCTTCTCTAGAAAAACCGAAGGGGCACGAGTGACCTTTGAATCAAGACTTGGACAAAAGATTCGATCCAACTGTCCATTTACTCGAACGATTCAGAGTAGACACGTTCGAACTTCAAGTTTGGACCGTGTAGTTGAAAAGAACGAAAATCTATTTTTGACCAGATGTCCGAAGATTAGACTATTCGAGCTTTCGGTTCAGAGTTCAAAAAGCTCGAGACAAATTCGAGCTCGCATTTCTATAAGGATTCGAAGACGAAGTTAGTTATTCGTCGTAGACAAAAACAATCAGTTTTTGTTTGTTCCCTTCTCTCGCAATATAATGAACTTGCTATATTACTTTGCTATTTTGCTTTAATTCAAATTCGAATCGTTGCAGATACACGATGCATTCAATGTACATACGTACTCGCCCCGCGGGAATATATTTTGTGTTCAATGTTCATGCATCTGATTAGTCGCACTTTTTTCGCTAAACGCGAGGAGGAAACGAGGAAAGTGAGTAGAAAAGGGTTAATTCGGAATTGTCCCCATGCGGCACGTGCTCACGGAGCTATTGAGCCTGCCCCCCCCCCCCCCCCCCCCGCAAATGAGACGAGAGGTCAACGGTTTAACTTCGTTCGCACAATTGGTCCGGATTAACGTCGTAATAAATCTCAATTAGGGTCGCTCCTACGCCGCGCACTCGACCGCCCTGGGGGAGATCTCGCAGATTTTCTCCCTGGCGCGTTGGTCCATCGGGGGTTTCAAAACGCCACGGGACGGCGTTTATTGAGAAGTAATCACCGTGCGAGTCGCGTGCAACGCGTTTGCATACAGTTATTTATGCGTTTACGTAAGCTAAATTATCTTTCCATACATATATCTCGGTCCCTTCCAACAAACACCATTCATCTTCGGTAGATAAACAGATAGCTAGATAAATTGAATCACGTGTGATTCAGTTTAATAACATAATTCATCGACGCGTTTAATAATATCCTCTATCGCTGAAAAAAAAAATTTGTTGAAAAACCCAAAATGTGTTTCATCCAACTAAAAATTTAGTCCGATACGTTCAACTAAACATTTATTACAATGAAACAAAATATTGTTTCCAAACCCCATAATTTGTTACTATTGTAAACAAAACACTTTGAACCAACAAAACATTATTGTATTTGAACCAACCAATTTTAAACAACTAAACAAATTTTCCGCGTACAACAAATTTTTTTCTCAGCGTACTCCTTTATTTAATCGTATTTTTATTTAATCATGTCATTTAAATCACTTTCCCTCAATAAATAAACAACAAATAGTTCAGAAATTCCCGTGTAGAGAGAAATCAGCGATTCAATAAAACTACTTGAATCATGCAGATATCTCCTTGTTTGCTCCTTGAACTTTTCTAAGATCGAATCTCCCTGTAATTTCTCGATTAGTAAATCCCATACAGAGCGTTTCGGGTAAAACACTAGAAAAATTTTCTCTGTCTCTCTTCCTCTCTTCATTTCTTTCTCTATATTAATCACCGAATCTATTTACACATGTCGCAGTACCATCGCGCGTACGCCACTTGAGAATCTCTCCAAGTCTATCGTAATATAAAGCGGATGGATGCTCGATGTACAAACTAATGAATTCATTGACCTCAGCTACGGATTTTCTCTTCCCCTCCCTCTTCCCCCGCTTTTTTTTTATTATATCCTCTTCCTGATTCAGTGGAAACACTCGAAGATGAAGCCGGTAACCGGCGATATTTCACGTAGAATTATTTCGCGTCTAGATTCTCTCGACAGTTTTTTAGTCGCACAAGGAGATTGACCTCGACCAAACTCCGATTAACTTAATCGGCGATCAATTGAACTAGGGGAATTTCTCGGGGAATTGCTTATCGCAAAATTTCAAACCGTACAATTCGTTTTCCTGATCTAATCTTTCTTTCTACGTGTTAAACGACAAAGTAGATCGACAATTCTATCCGCGTTAACAAAATAATGTAAAATAGTACTATTCGATAAGTTACATCGCCAATCAAGTTAATCACGAATTGGTAAAGACGCTCGTCACGCATTGTAGAAAGATCCAGGTTCGAACCTCTCACATTGCTTTAAAAAATCTTTATTGTCAAGTCACATTGTCTGTCCGGCAAGTTTCTTACATTTTGACTTTGACTTTTGTAAATTTGTTTTCTTTAACGTATCATATTATTTGTTCTTCGACGATGTTTGTTTTTTTGCTTTTTCCAATGCTTCTAATGTGAACACCGACAGTTATTTTTGTTCTTTTATTATTGTTTAATTTTTTGGATGTAATACCATCTTATGCCCTGAGGAAGACAAGTATAAAGGTCGAAACGTTGGCTTTATAATTAAACTCACTTTAAATATTCTTACATATTTTTTAATAACACCCTAATATTGCTCGGAAGATCGGCCGTAATCTACTACTTAGCTTTTGCTTTCGACGAGCGATAATACGTTCTCCCGTACGTTCCCTTCATTTCTTACATCTCATCGTGTGCGTCACGAACATAGAATTCTCATTATCGCGATTCGCGATGACAAAATATAAGTAACATTGAACAATCGAGACTTGCGACTTACCGGTGGCGCAGATGCCGCCGATGATCCAGACGAGGCAGACACCGGCGAGAAGGCCGCGCGTCCTCGCGGAGGCCGCCGCCGGCCGCTGCTCCATCCTCTCGCCTCGCCGCGGCCGTTGCGCGACGTTGACCTCACTCTCTTGCTCCCCTTCTGCCCCTCCTCCTCCTCCTCCTCCTCGTCACCGTTCGCCTCCTTCTTCTCCACCGTCGTGTAGGCCTACACCTTCGCTCGCAACCGCCGCGCGTAAGAAGCTCCGGAAACGCGCGGGTCTATGCCAATCGCAGCGATCCGTGCCGCACCGTCTTCGTCTCCACGCACACTCGCGACTCGCATTCCGCGATGCTCGCCGCGCTATTCGCCCCCTCCGTCCCCCTCGAAGGAAGCGCGAGGCGTGCAAACGCGCTCGAGGCGGCCCGGACTCTTGGTCCTTCCTTACGAGTTACGGCTCGCGGTTGCCTCGCGGAGGGAAAGGAAAAACGAAACGGCAGAGGTGCGCGGACGGTGCAACCGAGAGACAAACGCGCGCCCTAACGAGAAGAAAATCGCGTCTCCGCGTGCACTTTGCTCCAAAGGACGCGGCCGCCGCCTGTTCGCCAAGTTGATATCCTCGCGCGATTCTCTTTAAAGACGGACTGGTTCCTCGCTGGGCGATCTCGTGCTCGTGCCCTCTTCTTCCCCTTCCTCCCACACTCTTCTCTCTTCGATGCTCCGCGCGCGCGAGAACTGACGTCCGTGAGAACCGCGGAAATTGATGGGAACGATCGGAGGGACCCGTATCGATCGAGATCGATCGTTCATCTGTCCGTGTCCTTCCGCCGTTTAACCGACGGGCGACGATCACAGGATCGACCGAGATCACTGCGACGCGACGTCTCGATCGCGTTCAGTCCAGTTCAGTTTTCACTCTCGCGTCTCGTCCGATGCGACGCGCTTGAACTCGCCGCGTGGACCGCGTAATAATTAATTGGCACGCGATGTCGGGAGCTCTGCGCGACAGCGAGTTCCTCCTCGCCGACCCGTGGTTTCTTCCCCGCTCCTTGCAGAGAGAAGGTAGCGCGAAGGCGACGCGAACGATCGCGCTACCGCGTTCACCCTAGTAACACCTGGCAACACCTGGCGAAGGTGTTCACAACACCGTTAATCCCGCTCGGCGGTGAACTTCGCGGGGGATACCGGACGGAACGCGGAATGGAAAGTAAACTGCGACTTCGCGATTGCGATCCGCGCGAGATTGGACCGCCTCCCTCCTCCACCGCGACGACAGTCGCTCCAGGGTCGCTCCGACTTCGAGCAGCCGTCGAAGTCCCGTGTGGTCGACCGCGTTTGCACCGCACCGCGTCGCTCGGTGAACGCGCTCGAACGACGGGCGGAGAGCGTCAACTTAAAATCGCAAACACGCGCATGCCCGTCACAGGCGCTACTGACCGGCCAATTGCCGGCCGAGCGAGCGTTCGCTCGCGCTGAGCGCTCTCGTTCGGTTGCGTTCGGCAACGCATTGGCGAGCGGACGACGTCACGCCACTCACGCGCCGCGCGGCGCGGCGCGACAGCGGCCAATCAGACGCCGCCGCGATTAGGGAATTTCCGTGGTTTCGCCGGCCGGAAGGACGGATTCCGGCGAATTCGCAGATCTCTGAAAAACTTGGGGGGGGGGGGGGGGGTGGTAGCGTCGTGCCACTTGTTGAATGCCAAGGCTACGTTCCAAAACTCTACTCTGAGTAGCAGGGTTAACCCTACGCCGTTCCAAAACGCGAAGTAAGTAACTATATGGGCGGAGCCTATTCGTTCCAAAAGTGAGAGTAAAGTAACCCCGGAGTTAACTCTATGAACTTTGCTTCCGAGGTGGGTTAGGAGAGTAAACTCTACTAAATTTAAATATAAACGCGGGATCTTAGAACATAATAAGCGCAATTGCCTCTATACACCGCGGAAACGTTGGTCGTTGCTGATAAGTAAGAAATATAATATTAATAAACATATTAGATAAAGTATTTTATATATCACACATAATAAATAAGCATATTAATTTCTTTTTTAATGGTTTTTTAGTCTGTTTTAGGATTGAGAGTTACTTTCAAAAAAAGTAAGATTTATTAGGTTAGGTTAAGGTTAACTTTCAATCCTAAAACATTGTTAAAGTATTATACAGTATTATACATCGTTGAGCTTCCATTTTATTCGTTGCTAATACTACTTTTTCACGTTCCAAATCGTTCAACCAGAGTAACTTACTCTGGGCTTACTCTCTCCCCACTACCTTGGGTTCTTTAGAGTTGACGGAGTACAGTTTTGGAACGCAGCCCAAGAGAATTTGTAAGAAGAAAATTAGGGAAGAGAATTGCGGAAAAAGGGTTTTCCTAAATTTCTAAATAAGTTTTCGCGTGGCAGACAAGCACCGCATGTCTTCCGAATAATATGTCAACTGACAAATTTAGGTTATAAATATCGAATTAAGGAAAATGCCGTTAAATAATACACGGTCAGGACTGGATCTTGGTTGCCTAATAATAATATTCGCGTGAATTTTACGTGCAATTCTTCGCCTCTGCAAATCACGTGCCATAAAGCCCGCCGCCGTATCAGACTACGGATTGGGATTGAGATTGGATTGAAATTTGACCAATCCAGAACAAAGTTCACTCCTTGGTGTCAATTGTGTGTCTCAAAACGAGGTGAAAATTACAAAAGTGAAGAGATTTACTAGATTTCGGCGAATGAAATCGTAGATACGCTAGTGGATTATCCTCATTTTTGTAATTTTCACCTCGTTTCAAGATACACAATCGACCCTCTTGAGATCAATTTTCTCTATTCTGATTGGTCAAATTTCAATCCAATCCATTGAACTATGGTCTAGTTTACACCGTTAAATCGGTTGGTACGCGTATCAAGTTGGTGCGGACCACGGTCGTATACACAGGTCTGGAAACGAAGGTGGTGGGGATGGTTCGCTTAGCGTTGAAAATTTCATGTCTCCGGCCGCCACTACGCGTCGCTGTTGTGGTTAATGTACCTAGTTAACATAACCTTGAAAATGTAGGAAATGGATCGTTGCGATTCCGGGTATATATGTACATATGTATGTATGTATCACACAATCACACGTATGTATGTATGTATGAAAATACATACACACAATCACACGTATGTATGTATGAAAATACATACATAAGTCGCTGTCGGCGACTTTTATGCGTACGTGATCGCGAGACATATATCTTCCGGACACTGAGCTAATAGACCGTCGGCAAGCAATTCCTGTTCGATTTCGTTGCCAATCAACAAGCAGCCGACTATATCGGCTGGTCGGGATGTCGACGATGTTCGGCGTCATGCTAGCCGGACACCGCCGATCGTAAATCGAAGGGAGGACACGAGTGTCACGCCGAACCGGAGTCCTCTTCGTCAGCCAATCAACGGGACGAGGCAGCCGGCGATAAGCGATAAATCACGCTGGTTTCGTTCCGACGATCGTTCCGCGCTGGAACCACGCGTGTTCCCCGAGTGTTCCCCGCAATTAGTGTCAGGACTCCTTCCTGATCGATCGTTCCCTCGCGGATTCTTCGTCGTGAGACGTGGCCCCCTTCTTCATTTCAGGGAGACGAAGACGCGTCGGTATCCCGGCCCACGCCAACGCCACTTTCATGACGACTCTGTTCCCCGAAGCCGATTTTCACACGTATGTATGTATGTATGTATCACACAATCACACGTGGTATTAATGACATTAATATCAGTTATGTAAGGTTATGTTAACTAGGTACGTTAACCACAACAGCGACGCGTAGTGGCGGCCGGAGACATGAAATTTTCAACGCTAAGAGGACTACCCCCACCACCTGAAATTTCACTTCGTTTCCAGACCTGTGTATACGACCGTGGTGCGGACTAAACATTTGATACATCCCTGTTTACACCGTTCCATCTCACAACAGGTTAGGTTAGGTTTTTAATCCAGATAAAGTCCAATGTTTTCAGTGATTTCGGTATTATTTTCTCATGTGTATATTCGAATTAAATAATATAATTTTAACATCTTTTTGTATCTTTTATTTCTTTAATTTGTGCATCCTTTTGTATGTAACATTATTACAGCTTTTATATGTGTACAGTACACCACATATTTTATTATAAAATATTCAAAGTTTGTCTCATAAACCTACCACTAATTCACAGTTATAGTAATTATCATAATTAATATCGCATTTTGAGATTAATGAAAAAATATTTATATTTCCTGCATACACAACAAACTATTTATTTAATTAATGATTTATATTATATCTATAAATAAAAACGACTTTTTAAGAACTTGTAAAGAACAAAGGAACTTTTTGGAAACTATATCACAAGTTATTAAACAACTTATAATTATTAATTCATCTTGTACCTATAAAATATTCTAACTTTAACCTCAATCTAACAACAGTCAGCAGCGGCGGTATACACTTGATCCAATTCGAATCGAATCAAGCGTTTACAGCGCGCTGACATCTTTTGATACGCGTATCAACTTGGTCTGATACTCGCGATTGAGGAGTATCAGACCAGAGCGCACTAAAGTAATCCGCGAGCGTTTATACCGAGCGTATCAAGCGATTTGATACGGATATAGTACTTAATACGCGTACCAAGTGCTCGGTGTAAACTAGGTCTATATACCATACTGGAACGCGCACGGCCATACCCCCTCCACTGTTACCGCGGCCACGAAGAGATAGTTGAACTGCGACGAAGCTGTCTCTTTCTACTGTAACTACCCTAACTGAAAACATTGTCCTGCAACGAACGACCGCCGCGACCGGTACGCACATCACACGTGTACGCACCGGTATGATTCTACTGCAATTGTCGCAAAATCTTCAATGTTCTTTACAAATATAAAACATTGTTTAGTCTATACGCCAGATCGATTGAGCATTTTTATCCAGGTTGATGGCTAAAGTTAATGTTCTTTTATGTTTTTTGGGTCGTAAAACAAGAATCTGTAAATAGTTCTTTCGTAAGTCGATGCAATAAAAAGTGATTAACAATTTATTTGTCTAAATTGCCCTACTAGCGATCAAACTATACATCCTATAAAAAAATAAACTCGAGAAAATTTGTTCCTTTTTTCACGACTAACAAAATAACGTTTGAATTTTTTCAAAATCTTAATTATTGACAAAAATATGCCAATTTTTATTTCTTTTTAAATTTTTAAATTTTTTCTATTTTTTTTGTTTTTGCAAGTTTGAACAAGTTTAGTTTGAACTGTTTTAACGATAAAATTAAGCGCAAGTGCGCACGCCTAACATATATGTTAATTAGGTGTGCGCGCTTGCGCTCAATTTTATCGTTAAAATAGTTCAAACTGAACTTGTTCAAACTTGCAAAAACGAAAAAAAAATGAAAATAAAAATTGACATATTTCCGTCAATAATCAAGATTTTGAAAAAATTTAAATGCCATTTTATTTGTCGTGAAAAGAGGAACAAATTTTCTCTAGTTCATTTTTTTATAGGATGTATAGTTTGATTGCTAGGGCAATTTAAACAAATAAATTGTTAATAACTTTCTATTGCATCGACTTACGAAAAAACTTTATAGATTCTTGGTCTACGACCCAAAAAACATAAAAAAACATTAACTTTAGCCATCAACCTAAATAAAAATGCTCAATCGACCTGGCGTATCGACTATTAATTAAAAATAGAATTTAAGAAATTAAATTTCAAGTCGAAATAACCTCTTTACAGATAAATGGTTTTAGAACGGGTAGTACGTCAGGTCACGTGGTCGACACAGTTAGTTAGACAAGAACAACTTCGTCGCAATTCAACTATCCCACTCCCACAATCTTGGCCGCCAATAAACAGAGGCGTGCGCGTTCTAGTATGGTATATAGTTCAATGATCCAATCTCAATCTCAATCCGTAGTCTGATACGGGCTTAAGGATCTATATCCAGACAAACTTGCATGGGTGAATAAACATATGCATAAGGAAATAGATTATTCCGTTTCCTTATGCACATGTATATGGACCAATCAATTTTCGTTTATGCAACTCTGGGCCCTAAGGCCGGTATCCATAGTCGGATCTTATATTTAAGCAGAGAGAAACCTGAGAGCGGCCATCCCTTTGTTCTTGCGGTGGACACATTTTCCGACACGCCGCCTGAAGAAATGCGACTAAACTACGCTCGTTACGGTCGGTAACGCTACATGGGTGCGTGTCCGTGCTATGGTTGGTGTCCAAACTACTGAAAATCGATAAAGAGAATGAGTCGGACAAGGACCGACAACAATCGCTCCGTCCTTGTCTCACGTATCACGTTACGGTAGGCGAGCTAGCAGCGGCGAAGCCGAAATTTCCTTTTACCCGTCTCGCTCACAAGTCAGTCTTGTTTCTCTTACGCGCTACGTTCCGTTCAACTTCAAAAATTAATATCTCTGGTTATATTTGTCGTAGAGAAATCTTTAAAAAAGCATTTTAAAGCTAAAGAGACAATCTTTTTGAAAAAAATAGTTTGTTATAAGAAATTGCAAATTCCAATTGTTATAAGCAATTGAAATGTTTAATTAATTTTTTTACTAAAAAATGCATTTAAAAAAATTTTTTAAATAATGCTATCTTATTCTCTACTTTATTCTGAAAGTACATATATTTATTTTATGAAGAAACGATGGATTCTATCTTTTTATATCATTTTAATGACTGAGATGCCGCGCCGTGCTTGCGTCTCTGGCTCGACCAAGTGGCACATCGATTTCTCCGGAAATCTCTCGTATGTATAATACATACAGCTTATGAATAACATAATATATAATGTTCAATATAATCAAAATTATACAAATCACATTTTTGTTATGAATATTACATTTTAACAATTGTGTAGTATTCTGGTAAAGTAAATTGTTTTGTTTTACTGTACTGTATAATTTAATCGTTAATTTTCTTTTCTGTTTTGAATTACCGGGATTTTCTGTAACAAATGTTATGCTCCAATTTTTCTTATCGGGAAATTTATAAAGTTATATAAAGTGCAGTGTAAATTGCAATATTTTTGTGAACTCCACGCAGAAGATGAAAAAATATAATAGCGTGATCACTTAGAGACTTGTAGAACGCCAAAAGTCAGGGTCTAATAGGAAATTTCCGATAAGAAAATTTAGAGCACAATATCCATTGCAGAAAATTCCAGCAGTTCAAAACGGAAAAAAAATTAACGGTCAAATTACACACTGCAGTAACAAAATTTACTTTATCATCAGAAATAATGCACAATTTTTAAAATGTAACATTTATAACAAAAATGTAATTTGTATAATTTTAATTATATTCAATTATGTTATTACATTATATATATTATGTCATTCATACTGTACATTTTTGAAGTGAAACTTCTTAGGGCACGGGGGGTGATTCGAACCGGAAGCGTTACGGAAGTCGCGTTATGGAAGTCCGTCACGAAAAGTCGAACCTTCTACGGAAGTGATTCGGAGCGTCGCGTTAGGCGTTCGCGTTATGGAAGTCCGTCACGAAAAGTCGAACCTTCTACGGGAGTGATTCGGAGCGTCGCGTTACGCGTTTGCGTTATGGAAGTCCGTCACGAAAGTCAAACCTTCTACGAGAGTGATTCGATGCGTCGCGTTACGCGTTTGCGTTATGGAAGTCCGTCACGAAAAGTCAAACCTTCTACGAAAGCGATTCGGTGCGTCGCGTTACGCGTTCGCGTTATGGAAGTCCGTCACGAAAAGTCGAAACTTATACGGGAATGATCCGGAGCGTCGCGTTATAAAAGTCCGTCGCGAAAATTCAAAAAAAAAAAAAATACGTGTGGCCTCCACGCGCGGCAGAAGTGAAACTTCTTAGCTGTGAGGAAGAGGATAGTATCTCGTTTATAGTATCTGAATTAAAGCCTGTGTAATTCAGAAATCAATTTTAATTATAAATTAAAGCCGATGCAATTCACAAATGAAAATTGATATGTGAATTAAAGCCTATATAATTCACAAATCAAATTTTAATTATAAAAGTGAAGTTTCAGGTTAACAGTTGCCAACTGTTACATTTATATGTAATTATATATGGGCAAATTTTTCTCATAACCTGAAACTTCACTTTTATAATTAAAATTTGATTTGTAAATTATATAGGCTTTAATTCACAAATCAATTTTCATTTGTGAAATGCATCGGCTTTAATTTATAATTAAAATTTGACTTCTGACTTATATACGCTTTAATTCTGCACAAATCAATTTTTACTTGCAAATTGCATCGGCTTTAATTTATAATTAAAATTGATTTCTGAATTACACAGGCTTTAATTCAGATACTATAAACGAGATACTATCCTCTTCCTCACAGCTAAGAAGTTTCACTTCTGCCGCGCGTGGAGGCCACACGTATTTTTATTTTCTACAAGAGATTTCCGAAGAAATCGATGTGCCCTGCTATACTTGATTGAGCCAGAGCCACGAGCACAGTGCGGTACAACGCGGTGCCTCAGTCATTAAAATTATATAAAAAATAGAATCTACCATTTCTTCATAAAATAGAAAATATGTATATACTATCAGAATGAAATAAAGAATAAGATAGCATTATTTAAAAAAATTTTTAAATTTATTTTTTAATGAAAAAGTTAATTAAACATTTTAATTGCTTATAACAAATGGAATTTGTAATTTCTCGTAACTTGAAACTATTTTTTTCGAAAAGATAGTCTCCTTAGCTTTAAATCCTTAGCTTAATTTTTTGAAGGTCTCTCTACGACAAGTATAACCAGATATTAATTTTTTAAGTTGACAACTTCATTTTTCACGAAAATTGTATTGCTTATAATTTTTGCAAAAAAATATTTCGGACGAATAAAAAATATGTATCTGCTTATTTTATGTATATTTTATGTAAATGAAGTTTCACAATCAATTTAAAAAATACGAGGTCATTTCTCGTTCGATTTGACGTGGAATTGTCCATATGCAGTATAATAAATTAATGTAATATATATAAAAAATGTATTTTTTTAAGGATATAGTAAGATAAGGGAGGATCTATATCGGCCCCCAAACAAAATTAATTTTGATTAGGGACAACTTGAAGGTTTAATAATTGATAACATTATCTGTGGAGAATTCCATATTTAGCCCTTTCTTGCCTCATTGCCGGAATATCATTAAAAAACGTATTTTTCACATTTTATTTTTTTCTGTGCCCCTATTATAGATATCAAGTATCATAAATTATTTTAAGGCATTATGAAACACGTTTTTCTTTAGAATTTTCCACGCCAAAACTAGACTTGCAGAATCGTTTAAAATATTCAGGAAATTTTTTCGCACGCTCCTTAAGAGAAGAACCCTTGGAAAAAATTTAGAAAATGTATACGTTACATAAAAGACTATCTTCCCAATTTTTTTCAGATTTTTTCAAACGGCATTATATTTAAAACAAATTAAAACTAATTATTTCTTTTTTATCGTTCCGTAATAATAAAGTAAAATCAATAAATACATTGCTTTATTTAACTACAATAATATTGTTTTAATTTACTTCAATATTTGTGTTATATCAATGATAAAGATAATAGCTGTCATCTAAGCAGTTCCCAAGTTGATAATTCACAAACCAATTAGCTTGTTTAATTATGTAAGCAAACGGACAAAGAAATCTCAAAGGCTTATAAGTGAATGATTATTTACATACTTATTATAAATCACAATTTTATGTTTACGTTAAGAATATAAGATTTATATACAATCACATATATTTATTCGTTGCAATAATTACTACAATTTAATCTTTATCACTATATATTGTCGTCAATAATTGGGTTAATTCGAATACACTTTTTTGTATATTTTTAATAAATCTTAATTAGAGAGAGAATTCTGCGATTTACTGAAGATTGAACTTAGGTCCCGGCATATAATTAATAAAAAAACACAAAAAAGTGTATTAGAAGTGATATATATCCAATATAAATCTAATCTTGTTGAGTAAAGTGGAATTTTACGATACACGTGTAAATTGGTTGTATTGGTCAAAATAAAAGTGATGCTTCAAGCGGAAGAAAAGTACTTGCTCATTTTCTTTATTCACAACTAAACGTTTTTAATAGTGTGTCAAGCAATAGCATATCGGAGTTTGTTAACTTTACCTCCTAGCATTGACGTCAAGCTTGATGTCATAGGAGCAAACGCATTTTCTTTCTCACCATCGCTACTATGGGATTTTGTGTCGATGATCGTTGATTTGACCATTTTATTTGCATATGCTGTGCATATGCTGTCTGTTAATGAACATTGTCATGTCGAGGTCTACTCGACGTAAGTAACTCGCTGCTCCTCCGAAAAATATGTAATTTTCACACTACTGCCGATAATGGTCTGTTCTTTTTCGCTACACATGTGAACTAGTGCAATAAGTTCATTTGTTGCACTAGTGCAGAAGTGCAGTGAAAAAGAACAGAGACCTAAATTTATTTTTATTTTTATTTTGAATACAAAGCTTTCCCAAATAAAAATTCCAATGAAGATGTCATCCCCAAATGATTTCCAATCGATTCTACTTATAATAAACATTAAACATAGTTGCTATCTGCTAACTTGACGCTTGATAAATTTTGTTAATAACACAAAATCTATTCTTTCCCAAATGTTTAAACAATTTTCCCAAACTTCCCCAAATGATTCCCAAATTATATGAAAAAGAATAATTCAAAAATATTCAATTTGTCTGCTAACTCTACGGCGGTCTGAAATCCAGTGGGTTTTAAGCCTTGTGTCCACGATCCGAGAACTCGGTCCGAGTTCTCGGATAGAGTTCTCGGATAGAGTTATCACCAGATGTTTGTCCTCTGTTGAATGCAGATGGTGTTATAGTCGGCTACATGAAGTTAGACTTAAAAATGCCTTTTGAGGTTACTTCTTGTTTTTCATGTTTCATTTTAATGTAAAATATAAAATGTAATAAATTCAATCCATTCAATATTAATTAAATATAATTTCTATTTATATCAATTTTTTAATATTATACATTTATTATTGTTTATAACTTACCGTCATCACTAAACAAAGACGTTTTCTTTTCAAAACTATACATAAAACCTTAATGTATGACACTTCTTGATGTTACAATTGCTTTTAAAGGTTGGTTGCCTGAATTTATACCGAATGAATTTAGTAACTGTTACGGAAAAATGGGACGCGACGCATTTTTTCATCCGAGCTTTCTATCCGAGTTTTGCATCCAAGTTTGGTGTGTCCACGATCCGAGTTCTAGTAACTTTTTCTCGGAACTAGAACTCGGACCGAGTTCTCGGATCGTGGACACAAGGCTTAAGAAGAAGAAGAAGAAGAAATAGAAGCAGTCAATGCGCTAGGAGGAGTGCTAAGAATTCAGGACGTTTAGTACAATCTAGGGAATCCTCAGCACTATCAAAGCGCTCCCATTGCGCGCATTGGCTAAATCGGAACGACTTTCTATGCAGTCTACAGCGTGCTGCCGCAGCAGATTGCTGCTATTGGTTGTGAAGTTCAACTGAACGAACAGCAAAGCAGCACAGCTGAAAACGAACAAGCAACCTATTGATTTCGGGGTCCGTTCCGAGTTGTGCCTGAAACGCATAGACTGCATTACTGTTGCGCAGCGCTTCGAAATCGTTCCGTTTTGTCAATGCGCATGAAGCGCATTAATTATTCGGAACGGTTTCCTGCGCGCTCTGTGCGTTAATGCGAATTGAAAATGTGAACGCCGTGCAAAACCTCAACAAACGTCGATAAGACACCTTTTTTAGAAGTGGATAAACATTTTTGGTTAATAAACAGACATTAGTCACGTTTAATTTTTGATTTTATTTCTGTTATACTATCAAGTCTTATATTTAGTCGTACATTTCGTGTATTGTAACATGTGAATAAAATAAGTAGTATTTTTGAAATGTTTGTATTTTTACATTTTATAAAATAAAAACTTTTTCTTAAAAATTGTTGAAAAAAGCGTTTAAAAGATATTTCATGGTAAGGTAAGCCCAAGCGTATAAGCAAAAGGTCTGTTTAATTTTATGTTACGTTATTGCTCGTAAGCATAATAACATAATAACGTAACATAAAATCGAACTTTGAGGTTTACAACCCAAACTTAAAACTCGTAATTAATTAAAATAAAATATACTAATTAATATAAAATAAACAACCTTCAAAACTCTAACTTATAGTATAACGCTTAACTTTAAACTTATTTCTTGCAAGCCTAAAGAGTACAAACTACATTTTATTAAGAAATTGTTGCAATATGGAGACTATAATGACTTCTGTACGTCAATTTGCTCTTTATTCCTTTCGTCACGTTGTTTTCTATTTTCTTCACGTATTTTTTCCGAACAAAGTATGTCCGTACGTATTCAACGTCCATGGCGATTAGTATGATGTTAGCCGACGACTGACACTTTTTTCTTTAAAAAATTAGGTGTAAAATTGATTGCATTTTGTTTGTAGATTATTGTAGTGTATTTATTTTTGTTTGTTAGTCCATTATTTTTTTAATTAAATGTTTAAAGTGTCAGTCGTCGGCTAACATCATATAATACATCAAACAGATTATACAATAAAAAAGCTTTTCTGTAGTTAGATGTATTTTTTTTTTTTTTTATAGTAAGGTTAAGAAGTTTTGTAGTCTTTTAAAAAATTGTTTATAATTAATAAATACATTTTTGGAACTATATGTAAAGATCTCCGGAGCGCTAATGTCGTTTCTGGATCTCTGATTGTTGGGTAGCTACATATAGTTTCACAAATAGTATTTATTAATTATAAACAATTTGAAGAGACTACAAAACTTTGAAGAGACTATACTTCTTAACTTCACTACAAAACTCTAAAAATAAAATATATTTTGTTGAAGAGTTTTGTATAGTGAAATCAAGAAATTAAGAAAATATGTTTTTTTTGTAGTGGTTAAGAAGTTTTGTAGTCTCTTCAAATTGTTTATAATCAATAAATATATTTGTGGAACTATGTAGCTACCCGAAAAATCTAGAAACGACGCTGGCGCTCCGGAGATCTTTCATGTTAGAGTCGTTGGAGAGTTGACTGCAATGCCTGGTTTCTACAGATTGATTACCGGGTAGCTACATAGTTCCACAAATGTATTTATTAATTACAAACAATTTGAAGAGACTACAAAACTTCTTAACTTCACTATAAAACTCTACAAACAAAATACAATTAACTACAAAAGAGCTTTTTTATTTTATAATATGTTTGATGTATCATATTATGTTAGCCGACGACTGACACTTTAAACATTTAATTAAAAATTAATTATGGATTAACAAACAAAAATGGATGCACTACAAAAACCTACAAACAAAATACAATCGATTGCAGACCTATTTTTTTTTTTTTATTTCATAATACATGGCTAGTTTCATGGTCCATAATTAAATAATTATTAAAAATTAATTATAAACTAACAAACGAAAATAAATGCATTACAATAATCTACAAACGAAATACAATCGATTTCACACCTAATTTTTTTTAAAAAGTGTTGGTTAACATCATACGAATCCCATGGCTGACTCATCTGTTGTTCGTTCCGAATTACACAAGAAGCGCATATACCGCATAAACGCATCAGACGCATCAACTGCCTCAAGTCGAAATAGAAGCAGTCAATGCGCTGGGAGGAGTGCTAAGAATTCAGGACGTTTAGTACAATCTAGGGAATCCTTAGCACTATCAAAGCGCTCCCAATGCGCGCATTGGCTAAATCGGAACGACTTTCTATGCAGTCTACGCGCTTCATGCGTAACTCGGAACGCACCCGGTCACAATAAGTGGTCATAATTATTTCTAATGAAAAAATATTCCTGTCTGGACACATAGCTCTGTCATAAACAAAAAATGGTATTAAGTGAGATATAAAAATATATTTATTGTTATTAAATTTTGGTCACGTGACTGATTTGCTGCTGAAGCATGCTGCATATGAAAAGGCACCTTTAAGGTCCCAGGTCCCAGGCTTCAGAACCCTTAATTACGTTTTTTGGATAAACGTTCCGATTGGTTACCTCCCACTCCATTGTACTTCTCTTCTATTCCGCTTTTTCCTCCACGTGGGATTGCATCTTTATTTAATCTTTCCACGCGTGCTCTCGTACCATTTCTTCGCTAGCTGTCGAGCTGTAAGGTCTGTGATATATTTTGCTCGTCGACGAAGATACCTTTATATAAATTTATATATTATAGTTTAAACAAGGAGGATTTTATATATAAATATATAGTAATTAAAACAAGGTACGTATTTATTTTTTAATTAAGGTACACTACAAATATATTATATATATATATACATATATATGATATATTTGCAGTGTAAAATTAATTGTAGTGTGAAATTAATTGTCATTTCTTTTATTTTTATTTCTTTTATTTTTATTTTATTTTCTCCTTCAATAATAAAACCTATCATGCAGTAGCTATTGTAATCGACTAATTTTCACGTTAAAGATTAATTTATGTAAAACTTTATTTTTATGGAATTTTTCACTTTTTTACGAATTTACACTAGAAAAAAAGATGTTCGACCCACTGAATAGTTACATAAATTAATCTTCAACGTAAAAATTAGTCGATTAAAATATAGCTACTGCATGGTAAGGTTTCATTATTGAAGGAGAAAATAAAATAAAAGTAAAAGAAATAAAAATGAAAGAAATGACAATTAATTTTGCATTACGGAAAGTTATATCGATCACGGGCGATAAAAATATCTCAACATAACCTCATTGACCTTTTTGAATTTTTTGGGATGACGCGTG
Organism: Leptothorax acervorum; assembly: GCA_035220615.1. Taxonomy (NCBI): domain Eukaryota; kingdom Metazoa; phylum Arthropoda; class Insecta; order Hymenoptera; family Formicidae; genus Leptothorax; species Leptothorax acervorum. Next base: position 168,208 of record JASTWQ010000137.1, on the reverse strand, counting down.
GCCCGCGCGCGCGTGGGCCACGTGGGCCGGCGTGGTTTCGGTGCCTACGCGAGTGATTAGCAACTGATAGCGTCTTTGGCTGTGTTTTGCCGAACCTCCGCTAGCTAAGCAGTCGCTCGTTTGGTAGCGGTTTCGATTGCAGCGCCGCTTAGCGCTATTGAGGTATCCTCATGGCTGCGTTCCAAAACTCTACTCCGTCAACTCTAAAGAACCCAAGGTAGTGGGGAGAGAGTAAGCCCAGAGTAAGTTACTCTGGTTGAACGATTTGGAACGTGAAAAAGTAGCATTAGCAACGAATAAAATGGAAGCTCAACAATGTATAATACTGTATCATACTTTAACAATGTTTTAGGATTGAAAGTTAACCTTAACCTAACGTAATAAATCTTACTTTTTTCGAAAGTAACTCTCAATCCTAAAACAGACTAAAAAACCATTAAAAAAGAAATTAATATGCTTATTTATTATGTGTGATATATAAAATACTTTATCTAATATGTTTATTAATATTATATTTCTTACTTATCACAGCAACGACCAACGTTTCCGCGGTGTATAGAGGCAATTGCGCTTATTATGTTCTAAGATCCCGCGTTTATATTTAAATTTAGTAGAGTTTACTCTCCTAACCCACCTCGGAAGCAGGGTTCATAGAGTTAACTCCGGGGTTACTTTACTCTCACTTTTGGAACGAATAGGCTCCGCCCATATAGTTACTTACTTCGCGTTTTGGAACGGCGTAGGGTTAACCCTGCTACTCAGAGTAGAGTTTTGGAACGTAGCCCATAGACTTATATAGATAGACCGGCCCCTGCCGTGAGAGCACGCGATAGAAGATGAACGGTGCAGACATAGCCGCGCGGTCGTAGTCCTCTCTCTTTCTACTGATCGCTTGGTGGGGATAGAAGTCTAGCCCGGCTATTCCCTACTAGTCCCCACTCTAGACTTCTATCCCCACCAAGCGATCAGTAGAAAGAGAGAGGACTACGACCGCGCGGCTATGTCTGCACCGTTCATCTTCTATCGCGTGCTCTCACGGCAGGGGCCGGTCTATCTATATAAGTCTATGGGTATCCTGCTCAGCGCTTCTGTCCAGCCAAATATTTGTGTAGCAAGTGCTCGCCGCTTACGTGCGCTCAGCTAAGCAGAGGTTCGGCAAAACACAGCCTTTTATTGGGAAAAACTCGCTAGCACTGGCAGCACTGAGTGCTTGAATTAAGCGTATTTTATTGTTAGAACTAGTGCGCACGTTCTGAGTGCAGCCCATTTCATTAGGAGTGCAAAATACTTTCAGTGCGCACTGAGTGAGGTAAAAGTGGCCCCGAGTTTAGAGGCCGGGGCCACTACAATGCTGGGCCAGTGTTACATTATTTGAATTTGAACTGTTCACTATTGACTACTCTAGCTGTGATAAGAAATATGAACTTATTTGTAGCAAGTAAATTTTTAGAATCTTTGTCTTCATCAAGTGAAGATAAAATTTTGTTACTTATTGCAAACACGAAAAATATAAAGCAAAAAGTTATGAATTATGTGGATGCTATTCACTTAAAAACCGATGATCAGATAATATTTGATTTTTTAAGAATATATTCTTGATATGTATAATATGTGTGATAACATGTTGTACGTGTATATGTATATGTCGCAGCCACATACGGTAATGTAGCACTTCATGAAGTATCTAGACATTCGACACATATAATGTAATTCAATCGTTAGATCAAAATGTTTACACACACACACACACACACACACGCGCGCGGGGGGTGCAAGGGGGGCCTTTGGCCCCCCTCCCGCACCTTCTTCGCCGGTAGGCAGGGTGTACCTCGCTTTACAACTTACAAAGTACAAATTGTAAAGCGAAGTGAAGATTAAATTACAGCATGTGTTCATTGTGGTTGGACTCTTCGCGATGTATCTAGACACTTCATGAAGTGCTACATTACCGCATGTGGCTGCGACATATATATGTATGTATGCATGTATGTACACACACACACACATTATAATACATACTATAATATTATATATACAATATTGTATACTTACTATTTAGAGTAGAGTGGGATAAGAGTGCGCGGCGGGTAAAAGTGCGCAGTGCAAGTATATTTGTTTTCGTGTAAATTAGGTGCAGACAACACTAAGATAGTTTGTAAGGTGAAAGACGTCATATGTAATAACAACCAATTTGACTGAACAGTGATGAAACTATGAGGTAAACATTTTTTATCTTTTTGATGTAATATTTTGATTTTTTCCAAACTATATTTTACAAGTAAAAATTAACTTAAGTAAATCATTGACAAGACATTTTGATTAACTCGTTTCTGGCGTGTGTCTTGCTATATTAGACATTTCAAATTGTTATATGTAGATAGTAAAACGCTTATCGGTAATTTAAAAAATGTCTCGTGGGGGAAAAGTTCGCATATCATGGTGAGGCAAAACTTCGCACTTGATATCCAAATTAAGTGAACTCTAAGGCCCAGTTTTTCGAACGTTGGTTAACTTTTCACCTTACTTAACTCACGTACTATTCGTCTTTCTCTAAAAGAGACAGTTAGAAAGAGACAAAGATTGACAAAGTTAACCCAAGGTTAAAAGTTAACCGACCTTTGTGAAACTGGACCTAAAACTATTAATGAAATATAGGTGTATTGCATCGTTTTATAAGTTTAATAATCTACAATTACTTTCTTGTTAATACTGTAATAATTAGTTTAATAATTATGACATTAATTATTTATACTTTTATTATTCTAAAAAATAATTTTAATGATTATTTTTTATTAAAAAATAAATTTATGAAATTAATTGAACTCTAAAACTATCGTATACTCCTTGCGCGTATATTGGCTCTTACAGAGTACTTATTCATTTTCTGTTATCAAAGGAAGGTAGACGTAACTTTATTTGCGACAATTGTTTAAAAAAATTGTTATAAAAAATGAAGCAATGTTAAATGTAATTAAAAATAAAAATACCTACTTTCCCTTGTACTTTTCAACATAATTATTTTTATTACATTGTATTCTGTATAATTGTAAGAGATAGGTTAAAAAATTAGAAAAAAAGAACGACATATTAGCTGAAAGTCCTGCTGTTGACGAAATTGCTTCTTAAGTTAATCATCGATTAAAGTTAATCGCGACTCGCGACGTTTGTCGAAGTGACCCTAAATCTGATTGACAATTTGGGATTTTATTTAGAGATAGTAAGTAAATATTAGGTACAATTAGTTGTCTTATTATTCAGTAATATTATTAAAAAGAAACATAATTCCAAATTGATAGTTTTAATACAAGTAATACCGCGTGCGTCAATCAAAACGTCCGAAAATTTTGTCGCACTACAAATCGCACAAATGAAATCTTACCCTAACGATGACGATACTGTCGTTAGAGTTACAGAATAGGACTAAGCGCGCGCGTAAGCGGAGATAGGTCTGCATGCTATTTTACGTTTTAATGTGATCACTTTCTCCCCGCTACGTCATCAATTTCTTTTCCTAGAGAGGAAAGTAAGCCCTGGCGTGAAATTGGCCACTTTTGCCCCGCTCTACAGGCACGGAAAGTCGAACTTTCCATGCAGGTGTTGTGAAAATATACTTGTTCCATGTTGAAAAAATTTTTATATTAACTAAATATACATCAGGGTGTCCCAAAATTCGCGAATCAAAATACCATAGCAATAAAGTTCTTGAAAAAATAAATTTAAAACGTATTTGCCACTTTTCGTTCCGAGCAGTAGTTTCTGAGATAAAAAGGTTTAAGGAGGGTGGTTGCTCAAATCAAAATGATAAGAATTAGTTCAAATTTATGGAGGATATTCGTCTATGGGAATCTGTCGTCTATACCAAAATTGAAGACAATTGTCTACATGGTTGTCGAGTAATTAATTATTGAATTATTCATTTTTGCTATGTCGCCCGTATATAAGAGTATATCAAAATGATAAGAATTAGTTAAAATTTATAGAGGATGTTCGTCTATGGAAATCTGTCATTCATGCCAAAGTTGAAGACAATTGTCTGCATTGTTGTCAAGTTATTAATTATTGAAGTTATAAACTTCAATAATTAATAACTCGACAACCATGCAGACAATTGTCTTCAACTTTGGCATGGACGACTTATTCCCATAGACAAATATCCTCCATAAATTTAATCTAATTCTTATCATTTTTTTTAGCTGATTTGAGCAACCACTTGAAGATAATTGTCTGCATGGTTGTCAAGTAATTAATTATTGAAATTATACTCTTATACATCGGGCGAAACATTATACATAACTTATACATAGCAAAAATATTAAAAGTGCAAGCAACGCGTAAAACGAGCAATGCGAAGACACCTCTAAATTTTCCCCTCTTGCCGCGCCGCCTGCCGCTCAGCGGGACACTAGCCAACCTCCTTAAACGTGGCCAATTAAAGATTACGATTAAACGGAAGCCTGTCCGTGAGTCGCGCGTCAATAGTGTTAGTGACCGCGCACTTCACGCTCTTACAGGAATTAGACAAAAGATTGTTTGCGTAACGTCCGTATAATACCGCGTGTTGCGTGTAATATTTGTTGCAAATTAGATGATGCTGTTGATAAACAACGTGTGTTTAAGCATAAATTTATCTTATTTATTACGTAATAATAAATAAGATAAATTTATAATTCATCACAATTATATCGCTACTAATTTGTGTATCACAATATCAATAAGAAATATGAATATGAGTTAAATAATTGCAATCAAGTGGCATACATACGAGTCAGTATATTTCTTTACAATAATTCTAATCTTTTTAATTTTATACATCTATTCTTTCATTCTCTTTAGTCTTTAATTATATCAAAACATTTATTTGATTATTTCTTTCTTATCATTCATTCATTCATTCATTCATTCATTCTCTCAAAAATGTACCGGTTATAAATTACACTAGGCAACAAATTTTGATTTTTTTTGTGTCAATGACTATGTTAGGCGTATTTCTTGTGCCTAAAGATGACGGAAAATTATAGGATTTTTGCAAAAAGATTGTTTTTGTGACCAGAACATCGTATTTTTGATATTTTAATATTTTTCCAGGATTGGAGATATTTGACTCTGGGTGTGCTTTGATTGACAGGTAAAAATATTTTTGGCTTTGGGGGGGTTGTTTAGACCTCCCATGAACTGAGAAATGTGTGGTAGGTGTGTCGAATAGAAAGAAACATTTTTTATGGCCACATTTTTTCAAAAAGTTAACGTATTTTGATTTAATTGTTTATAAAAAATGTTTTTTCTATTTGATCCACCTACCACACATTTCTCAGTTCAGGGGAAGTCTAGGCAACCTCCCAAAGCCAAAAATATTTTTACCTGTTAATCAAAGTACACCCAGAGTCAAATTTATCTTCAACTTTATAAGAAATATTGCATTTTTTTCAGGATTGGAGAAGAATTTGATTTTGGGTGTGCTTTGATTAACAGGTAAAAATACTTTTGGCTTTGGGGGATTGCCTAGACTTCCCCTGAACTGAGAAATGTGTGGCATAGGTGTGCCGAATAGAAAAATCATTTTTATGGTTACATTTTTTTAAATCAACGTTTTTTTATTTAATTGTTTATAAAAAATGTTTTTTTCTATTCGACACACCTACCACACATTTTTCAGTTCAGAGGATGTCTAGGCAACTCCCCAAAGCCAAAAATATTTTCACCTGTTAATCAAAGCACACCCAAAGTCAATTTTTTCTCCAATTTTGGAAAAATGCAATATTTCTCCCAAGATTGAAGATAAATTTAACTCTGGGTGTACTTTAATTAACAGGTAAAAATATTTTTGGCTTTGGAGAGTTGCCTAGACTTCCCCTGAACTGAGAAATGTATGGTAGATGTGTCGAATGGAAAAACATTTTTTATAAACAATTAAATTAAAGAACGTTAATTTTTTCAAAAAATGTGGCCATAAAACATGTTTTTTTCTATTCGACACACGTACCACACATTTCTCAGTTCAAGGGAGGTCTAGGTTCCCCCCCCCCCCCAAGCAAGAAATATTTTTACCTGTTAATCAAAGCACACCCAGAGTCAAATTTATCTCCAATTCTAGAAAAATATTGAAATTTCAAAAATACGATGTCCTGGTCACAAAAACAATCTTTTTGCCAAAATTCAATGATTTTCCGTCATCTTTAGGCACAAGAAATACGACTGACATAGTCATTAAGTTGTTTCAAAAATCGTGTTACACGGTGTTATTACTTACGTGATATTACTCATACATACATATTGCTACTTACGTGCATACTGATTTATAACTATTTATAATTTTAAGGTAAAATAATTTTATTTGTCATTAGACTTATTTTTGAATTAATTGATTGAATTTTGGCGCAATTATGTACTAAAAATTTAAACAACAATTGTCAATTGAACAAGTCATAAATTACAAATTTGATTTTTAATGAAAGGGATATTACAATACATTATTAAATTATAAAAGATTACACGGTAGTATTAGATTTTAAAAGTAGTAAATTCTTAGTTTACTTAGTTTATTTTATCTATGTAAAATTAATTTAGCAATAGGATTAAGGGTTCATTTTATTCTCGTTTTATTCTTGTTTTATTTTTTAATTATACATGAAGAAGCTAAGGATTGGATTTAAAAATCAATATGTATGGCACGCCGTTTTGCTATTTAATACCATCGTAAAAATTCTACCAAATTAAATTAATATTTAAAGAAAAGAAATTATTATTATTATGTCTAGACATACTCATAATTCATCGAATTATTATTAAGCTATAATTATTAAGCACATAATTAAAAATGCAGAATTAAAATTATGTCTAGACAAAATATTAATTCTAAATTTATTTTATGTTATGACATAAAAATTTTTCGGGAATTATTTTTATTGATATTGTAATACACAAATTATAATAGTAGCGATATATTTCTGATGAATTATAAATTTATCATATTTATTACGTAATGAATAAGATAAATTTATGCTTAAATACACGTTTTTTATTAACAGCATCAACTAATTCGCAACAAATATTACACGCAACACGCGGTATTATACGGACGTCACGCAAACAATCTTTTGTCTAATGCCTGTGAGAGCGTGAAGTTCGCGGTCACTAACACTATTGACGCGCGACTCACGGACAGGCTTCCGTTTAATCGTAATCTGTAATTGGCCACGTTTAAACCTTTTTATCTCAGAAACTACTGCTCGGAACGAAAAGTGGCAAATACGTTTTAAATTTATTTTTTCGAGAACTTTATTGCTATGGTATTTTGATTCGCAAATTTCGGGACACCCTGTATATAGCGTACTGCAGAGAAGATGATCATGGTGGTACGCAAATTTCTGCAGAAAATCACATTTTAACATTTGTATGGTTAGTAAGTTTTTAATTACAATTAGGATTTCTCTGCACTATAACACAAACGTACTTTTGTTAAACTTCACCCTTTTGTTAAATCGTTACTCTTTGCCCGCTTTTTTCTTAAAACTGAGTTCATTAGACATATTCCATTGAGAGTGCAAAACTATAGTTAAAACTGGTGGCGCTTTGTGTAATCCCGACAAAATCTCGAAAACTAGGGGATGCTGAGTGCCAGCGAGTTTCTTCCAATGGAATTAAGGCGCTTGTAAATTAACTGAAAGGTCCGTGGTTTAAACCTGGTCCAATCTTCGTCCAGCGTAGGTATAGGGGAAAGTTAGGTAGTACCGGACAGCGAGCAGTATCGGCCACTAGATGTTGTAGCGTTTCTATAATAGATGATACCACTCTCTCCATCGCAGCTGATGCAGTATTCGTATACTAGTACACAACGTGAGCGGCAAATTCATGTCGATATAAGTTTGCTCGTAATATTGCGGAATGTTTGTTTGACTGATTACGTGTGCTGCATTGGTAAAATTCTCTGGTGTCACTACGTAACTCCAAAGAAATATATTCTAGCAGTTATTATCGGTATGTATTATCGGGTGCATGAAGCCTGTGCTAACATATCAGAATATTCAGAACAATATATTTGTGATTATTGCACTGTATAACATGCTTAATTTACTATGTCCGATACAGCCAGCCACTTTTTGTGTTGCGGATTTTTCTTACACTTGTCATTTTCTCAATAAAACTCTTATTCTCTAAATATAAAGGTGTTTAATTCAATTTACTGATAGGTTGGAAGACAATAATCATTTCTCAAAAGATACTTTATAAATATCGTATAGGTTCTGATAAAAAATATGAAAACTCCTTAGAGGGTCGGTACTGCCGGACTTTCCCCTATATATCTTGATCAAGAGGTGGATTCCCTGTTTATAAGGATGTTTACGGATTAATGATTAATGCATGGATTAAAAATTTGTTTAAGAGTTTAACGAGAGTTCTTTTAAGGGGTAATACCTAGCCGGAAGCAAAAAATTAAAGGGTTTTCTGTGAATTTTTTGTGACTTTGCTAATAAATCGATCAATATGAAATTTTGAGGGGTTATTACACTTGTCTTGAGGTGCAAAAAAACATTTTTTATTTTAATTTTCATTACAAAATGGCGGCGCATCAGTGCGCGGAAGGAGGGTCGATTTTTTCGAGGCGTCCCGCGGCTAGCAGTAAAAGTGTCCAACGAACGTATCTGGAACAATGAAAATAATTTTTTTATAATCTACATGAGTATAGCTATAGAAGTACACATAGATATTAAGAAATATTGATTTTTGCAAATTTGGCAGCCATTTGGAAAAAAAAGTCGATTTTTGACTAAAGAAATCGGCCTTTATTTGTTTATAAAAATCGTAATTGTTTATCAATCTTAAAAATCGTGTGTACTTCTATAGATAATCTATCTAAGAAGCTACAGTTAAAATTTCAAGTCAATCGGATAAAAATTACTCGAGTTCTACTGCTATAAGCCGTGTCTGAAAAAGTAGTTTCGAGAAAAACGCGTTTAAAGTTTGACAATGTGTTTACTACATGAAATTTGTAAGATATAGACTTGCTGATTTTTTTACCTTTACTCTGCTATCCCAGCACCATATAACTGGCCTTCCAAGTTGATTTCAGTCCTTCCCAAATCTTTTTTGGCTGATTTTGCATCACGATGTCCGGTTTTGGCGGCGTCGGACATTGAGCGCTCGGCGAGTTTAATGCGGCGCGAGTCGGCTTCCAAGCAAAAATCGAAACATTGACGACTAACAGTAATGGCGAGTACATCTATCATCTTCATGACACTAGATAATCCGTCGTTGAAAGTTACAACCGAAATATTTGTACCCCCTGCTTTCCGCTTGAAACCGTTTTCGGAGCGATCGTCCAAACAACAGAATTGAACGATTCATTCGAATTTTGGGTAAATCCTCCCAAGCAGCGAGATGAAAGATCGTCGGTAATGAGCAAGAGGGGCAAAACTTGCTTCAAAATTCAATTTGTCATTTTGACGCGCTCGGAGTTGCTTCGAAAATTCGACTTTTACGAGCACTTAAAAAATTTTTTCAACAATAAATCATGTCAGACATCATTTTTGACATGTTTTTACGCCATCTAAGCCAAAAAAAATGGTCCAAAAAAAAATTCCGGCTAGGTATTACCCCACAGAACCCGGTAAAAAAATTGTCATATAAAAACATTTATAGAATAGAATGGATACTGGATACTTTATTTACCCCAAAGGGGCCTTAAAGGGCGTTTTTTTAGAGGGACGTTTCCCAACCCTCTTACAATAATTATATACGTTCCCCTCAGAAACCTGGCCATTGGGCGACCTTACACTCTGTTTCCCGTCCCACCCTCTTAATTCCCATAATCCCTCTGGCCTCCTCTGTCGACTTCCTTCCTTCTTCCTCCCTCTAGCTCCAATTTTTCCTCTGTTCCCTCCTTTCAATAGCTCCTTCTGCCTACTGCTCTCCCCTCCTACTTGTCTATGACCTGCCTTTTCTCCGTTTTCTGCCCTACCTTTCCCTTCCATCTATAACCTGCACATAAAGAATCTCATTAAACAACTAGTTACCCACACCTCCATCTCTCCCCTCTCTCTCTCTCTCTCTCTTCTTCCTCCCTATGCTCTCCCTCCATTTCGCTTCTTTCTCCTCCTCTTCTCCTTCTCCATTCATTCAATCCTTTTCCCTCTTCTTCATCCGTCCCCTTTAATCTTGTCTCCTTTACCTCACACTTTCTTCCATCTGTCCTCCTCGTTATCCCACTTAACCTCCCTTCCGTCAATCCATATCCTTTTGTTCGTCATTATCGCTGATCTTCCTTTCAATCTCTCCTCTTTTTCCTTCTTTACCATCCTGTGCCTCCATATCTCTTCATTCTTTTTCACCATTTCTTCTTTATCCTCTTCCTCCTCGAGCTCTACAAATACCTCTGTTCTCTTTCCTTTACCTGTTACCTCCTTTACGCTCCTTATCGGGACTTCCTACTGTCCACTCCATAATCCTCTCTATGTCCTCCCTTCTTTCTTTCGGCCCTTCACCTATAACCCTTCTCCATATTAAGCTCCTTTTTCTCTTCTCACCTCTCTCTCTTTCTTCTTCTTCTTCTTCTCTCAGCTTTCTCTCTCTTTCCTTCTTCTCTCTTTTTCTTTTCACTTCCTTCTCTCTGCTTTCCATCTTCCGCAATAGACTACCTTTCTTTATATCATACTCCTCTTTTTCCTTCTTTCATTCCCTTCTCTTCTCCGCTCCTGTACTGCTCTTATTCCTGCCTCCTATCCATCCTAGTTACGCACGCCTTCATTTTTCTTACTCCTGTTTCCGTTCCTGCATTTCCTGCCTTATCTTCCTCATCTCCCCCGACATCTCTTCCTTCCCCTTCTCCTGCCTCGCCTGCGCGCTAAGCTTATGCATCCTCACAGAACATATACTAAGTGCATCCTTCCTTATTCTTGCTTCTTCGCTGTTCTTATTCTGTCCTTTCCTTCCTTTCACTAACGGGTTTCCGCTTTCTCGTTTGCCGGCTAATTTCTTCCTATGCCTCTACCTAACCTTTCTTTCCTCGCACGCGCTTCTTTCCTCACTCTCATCGCCGCACATCAGCCATGCACCTAACACCGTCTCTCCGACCAGCAGTCACCGCTGCAACGTAGCTTCTCTCTGTTTACCTCGCTCCCTCTATCTTCATCGTTTCCCGAGGACACTACGCCACCGTCGGTACTGCCGGTCACTGCCTTACCACCTATCTCTCTCTACACTGACTGATGCTTTTCTTCCGGTCTTCATGCTGAGGTTAACCTACCTCCACCGCCACCAAACGATCTGCTTCTTGCCCGTGAGTGCTCTTTCCCTCTCTTTCTGCCGCCTCCCTTTCTTCCCTTCTCCTCCACTCTTCCTCTCTCTGCCTTTTGCAAGATCTTCTCACATCCTTATTCCCTTCTTTCTGCTTCCGCTTTACCCGTATTCTCTATCATCTGTCTTGCCTTTCTCTTTTTATACCTCAATCTCCGCCCTTATTTCTCCATCTCCACTTGCTTAACTTTTCTCTTATTATATTGCACTCCGTCTTTTTGTCATGCCGTTGTTCCGTTCCTCTCCCCTCTCTTCCCTACTCTCCCCCGTCTGGGTTCCATCCTAACCTCTCTTTCATCTTCCTCTGACTTCATATGTTACTCCTTACTTCCTCCTTTCCTGACCGCGCCTCCATGCTCACTGCACCGTCTTCCTCTTCTCTATCTGCTCTTCCTTTTTTCTCATCCTCCTTCACTTCCTACTCCTTTTTTCCTCCAAAATCCTTTCGCTTTCGTCGGAGCAACCGTTCACTCATCACGCGCAACCGAAAGTCCCCAAAAACATTTATAAATATATATATTTAATGTGCATAATTTATTCCACTTATTGTTAGCTAAAGATATTAAGAATTATTTATTTTATAAAAAATAAAAAATGTTATAAAAAAAATGACAAAATCTAAGAAATATACAATAATTATTTATTAACAATTTATTCTGTTAGATAAAAGAATAACGCAATATTAAAGACATTTTTAAGTTTGACTGACATATTTTAAATGTTATGTATGTACATAATATTCCATTACAGAAGTATAATTTGGGCCTAGAATATTCTCTGTATAACAAGATTTGTTTTATTAATTAAAATCTTTTTCTACAAGACTGCGTTCTAGTATTCATTGTTATAGTACTTAAAATCTATAGTTTACGTCAAGTACACATACAAACAAAAATTTTAATACTAGCAAGATAAATAAAAGCAAGTTAAACTTGGATTACATAATTTTTACACTCTATAATTATAAATATAATATTATAATGCATTTTAGCATATATATGCTACAAAAGCAAGGATTATTATTCTCCATATTTTTTATCTTTTTTCAGGGAAAAAATATGACATCCCATAATCAACCTTTATATTGCGAGAGTTGTAATCAGCATCCGTATGTCGGCAAAGTATCCGTAGGAGAAGAAAATAGTGTTGACTTCATCTATCAATTTGTGAAAAAGAGATTTGTTGTTAGCGACCACCAGAATCTTAGTATATTTTGTACTGCATCTGACATAATTGGGCCACCCAAATTTCCAAATTATGGACAAATATTTAATTCACCATTTCTTTTTGAATTCGGCAATTTCCAGAGGGTATGTGTATATATTTCTTAATATTATTTCCCGGTAAAAAATTTTTTATATAAAAATATATAAATACATATATACATATATGTATATAATTATATGTATGTGTATCAAATATGCCCATACATGTTTTTTCTCTTCTATAAGCTTCTGTGTTCGTATATACCTATATTACAGGAAAAAGAATAAAGAGAAGAATCTAAAAATGATTAAAGAGATTATTTTTGCAGTGCATTTTTTATAAAAAGTGAAGTTTGAGGTAATGAGAGACAATATGCCCATACAAAATGTAACAGTTTTGTTATACAGGGTCCGCCAAAAGTCTCAGGACCCCTGAATATTTCGAAAAATATGCATTTTTGTGAAAAATGTTTCAAACAAAAGTTGTAGGGCTTTAAGTTACGCATTACATAGTAATATTAGTATGACTTTGAATAGCACCGTCAAGGTCACATAAAAATCACTATAAATTTTTTAAATAAAACCCCCTATTTTTCATTACATACTTTTGTAGCTTATCTCGAGAGCTTTCCGAAACACTATAATTAAGTTATTTTCTTTATTAAGTACTTTCCGAGTTATGAGGCTTGAATGTTACAGTACTTACCGCGCGCCGGAGCGGCATTAGCATCACTCAAGATCTACCACGCGGAGGTTGCCCGGTCGGATTTACACCTAAAAATTTAAGAAAACAATCCTAATTTTGAGGTAATCATGCTCCGCATGTTATACTCTCATTTATATGAACTTTACTGTAACAGGTACTGTGACTTTTAAGCTTCATAACTCGGAAAGTACTTAATGAAAAATAACTTTATTATACTGTTTTGGAAAGCTCTCGAGGTAAGCTACAAGAATATGTAATGCAATATAGGGGGTTTTATTTAAAATATGTAAAGTAATTTTTATGTGACCTAGACGGTGCTATTGAAGGTCATACTAATGTAAAGCGGCGTTTACACACGCAATGATTAGTGGCGCCAACTGACTGGCATTCATTGGCGCCAGAAATCGTTACTATTGAACTGGTAAACTCATAAGTGTTTACATAGTGATGCTATTGACGCATAATATGCAAAATATGTATTTAAAATTTATCGGCAAAGTGTCAACTGAGTTGTTGGGTGCGACTATTTGTCACTATGGGTGACTACGGGTCACTTTTAGGCATATTTTTTATCTAAACACACATGACAGCAAGCATATAACCTTAAATTTTATATAGATACACTTCAGCCTGGCGCCAGTACTGCTAAAAGTTAAAACATTTCAACTTTTAATTTACTGGCACCAGTAATCGCCAGTAAACGCCACACTATACTAGCGCCAGTTTGTATTAAGTGTTCACACTTGCATTTTTACTGGCGCTAGTCGAATGGCGCCACTAATCATTGCGTGTGTAAACGCCGCTTTACTATGTACTCAAAGCCCTACAACTTTTGTTTGAAACATTCTTCACGAAAATGCATATTTTTCGAAATATTTAGGGGTCCAGGGACATTTGGCTGACCCCGTATATAATTATGTATCTGCAAATTTTTATCATTACCTCAAACTTTACTTTTCATATAAAAAATGCAATACAAAAATAATCTTTTTAATCATTTTTAAATTCTTCTTTTTATATATTTTTATATAAAATTTTTTACCGGGATTTATTTGTTATTTTTCCGTAGAAAGTACCTAATCGCAATCTAAGCTTACAAAAGTTTATAACATTTAACACTTTTTGTGACTTTTTAATACAGAGGAATCCTGATATCTCAACTTCTCCATACGAAAACAGAGAACCTACGATCAGATGGATTGATTTTGCAGGATTCGAATGGAATTATGAGACGACTAGAACTAATTATATTGGTATGCAATATTTAAATTGATATAAATAAGATATTGTTAAAGAAGATATGTTTTTTTAGAAAATAGTATAATTATATTTTTTATTTTAAAGATATAGAGTTTCATGAAGCTGTGTATCCAATCAGAGTCTCTATTTACGAAGTATATACTCCTGGAAGCGTAATTCAAATTTCGGTTCAAGATTCTGAAAATCGATGGCTTAAGTTGTGGGATGAATCGTCTCACAATCAGATCCATCCAGTACCTTCGACATCAAGATTATTTTCTCCACCCTTATCGCCGTGTGATTTTAAAACCAAAATGCTTAGACTAGTATTTAAGAGCATCAGCTCACCCAAGTCTTACACAAAGCTAGATGCTGTGATGCTTATCGGAACATCAAATTTGATCTCTTCAAGAAATTCTGACGAGTGTTTAACTAATCTGATAAGAAAAATTAACTGCATGTACTCTTCATCTCCATATCATGACGATGATAATTTAACAGCAGATTTGAAAAACGCACAACTGGATATAGTTCACCTGCAAGAGAATTTTTCCAAATATTGCTTTATTCGTAAAAGGTATTATAATTGTTGACATTAAGTAATATTCAATATGTTTTTATTCTGTTAATAATAAAAATTAATTCGTTTTGATGTTACTGCAGCGATACAGGGACTTCTCGAGAAGTAATCCCTGGTTATATGCAACATTTTGGACAGAGATACTTGCATCGTTGTTTATTAAAAAGTCATTCAAATTGTGCCAAGCGCATAAAACTCTCTTCGGATGAATCCGAAGAGCTATCACAATGCACTTTATCTGCGCTTCCTGTAAAGTATTCATAGAAGTCTATTTCTTGTAATAATATTTATTATAATATAATCTTATGTATTAAAATTTTATATTTTATCTTTGCAGGATGAAATATTGCTAAAAGTATTAAAATACTTGGATGTTATGACGTTATGCCGCATGAATCAAGTAAACAAGAGCTTCAATAATTTAACACGGGACTTTGAACTCTATACACGTTTAAACTTACTAAATGTAAACTGGTTTTCTTCCAAAAATGTATTTTCTTACTTAAAACATAGTTGTAAATATTTGAAAAAGTTAGATCTTACAAATAGCAAAATTGATAGTACGAATTTAGTAACATTCATTGATAATTGCGGCAGGCGTTTAACGCACTTAAGATTAAGTCACTGTCTGTGTGTCAACAATTTTACCCTACGTAAAATTTCAGAGATATGCAAAAATTTGAAAGGTACATATAAATAAATAAAATATATAGTTGTCAAGATTGGTAAATTGCATATAATTAATATATATTCTTTTTAGAATTGGATCTAAATGGGTGTAATCTCATAGATGACAAAGGATTTTTGTATCTCGAGGAGCTGAACAGTTTGGAAAATTTAAACTTTAATTATACAATTATACAAACTCAACGTCTTTGCAAAATATTGCAAAAAAATCAACGGATGCGTGAATTACATTTGGGACCTGTATCCAATACAATTATAGACCTAGACGTAGTTGCAGTAGAGTTGGGAAAAGCGTGTCCGGACTTGGAAGCAATAAATTTAAAGTGTACACATAATTTTAGATTTCAGGGTACTAACGTTCTCGCTAACTGTAAGAATTTACGAAAGGTGACTATCGAAAGTACTGATAGGTAAGTGTGTGCTTTTTAATTTTGTTTTTTAAATACATATGTCATTGTATTTGGCGCATCGCCTTGTATAAAATTGCATACAGCTTTCTATTAGTGAATTTCGTTCATTATGTTTGATTCTATGTTACATTATAGTTGCATGGTTAAACTCGCTTGCATTCTTAGATTTAGGGCTCAGACACAATGCGAGGAATAAAGAACAAGAAATAAATATCAATTGTCGCATTCTTTTTCAATGCACGTCTATTGAAAAAGAATTAGACTATGAATTCTATTCCTTATTCCTCGCATTGTGTCTGAGCCCTTAGTTTCTATTATTTACGCGAGACATCGGTAAATCGCGATCGATACTGATGATATCACGTCCCAGATATCACGTCGCCAAACCTGAGCAGCAGATTCTGAGCAAAGTCTGCATTAAATTTTTGGTATCAGAAAGGCAACAAATTTCACGCATAAACTGCTCTATCAGACAATGTTGTCAAACTGTAGCCAGAAATGCGACAGAGCCTGCTGACAGGCAATGTGAGCAGATTGGCAGCAGAAACCGCGCAGAGCCTGCACACATAACTTGGCAGCAGATTGACGACAAAGATCGAGCAGAGCCTGCGCGCATTTGACCTGAGAACAGAGTGGCAGCAAAAACCGAGCAGGATCTGCGTAATGTAATCTGATGGCAAATAGGCATGTAGAAATCGAGCAAAATCTGTCGTACCGCGGGATTTTGACAGACAGACGGGCTCAGAATTCGCCAGTCATACATGCGACTCTGCGAGAGGCTCTTCGATGGGCCAAGGAAAGACACTGCAGGAGCAGGAGCTCGATTCCTGAATTTATTTGAAAGAGAACGTACGCGAAAATTCTGCTCTTACAGAAAAGTTGAAGTTGATTGACTAAAAGCCATACAAGAGCCAATCAACTTGCAACTTTTCTGTAGGAGCAGAATTTTCGCATACATTTTCTCTTTTGAATAAATTCAGGAATCGAGCCCCAGGACACGCAGTCCACGCGGTTCATACGGTGCTATGGTGGACGGCGCAAGGATTCGCCGCGATCTATGGAGCGACGAGCAGCGAGCAGAAGATGACGCTACGACTCGAACGTCACTACCACGAGTACTACGACTGAACACAAGAAGAATTTTACACACCAGAAGGATCCTACGCACCAGAGGAAGATCCTATAGCTACACACCAGGAGAATTCTACACACCAGGGATACTATCTTTTCCTGAAGAAGGAAAAGAAAACGGCACTCTTCAGCGCCAATTTTTTAATTATAAAGCAGGAATTCTCTGTTCGCAATCATAAGCCCATATATAGGAACCGTTGAAACGACAGATTCTGCTCGATTTTTGCTGCCTATTTGCCACCAGATTACATTACGCAGATCCTGCTCGGTTTTTGCTGCCTATCTGCTGCCAGATTGCATTACGCAGATCCGGCTCCATTTCTGCCTCCAACCTGTCGACAGATAATGTCAGCAGACTTTGCTCGGTTTTTGGCGACAATTTGCTGTCACATTATGTCAGCAGAATCTGCCTACAAAACACAAGCTTAATGCGGACACAGATGGCTATGGTTTTGGTGTGGGATTCTGATCAAATTTGCTGCCAATCTGCGCGCATCCTGCTAACATTTTGCTATCTGGGGTGCTACTCACTAGTCGGTGCTGCCATCGTTCATCCACCGACGCGGGAGAATTTGTCGAATAGGGAGCAGAATAGCAGATTATTCACTCACGACACGTGTTGCAGGATCGCTCGATCGCTCGATCGCTCCCGCACTCACTGTCTAGTCCTCGTCGAGCACACATCAAAACTCATCATCAAGTTGTCCCTGAGAATACATCGAAGAGTCTCGCCGTCCACTACACATATCGCGAACTCTCATCTCGGACGAGTGCACGAATCTTCTCTGCCTGCTTAAATTGGCCTTGGCTTGCTTTGCTTCCTGCCTTTGCTTGCTGCCTGCTGGTTTTTGCTTTCCTTGCCCTTTCTTGCTGCCTACCTTTGCTGCCTGCAGGTTGCGCAGACCTAGAAGGAATCACCAGAACTTGCATCGAAAAGACGAGGCACATGCCGGGTGATGAGTCGCTTTTCGCTTTTTGCATGCTTTACACGCCGCAACATTCGCTTTTCTCGCGTTGAGAGAGACCGCGATACCTTCCTTCTGGTCTTTCGAGTTAATTAGATACTAATCTATCGTCTCCGGAGAATTTGATACACCTCCGATCAGTAAGTATTCCTTAATATCAAAACTTGTGTTTGCTTCCCTTGCATTTCGAGAATTTTGAAAAAATTAACGTAATTTCTTTTTGCGATTAAAGTACACTATATAATAATTATATGATTTTTGTTACAGATTCGAAGAATGTGAGGATCGTTTGAGCAGATTGCTTTCTTCCTGTCAATGCCTGGAAGTAGTTTATTTGCACGATATTAGTTTTTACCTCACAGATCGCATTTTGGAATTACTAACGCAGTGCAAAAATTTGAAACGGTTATATCTTAATTGCTGTAATATATTTGGTGCAGAGCGCGTTGATGTAAAATATTCTGTTATTATGGAACATTGTCCTAAATTGCAAGAATTTTATCTTATATTCTGCGACATTAGCCATTGCTTGGTTAACGAATGGAAGGAAAGATATCCGCATGTGTCAGTCTATACATACCCATAGATAACATTATGACGTCATAAAGACGTCATAAAAATCCCTAGACGTCTTAAAAAGATTTCAGAAAGACATAATTTATACGTTTTTAACCTGTCTATTTAATGGATTTTTCAAGGTGTTTTTGGCTGTAAAAGAAAATCTTGACGGGTAGGGGCAAAACTGAGGTCATATTCGGTTTCAGCAGGCGAAAATACATGGGAATACCATGGTCTAGTCCATGGCGTAGATAACTTTTTTTTTGTGGGCCTGTGTAATTAATATCTCAAATATAATGTGGTCTATCTCAAATTAAAATTTTAACAGCAATTTGATTAGATATTTCTCTATAAATTCCTAAATTTTCACGAAGATTCGTTGGTAAAGGATATTTGTGATACAACTACCTTAACTCTGCCAATTTCAGGAAAGTGTCATGTATGCCATGGCTCGGCGTTTGGATAACTTATGGGACCAGTATAACGTGCAGCGTCAATGACTACGTTTACACGGCCCGATTTACGCCGAAGTTACAACATCGATGTTATAACTGCTGACGTTAGATGTCGTGTAAACGCTCTTTTACGGCGAAGTTATTACATCGATGTAGTAACTCAAAGTCGTTTGGTGAAGAGGCTTACTCTATTACGTCGACTTAAAAAGAACGTGTAAACGGCAGCAGTGTAACGATGGCGATAATGCCAACCGTAAAAATTAAACATCTTAATCTCCATTGTTTGCAAAGTGGCTACAGACTAGAATTAGCGTCAAGAAGCTAAAATCTGCACGTTTAGACATCTGCGCAAGGGTGCTGCGTGCATGTTTGACGCTTGACGCTCAACGCTCGACGCTCCCGTCTAAGCGCACCGTTATATTGGTACTAATGAAAATCCTTCACTCACTTCATTCGTAAGTTGTTAAGCAATTTCAGCTTGGTGGGAGTAAGATAAGCCTGAACGTGTAAACGCAACTCACCTTAAGTAGGAGTTATAACATCAGCGTTACTAAGTCGAAGTTAGAAGCCGTGTAAACGTAGTCAATGAAGCCAGAAGTTGTATTGTTAGATAATGAAGATATGGAAGGTGTTGAAGATGTTGTTGATTGACAATTTGTTGCATTGAAAAAACCACATTGTAGCAGTTTCTTTAAGAATGCTCTGTAAATTATGTGTGAATAAAATTTAGTTTATTATTAGATAACTGATTAAAATTAGTTAAATTATTGATAAAAAATAAAAATACGTGTGGCCTCCACGCGCGGCAGAAGTGAAACTTCTTAGCTGTGTGGAAGAGGATAGTATCTCGTTTATAGTATCTGAATTAAAGCCTGTGTAATTCAGAAATCAATTTTAATTATAAATTAAAGCCGATGCAATTTGCAAGTAAAAATTGATTTGTGCAGAATTAAAGCGTATATAAGTCAGAAGTCAAATTTTAATTATAAATTAAAGCCGATGCATTTCACAAATGAAAATTGATTTGTGAATTAAAGCCTATATAATTTACAAATCAAATTTTAATTATAAAAGTGAAGTTTCAGGTTATGAGAAAAATTTGCCCATATATAATTACATATAAATGTAACAGTTGGCAACTGTTAACCTGAAACTTCACTTTTATAATTAAAATTTGATTTGTGAATTATATAGGCTTTAATTCACATATCAATTTTCATTTGTGAATTGCATCGGCTTTAATTTATAATTAAAATTGATTTCTGAATTACACAGGCTTTAATTCAGATACTATAAACGAGATACTATCCTCTTCCTCACAGCTAAGAAGTTTCACTTCTGCCGCGCGTGGAGGCCACACGTATTTTTTTTTTGAAGTGAAACTTCTTAGGGCACGGGGGGTGATTCGAACCGGAAACGTTACGGAAGTCGCGTTATGGAAGTTCGTCACGAAAAGTCGAACCTTATACGGGAGTGATTCGGAGCGTCGCGTTACGCGTTCGCGTTATGGAAGTCCGTCACGAAAAGTCGAACCTTCTACGGGAGTGATTCGGAACGTCGCGTTACGCGTTTGCGTTATGGAAGTTTGTCACGAAAAGTCGATCCTTCTACGGGAGTGATTCGATTTGTCGCGTTACGCGTTTGCGTTATGGAAGTCCGTCACGAAAAGTCGAATCTTCTACGGGAGTGATTCGGAACGTCGCGTTACGCGTTTGCGTTATGGAAGTTCGTCACGAAAAGTCGATCCTTCTACGGGAGTGATTCGATTTGTCGCGTTACGCGTTTGCGTTATGGAAGTCCGTCACGAAAAGTCGAATCTTCTACGGGAGTGATTTGGAGCGTCGCGTTACGCGTTCGCGTTATGGAAGTTCGTCACGAAAAGTCGAACCTTCTACGGGAGTGATTCGGAGCGTGGCGTTACGCGTTCGCGTTATGGAATTCCGTCACGAAAAGTCGAACTTTCTACGGGAGTGATTCGGAGCGTCGCGTTACGCGTTCGCGTTATGGAAGTCCGTCACGAAAAGTCGAAACTTCTACGGGAGTGATTCGGAGCGTCGCGTTACGCGTTCGCGTTATGGAAGTCCGTCACGAAAAGTCGAACCTTCTACGGGAGTGATTCGGAGCGTCGCGTTACGCGTTCGCGTTATGGAAGTCCGTTACGAAAAGTCGAACCTTCTACGGGAGTGATCCAGAGCGTCGCGTTATGGAAGTCCGTCACAAAAAATCGAACCTTTTACGAGAGTGATTCGATGCGTCACGTTACGCGTTCGCGTTATGGAAGTCCGTCACGAAAAGTCAAACCTTCTACGAGAGCGATTCGGTGCGTCGCGTTACGCGTTGGCGTTATGGAAGTCCGTCAAGAAAAGTCGAAATTTATACGGGAGTGATCCGGAGCGTCGCGTTACGCGTTTGCGTTATAAAAGTCCGTCGCGAAAAGTAAAAATATACGTGTGGCCTCCACGCGCGGCAGAAGTGAAACTTCTTAGCTGTGAGGAATAGAATAGTATCTCGTTTATAGTATCTGAATTAATGCCTATGTAATTCAGAAATCAAATTTTAATTATAAATTAAAGCGGATGCAATTCACAAATAAAAATTGATTCGTGTATTGAAACCTGTATAACTCACAAATCAAATTTTAATTATAAAAGTGAAGTTTCAGGTTATGAGAAAAATTTGTCTATATATAATTATATGTATATAAATGTAACAGTTGGTAACAGTTGACCCATATATAATTATATATGGGCAAATTTTTCTCATAACCTGAAACTTCACTTTTATAATTATTTGAATTTTCGCGACGGACTTTTATAACGCGACGCTCCGGATCATTCCCGTATAAGTTTCGACTTTTCGTGACGGACTTCCATAACGCGAACGCGTAACGCGACGCACCGAATCGCTCTCGTAGAAGGTTTGACTTTTCGTGACGGACTTCCATAACGCAAACGCGTAACGCGACGCATCGAATCACTCTCGTAGAAGGTTTGACTTTCGTGACGGACTTCCATAACGCAAACGCGTAACGCGACGCTCCGAATCACTCCCGTAGAAGGTTCGACTTTTCGTGACGGACTTCCATAACGCGAACGCCTAACGCGACGCTCCGAATCACTTCCGTAGAAGGTTCGACTTTTCGTGACGGACTTCCATAACGCGACTTCCGTAACGCTTCCGGTTCGAATCACCCCCCGTGCCCTAAGAAGTTTCACTTCAAAAAGATTTTAAAGTTTCAACAAGATTTTGAAGTTAGGTTAACTACGACTACGTATTACGTGTAGTCGGATTGATATAGGGCATCACAGTTTATTCATATGCTCTCTTAGGTTGAATATACAGGCAAACATTGTAGTCGGATTACGACGTAGTCGACTGAATCTCTCTCGGCTGAGTCCGGGCTATGTCTGTCGAATCCTCTCGCGCCATCCCTTATATTTCGTCGCGTGCCGTCGCCGATTGGCCACCGATACCCGGGAAGGGATCGGTAGTCTGTCTCTCCTAACGTACGCGGGCGACACGACCACGCGATCGGAATATCGCCCGTTACCGAACAAATATACATATATATCGCCTACATACGATTATTTGTAATTCGATGTATAATTTAAATCGTTTTTGTTTACCATTTTGAAATATATGTACCTACATATATATACAGGGTAAATTTTATTTCGTGAACCAGTCTTTTACCATCAAAGGCGAGATACCAACAGTACTTGTAAGTTGTAACTAACTTATCGGCTGTGGTGTACGTTGGGCCGCGCGAACCGAAATCCCTTTGAATTCAAGCAAATCGCATTACGGGCAATATGTATAAGTACGCTCAAAGCTATATTTACTTAATAAATTAAAGCGGGAAAATACATATTCTTATAAATAAAATAATTGCATGGCTCTATTTCTCTATAAGAATAAATACATATTTTACCGCATATTTTTTTCGTATGAAAATAATTGCTTAAAAATTTACCTGATTTGACACTTTCAGACTTCTTTAGTATGTAAGACTCAAAGAGAAATATGTTGAAATTATATTGCGTAAAATCACACACAAATATAAAAAAATATATCAGCGTGTGACCATGCGTAATATGTTCACAACATATTTTTATTTTTATTTGAGAAAAGGCTCAAAATAACCTTTTTACTTTCAACAAGAAAATTATTAAGGGGAGGTTCTCATCTAGCGACCCAAAAGTAAGGTGATTTTCTTGAATTTCTTTTCATAAAAGGTAGTAAATGAACAACTGAAGGTTTTTGACACTTATTTATGGAGTCTAAGAGTACATAGAAAAATTTTTTTTAATAGAAAATACTGCCGTGGAATGGTGTTACACGCGGTGCATCGTGACCTCCTCAAAAAAAGATGTCCAATTGGCACACACTCTATCACCTGTAAAAATTATCAGAAATCAAAAATCCAAAAATTTTCATGAAATATATAATATTTGTTGGAGCTTGAATCTATAATATGAATAAAAAGTCGAAAATTAAAAAAAATGGCAGACATTTGAATTTTGAGTATCGTTTTTTTCGCTTTTTAAGGGGATCCTGCACCCGTCTGTATACTGACATTATAAGAAATCTTTGAATTGGCTTTACAGAATCGCAAAATTCTTTCACAGAATTAAAGTACGTGCAAAAATCTAGCGCGCAGCGGTCGAGTTTGTATTAAAAACGAAAAAAAATTAAAAATCTTACTTATTTTTAAAACGTAGAGCTGTCACCTAATGACAATATTTGCTTAATACAAAAATACTGCAGTTTATATATACAAAATGAGATAGAGGCGCGCTAGGGAAAACATGTAAGAATAATATCGTGCAAGTAGAACTAAGATTCGAAGCCTAGAAAAAAAGATTTTTTCTAATTGCATTTTATGAATGCAATGTAGGTTATTGTAGGTACTATCCTTGTCTAGATCATTGTCTACAGAAGGACAGATATAGGTCGGTAACATAGAAAATGATAGAAAATGGTAATTTTGTCGGAAAATCGTACGGGTGCAGGATCCCCTTAATGTGCTATGTAAAAAAGAAAAAAAACAAATATTACCTGCATTTAGGTTCAGGCTCCAATAAATTTAATATACTTTAAAACAAAAAAAAGGCGATCCGTCAATTAGTTTTTGAGTAATCGTGATTGCCAATTTGAAAAACATGATTTTTCAGGAAACGCGTTTAAAAATTTTGTTAACGATTTTTTTGAGTTAACGGCAAAATAATGTACCTTGTGGCTAATCAACAGTTCCAGGGCCATACATCAATCCTTTCTCAACTTTAAATAAGCTATCAAAAAATGCAAAAGAAGAACATCGATTTTTTGGTCGAGCTAGATGAGAACCTCCCCTTAAATAGGAAATTCGGAAACCGTTGGATCGGACTTCATGATCTCCGCGAATGGCCACCGCGTTCACCAGATCTTACACCTCTTGATTATTTTTCTATGGGGTTATCTGAAACAGCAGGCATACGCTACGCGACCTGTTAGCCTTGAAGATCTGAAGGATAGAATTGTACGAGCTTGTCGTACAATTCGTCCTCAGACCTTACGCCGGGTACATAAGGCAATCTTGGACAGAGCAATACTTTGTGAAAAAGTGGAAGGGGGTTATTTTAATTGCCTTTCCTCAAATAAAAATAGAAATATGTTGTGAACATATTACGCATGGTCACACGCTGATATAAAGTAAGCTTTTCTAATTTACTTGGAAATGCATAAGGTATTCCACTGTTTTTCTACCTCTTTGATCTGTATTCACAATGACAGAAAGCATCTGCAAACAATTTTATAGTTAGTTTGAACTACGAGTTTCCGTACGATGACAAAATTACTTATATCTACTTGTACATACAATATATTTCATAGATCTATAATTTGGTGTAGAGGAAAGTCCCCTATTATAGGCTCCTAATATGCGATAGCGAAGTTTCTGCTAAACTAATAGGCCCTATCAGTCGGTTCCACTATGAACTTATTGCCCTTGGGGTAAAACCTATTTAGTGTAAAATTCATTTTTTGATTGTGCGTGTAGTCGTTGCAGAGAAAGAAATTGTGAAATTGGATGTTGTCAAAAGTAAGTGCCGTGGATACAAGAATTTAAACCTTGTTTATTATATAACTAGCTAATTACCCGGGCTCCGCCCCGGAGGACCTCTCGCCCCATTGCAGACATCAGTTGGTACATATACAACAGAGGAAATAAACAATACGATGAAGAAATTTAAATCTGAAGCAATAGAATTGGAGCAAAAGTACGAACAAACACTAACATAATTTCAATTTATTTCTATTATGTCATGAAATAATATTGTTCATTACAATCAAACGAAAGTTTATAGGAGTCAAAATCGATTTAAAATAATTAAATACCGTAACGAAGCACGGGTATTTGGCTAGTAATAAATACAAAAATAAACTTTTAATAATAATTTATTCAACACTATCATTAGGAATCTGAAAGATTTCAGCCGTTGCATCAAAGAATGCGGTAATCCGAGTGTCAAAGTTGTATTTGACGATGTATGAACGAAGGAAAGTTATTTAAAGCAGCGAATCGTTGGTATATTGAACAGTCTCTTTACTATAGCAGAGAATGTGCTGTACAGATCCACTCTGTACAGGGTTGAAAGGGGGGATGCGGAGGGGTTCTTCGGTATTTAAAAAAAACAGAAACAATTTATAAAACAAAAAATGCTATATACAACAAAGTATTATAATTTCATTGGTTTTAAGTAACAAATATCTATTTTCAAATTCTATGCACAAATGTCTACAAAGGGGCGAGAAGTCCTCCGGGGCGAAGCTCTGGTAACCAGCTAGTATAGATTAACGAATCTCTGAAAACACATTTTACCCCTTTTTACCCCCTTAGGGATTAAATTTTTAAAAATCCCTTCTTAGTGGGTGCTTACGTCATGAAAGGAATACACCCCTCGAATTTCATGTTTCTAGGTTCAGGGGTTTGGGCTGGGCGTTGATGAGTCAGTCAGTCAGGACATTTGTCTTTATATATATAGATATGTGTATAGATAACGAATCTCTGAAAACACATTTTACCCCTTTTCACCCCCTTAGGGATTGAATTTTTAAAAATCCCTTCTTAGTGGGTGCTTACGTCATGAAAGGAATACACTCCCCGAATTTCATGTTTCTAGGTTCAGGGATTTGGGCTGGGCGTTGATGAGTCAGTCAGTCAGGACATTTGTCTTTATATATATATAGATATATATTAACGAATCTCGCAAAACACACTTTACCCCTTTTTCATCGCCTTAAGGGTCGAATTTCTAAAAATCCCTTCTTATAATAATTGTGTTTTTTATCGCTGTGTTGAATATACAATAGTTCATAAAAAAATATGATCTTTTGATGTTAACCAATATTTTATTAATTGGATGCTACAAGCTTTGGTAACTAAACAGTTTATTACAATATCTATACTATAGTCTATACTATATAGTGACATTAAACAATATATATATATATATATATATATATATATATATATGTATGTATGTATGTATATTAAAAACAATAAATTATTAAAAGTCATAAAAATAAGATCCAAGTGTAAACATAAATTGGACATCCACAGGATGTTTTAAATAGGACATCCGTTTCATTACCAACAACGGACATCCCTTGAATGTCCATTTTATGTCCATGGACGTGCGGACATAAATTGGACTTAAAACGGACGTCCTCGGGACATCCAGTGCTATCTGGGAATCTGGGTGTGTACGGTTTTGGGTAGGGTTATTCATTATTGTGATACAAGATAATTCGAATTACTTATTACTACAATAATTCAATATTTTTTTTGATTCGTAGTTTTTTCGCCTTTTTAAATAAAAAAAGAAAAAGAAATGCGCGGCCACTCATTTATATCCGCCGTGGCTAGTAACTATTTCATTGTCACTAGAGAACACAAGCTTACACAGGGTTCTTCCAAATTGCAATATCCCTAGACACTTTCGTGCACACGGCGATACCACAGATTAATAGACAGATAACCAATGGCCCGGGTGAAAGCGAGACCACTATTTCCGTACTTTGATTACCGACAGACTTTGCCCCTAGGAGCGAATCCAGGCTAATTGAGGGCGAGACGGGTGAGAGGTGAGGAAAGTTTCCCGTCTCGCCTTCAATTAGCCTGGATTCGCTCCTAGGGGCAAAGTCTGTCGGTAATCAAAGTACGGAAAGAGTGGTCTCGCTTTCACCCGGGCCATTGGCTATCTGCCTAATCTGTGGCGATACAAGTTGTGTTCCAATTGGCGACGCAAAGATTCTCCCCAGCGCGCATGGTGGCGAAATCTGAACTAGCGTAAAGTAGACACATTGTAACTGATTGGAGAGGCGTATGTACTTAAGACTTATAGAAGTTAAGTCTCTCCAATCAGCTTCAATGTGTCTACTTTAGGCTAGTTCAGATTTCGCCACCAGGAGCGCTCGCAAAATCTTTGCGTCGCCAATTGCCGTAATCGTCGACATACATCAGTACACGAGTACTAGTCGATTCGTATGAGGTTAGCCGACAACTGACACTTTTTTAAAAAAATTAGGTGTGAAATCAATTGTATTTTGTATGTAGATTATTGTAGTGCATTTATTTTTGTTTGTTAGTTCATAATTAATTTTTAATTAATTATTTAATTGTAGACCATAAAACTAGCCATGTATTTTAAAATAAAAAAATAGGTGTAAAATCGATTTTATTTTGTTTGTAGATTATTGCAGTGCATTCCTTTTTGTTTGTTAGTCCATAATTAATTTTTAATTAAATATTTAAAGTGTCAGTCGTCGGCTATAACATCATATGATACATCAAACATATTAAAAAATAAAAAAGCTTTTTTGTATTATTATAGTTAATTGTATTTTGTTTGTAGAGTTTTGTAGTAATGTTAAGAAGTTTTGTAGTCTCTTCAAATTTTTTATAATTAATAAATATATTTGTTAAACTATGTAGCGCGCACCTCTATGAATTAAGCTATGCCGACAGAAATTACTAAATTTGATATTGTTATTTATAATTACTAAATTTGATATTGTTATTTATAATTTTTTTAAGTATATTTTGTTTGTAAATCGTTTGTGATTGATTGTGAGTCAATTTTTAATGTTTGTGACCAATTAGTCTTTTTGTAATTAACAATTTTATTTTGGTCGTGATGTCAGCTAGCCGACACTTTTTAGTAATAAACAGATTTTGGGATACCTGATAACTGTAATTAATAGAAAATCGTTTGTGATTTACGAATATACTAGTGTTACGTTTGTGAATTAATAAATTTCTTAGTTATTTGCAAAATAAGTTCAGTTAGCCTGTCAAATAAGACAGTCAGCCACCCGTTGTAACGACTTTTATGTCGCGACGAGGGAGAAGCCAAGCGTCGAGGGGGACCGAGTGGAGCGACACGCCGGCGGGCGAGTCACGTCTGGACCCGCCGCCGAGCTGCCCCGCGATTCGATAGCTGAGGGTGCGAACCCATGCAGCGGAACAGCGTACGCAGAAAATCGCGGAACGAGAGCCTTGACCAATCACAAGCGTTCCGCTATTTTTGTTGCGCGAATTCACAATCCCTATGTATGTATAACCTATGAAGCGTAACGAAAGCAACGCGATTGCGCGCAATCAATCACAAGTCTTCATTTGAAATTTGTTTAAATTTTATTTGAATATTTTAAACATTAAATTAAATATTTCGAACAAAAAACCCATTAAATATAATAATTATAAACATAATAATAATTATTATTTGTAAATAGACTAATTAAAAAGTAATTATTGAGACATACTAGTCGTTACGCTTTGCTCATTCCGCTCCATGAGGATGTAGGACTATAATTTCGCGTAAAGAATTGTTGCGGATGTGTCATCGCTAACCTCCAAACAGCTGGAATAAATTGTAAAATAATAATAATAACTGCCAGGTAATAAATAGAATTAGTAGGTGTTAATTTTTGACATAATATTTAAAATATCTATATATAATTATATGCAATGCAGTAATGTTCCGCAAAAAAGTTAAAGCTTTCTGCTGAAAACAGAGGAAAAACGCTGGAAATCACGGAACGCTTGTGATTGGTCAAGGCTCTCGTTCCGCGATTTTCTGCGTACGCTGTTCCGCTGCATGGGTTCGCACCCTGACTGTCCACTCCCATGACGCTCGCTGCGCTCCTCATACAAACATCCTAATTCTCGCAGAATACAAATGTTAATAACCTTCCTCGACTCGAGTCGAGGCATCATCCCCGGCCTTCCCCTCGGCCGAGCCAACGTCTGGGCGGTGAACGTGACCATATCACGTCACACAATATATATGCATATTGTAAAACATATTGCTGATACAATATAAATTTTTCTTAATTATTATAAATTTATTAAAACATTATTAAAAAGAATTTATATGTCGTAATTTTATGTTATTTTATTGTCTTTACCATTTTCTGACGTCTATTAAATATGTGTGTTGTCTAGAATATTAAGCAAAGAATATTTACAAGATTATTAATAAATAAGATAGTATCTCTGAGTAAAATTGATAAATATTTAAAAATTTAAATAAGAAAGATCTTTCAAATAAATTTTGTTTACACACTTACACATTTTTATCTCTATTTACATAGTTTACACAGTTTAACCTGACACACATATATATACACACATATCTGTTGTTGACAAAACTATATGGGATAAACAGAAATTATTGCCAGTCAGATGCTCTTGTCTTATAAGAAAATAATACTCGGCTTTAATTCTGTTCATTTCTGTCAGTCACTTAGGAATGAAATATTAATTTTGACTGATCTTGTAGCATAATAATTTTTTAATATTTTCTGTAGAAAATCAGTCTTATAGGTATGTGTACTAAAACAGTGTCTCCGTCGATGTTTTTGAAGAATTTACACGTTTTACGTATTTTGTAGCACAGTAGCACAAACGGTGCGTACCTTCTTGGCATAACATGGAGAAAGAAGCATTCGGAAAAACAGAAGACCCGCAAAGAGTACAATCTAAAGAGATAGAATTGTTGTAGATAATGGGACACGGCGATTTTGAAGAAAACACAGTGGCCTCTTAGACAACCGGTCCATGTAAAATTGAGAGTTTGTTAACCCTGACCTGGTGAAGATGCCTTCCACGACTCGAGATGTAACTGGAAATCCGTATGATTTTATTATAATACAAGAATTAAAGAGAATACGAAAAATGTGCACAGATGTCCATGAGATTCGTGTCCTCGAAGAATTCTC
This sequence comes from Leptothorax acervorum, assembly GCA_035220615.1. Classification (NCBI taxonomy): domain Eukaryota; kingdom Metazoa; phylum Arthropoda; class Insecta; order Hymenoptera; family Formicidae; genus Leptothorax; species Leptothorax acervorum. The sequence continues at coordinate 137,721 of JASTWQ010000137.1, read as the reverse complement.
TTCATTTTATTCAAAATGTATAATCAATTATATGCAGAACAAATATAGAGTCAATGATACTTTAATTCGAGCTCTACCTGGCCTCTTAGAAACATATGCTTTTATATACAAGAAAGGTGCAAGAATATTCAAATATCAGTGCTCTAACAATATGACCTTTCATGACGATATCTTAATTATATGTTATCTTAATCAAAAGTTATGTATTAGACGTCGTTGGTATGCAGAATGCGAAATAATGCACATTTTAATAAGACTAATGAAAGATAAGTACAAAATAAACCTTGCCACTATAGGACTCAACTTAAATTCAATATACTTAGATCCTAAAATTACAACGTTTAAGATATCTATTTGTTTCCCGAGTATATCGCTCCCTATATTTTATTATACTAATTCTTCGGTTCCCTCTGCACTATTGCCTTCCTTTAAACTCCCTAAAATAATATTTGCACCAATGATTATTTCAGTTTTTCCCAGGTTTGTGCACAATCCACCCTTTGCGATACTCATAGCTATATTTGTTAAATCCGATTATTTGTTGAAGTCTGAAACTTCACAGACGCCATTAATCACAATTTATCAACATGTTCTTGAATGTTACAATAGTGATTTTTTACCTGAAAATTTAAAATTAGATTTATGCATGAAATGGAAAATTGTGATAAAGCAAAAAAGAGTTTATAAATTTATCTCTCGTTTGACAGTGTATCGCCAAAAAGCTAAGAACTTAATATCAGAGTTACGACCAAATGATCCAAACTTAGAGGATATACTTTCTAAAATATAGGTATATTCCACTTCTTCTATATTATTGCAAAACACAAATATTTAACTACACACTCGTGATCATAATTCACTATTAATTAACAATTTATTTGTATTGCGTTTAGAAGAATTTGGTTTAACAATGCATCTTTATTTTATATTTAAACATCATTTTATGACTATTTTTTATAATATTATATATTATAATATTTTTATTAATAATTTGTAGTACGTGTACTACAACTATATTTCTTGTATATTATATTATTACATTAAGTAACTTTTATGCAAGTGATAACCTGATAACTAAAATGACAATATGTTCTTTTCGAAGACATTACTGTATTTTCAAATTAGCATGTTACTTTGTAAATGAATAATTTATCTCAAATTATTCTAGTCATTTTTGACTGAGGCGAGACAAAAATTCGAGTTAATTTTTTATAAATAACATGTGTCTCCTTTTCATACACTTGTATCTTTTATGTGCTTATGTTTTATATAATAATGTTAACTAGATTCGCATTCATAAATGCGATTATGAAACTTTGTGTGACAATGTTTTATACATACAACTTCCCAATATAATGTTTTTGCTTCTAGCGTTATTTTATGTGTAGATGTGTTGTATAATAATATATATGTATGTAAGATGTATAAAACATTATCACATCAAAATTTCATAATTGCATTTAAGAATACGAATCTAGCTAACATAATTATGTAAAATATTAAACCTGGAAAGCGGTAGGCCGGACGCGATAGGCATGTGAAATGGTTTAGTTATTAGGTCTCTTAGCAAAGGTGAGCATCATCTGATAGCAAGAGGTGAAGTTACCCTGGTGGAAATAATTTTACAACAATTTACGTATTTCTATGAAAAACTACAATCTTATACAACAAATCACAAATTTCTACAAATTGTAGAAATCTATGATAAATTGTAGTAAATTGCAGTAAATTGTAGTAAGTTGTAAAAAGTAATATAAAATTTTATTTTATATTACTTTTTACAAGTTTTAACAACTTTTTACAAACATTTTTATGAGAACGTCGTAAATTGTAGAAGTTGTAGATTATTGTAAAAATCACAACTATTTACAACTATCTACAACATTCTACGATTATTTTTTATGAGAACGTAGTAAATTGTAGAAGGCCCAAATCGCGTACTTTTGACGTTAAAATTACGTAAAAATAGCGTAAAGTTGTAATTATATTATAAAAAATTGTGGTTTTTGCATAATTTTCGCGTAAAGAATTGTAAAATCATTTCCACCAGGGTACACAGCGAGCGACGCGCGACACGACCGCGCGCCGAAAAACTATGATTTATACATATAATATGTATACATGTATCACATATTTGCTTTGTAATAAAATCAGATCTAAAGTTGCAAAAACAAAATGCTATTCGCTAAGATCTATGTACAGGGACACACGAAATCGATGCTTCTAGTATTAATCGTAATCATAGACGTATACATATAATAATAGAATGAATATTGCCATTGGAGATCTGTAGGTAAGATCTAAAGGACAGAGATAGGCTAATGGCAGAAAACAAAACGTAGGCTTTTACGTCTATCATAAACGTGAACGTAAAGCAAGACAGAGAAAACAATAAACGTAACTACGTAAGTCGTGAAAAGCTATCGTGTCACGACTTACGTAGTTATTGTTTATGGTTTTCTCTGTCTTGCTTTACGTTCACGTTTATGATAGACGTAAGAGCCTACGTTTTGTTTTCTGCCATTAGCCATATGCTGGCTGTGATGCTTTTTTGTCTAATTGTATAGTTGGTAAGAAGAACGAAAGTTAGAGAAACAAGGAAAGCATAGTAAGCATATATCCCATCAGTAAGCATTATCTCTTTTAAATCTTACAGCTCTCCAATGGCAATGTTGAGTCTATGATCGTAATTAACGCAATATTCATTGAAGTCTGCAATTTTTAATAACCTTTTCTTATTAATTATTACAAGCATGCTCAAATATATGTATAATTTATAAAATTTTGTAATGGTTAAAACTTAAAACTTAGTTAACTGTTGTACAATAACTTTTATACTTTTATTCTCTCCCTAAAACTTATACAAGACGATTATTACATAATAGGTGCATATTGTAAAACATTTATTTGTAAAATAGAATAAATTATTCTATATACTTATTACTAAAATAAAAATTATTATATGACACAATAAGATAAGAACGTAATAATTCTAACTACCGATCATACATCAATCCTCCTTGCCCTCAATTTTTATAAAAAAACGCTCAACTTTCGGCTTTCGGATACGAAAATAGCAGTCTACAAGTTGCAATCTATATATATCCAATAATCTTTCAAGATTAAAGGTACAACTGTACTGATAATTGCAATTATGCAAGTTATGTTACTAGTAGTTTCTTACGTTAAAATACTAATTTTACATTATGGGTAGAAACCATGTTGCTTTTGATAAGAGAGTAATTCGTCGCTTGTATTTGGCTGCAGTTGCTATAAATAAGATGCATATTATATATTTTATATATAAGTACATATTAATATACATATATTGCATTTTTGCTTCTATTTATATAATATTTAAGCCTGGAAAATATTTGGAAAAAGGAAAGATGGAAAAATAAAACGAAGTATTTTACTCAATAAATATTACATATTACATATTTAACAAAAATTACATGTTTTGTTCTATCAATGCAATTAAATGCAATCAATGCAGTACTAATTATATTTATTTATTTATCCTATTTATCTTTTATTTATTTCATTTTTATTTTATTTTATATATAATTATTTTATTAATTCCACGATAAAATTCATGATAAATCAATTTATGTAATTCATCCAGGATTAAATGTTAAATCCTAATCTGTTACAGTCAATCCATTTTAAGGCAACGAATCTGTGAAATTGTAGTAGGTATAAGCAACACTCACCGACTGATGCGCAACAGTGGAGTTATTCTGCACGTCGCTACGATGATTCTGTAACAAGCAAATATAAAATCCAAATTAAAGCAGGACAGAAAAGAGACATTTGAAATTTCAAAAAATTATTATTGAACACTGAATTCTAAAGCTATATATTAGTTTTAGTTAATTAAGTAAATGACTAATGAAATAATCACATTATAATATTTTGAGAATATTCTATCCATTGAATGCAAACTTCTAGGATTTAAAAAACAAAAATCTTTTTCTTTAATTTTTATTTTCTAAATAACTAATTAAAAAGTTAGAACGACCCTTCCGCATAAAATATATTTATAAATCAATTATATTTACCGCATGTTGCTCTGCCGGCACCTGATGATGACTTTCTCTGGCTGCCTCCTCCTCTCAGGTGCTCGGGTTGTCGGGTTCGCAGGATTCCCTCGATGCGACACTCTGCAGGGTCGTATTAGGCACTTGACACAACACTCGAAAACGCGGGCAATTACAATCGCGCGATATTTTGCTCGGCACTCCCGTAAACTAAAACTAATTAACAATAAGTGCATTTGGGGCATGATGAGCCACCCAATGCTGGGGCACCATGGGTCACACACTAACTCATTTATGATAAAACGAGGCAATACAAAATAGTTATTTTACATTCAAAAAAAAAAGAAAAAACAAGAAGAAAAGGAAAAGAAGACACACGGAAAAGAAAACCAATAAAGAAATAAAAGGAAGTCCTGAGAGTTATTAGTTATTATTAATAAAGAGAGTTATTAATGAATCAGATAAAGAAAAGATTATGAAGTAATATTTGTCTTTTGTTTGTAAAATGTTATTTTTGATCAAAGACAACATGTCAGAATTTAGTTTCTTTTTAGAAAATAATATTTCAGTAGTGAGTCGATCTGTCATCTTGTTTGTTTTGCCCAGTCCTGAACAGTGTGATAAGAAAATGTAAAATAAAATTCCTTTTCAACTTTTGTAACTTTTCATTACTTCTTGAATGAATAAACCTAATTTTTGTGTGTGACCCATAGTGCCCCAGTAACAGACCCATGGTGCCCCGGGTATAAGGCACCTTGGGTCATTTCTAAAAAAAAAATGTTTTAATTTTTCTCTTAAAAACTAATAAATATTTACCAAATACACCAACTAAATTGTAAAATATACATAGGGGAAAATCAGGTAGTACCGGACAGCGAGCAGTATCGGTCACTAGATGTTGTAGCGTTTCTATAATAGATGATACCACTCTCTCCATCGCAGCTGATGCAGTATTCGTATACTAATAGTACACAAACGTGGGCGGCAAATTCATATCGGTACAGGTTTGCTCGTAATATTGCGGAATATTTGTTTGACTGATTACGTGTGCTGCATTGGTAAAATTCTCGGGTGTCACTACGTAACTCCAAAGAAATATAATCTAGCAGTTATTATCGGTATGTATTATCGGGTGCATGAAGCCTGTGCTAACATATCAGAATATTCAATATATTTGTGATTATTGTACCGTATAACATGCTTAATTTACTATGTCCGATACAGCCAGCCACTTTTTGTGTTGCGGATTTTTCTTACACTTGTCATTTTCTCAATAAAACTCTTATTCTCTAAATATAAAGGTGTTTAATTCAATTTACTGATAGGTTGGAAGACAATAATCATTTCTCAAAAGATACTTTATAAATATCGTATAGGTTCTAATAAAAAAAAATAAAAACTCCTTAGAGGGTCGGTACTGCCGGACTTTCCCCTACATATTGCTTTAATTATTAAAAAAAATGAGACAAAAAATCTTATATTTAAAAGTACTTTTCAGAGTTTGAATTTTTGTGGCCCATGGTGCCCCGGTCTCCCCTATATGGCTCAATCCTATATTTGAAATACCCATAAATCGCCCACGAAATTTTCTAAGTGCTTTTTACGTCATCTAAATATTGACTGGATATTTCTTTTTGTTTTACAAAGAAGTTCACATTTTACAAAAACTGTTTATTCGAGAATTTATGATATTTTATGTTGTCGTGGGAGTCAACGTCTTAGTTGCCGTCTTGGCTGGAATTTCTTTTTTGGTGGAGATCAGAGGTATGTAGGTAATAACATTTTGCGTAAAATTAGTGTAGAAGTGGCAAACAAAAGTTATAGAAAGACTACATTAATTAATTGCAGAAACATTAATATTTAGCTAATTTTTAAATATGTATAATAAAGAATTTTTTTTCTTTTAATTACATTTTTCTTGTAAATATACAGAATTGTTAAGTATATATTTGCACGCCGTATACATTTTTATCTTTGACATCATGACGTGCATCTTTGAATAAATATTATTGAACAAATGTATTGATTATATTGAATTAATAAATATATTGAACAAAGCGGTAAAAGTTTTCCTTTACACAGCCAGCCCCAAATGACTTCTGACTGACCCTGATGTTGACCTTGACCTTCAAGGAGTTCAAGGTCATTGACCTTTTCCGCCGCTTGTTGTTTGTTAAAAAGTTATTAACAAAAAAATTTGACAAATATAGCAGTTATTTTGAGTATTAAAGGCATAATTAAACGACTAAAACAATTAATATGTATGTGGAAATAGTACATGTATAAACGAAGGAAAGTCATTTAAAGCAGCGAATCGTTCATATATTGAACAGTATTTTTGTTAAAGCAGAGAATAGTTGGTATAGAAAAGTATATATACAATTTTATTTGTTAGAAAGCATAAATATAATGTATTCTCTGCTTTAATTTAATCAAAAGCATAAACTGTTATCTGCTTTATTTAAAGCAGTGAATTGCTGATATATTGAACAGTCTTTTTGTTAAAGCAGAGAATAGTTGGTATAAAACTGTACAATTAAAGATAGTTTACAATTATAATCATACAATTATGGTTAAAGCAGAGAATACTTTATATTTATGCTTTCAAAGACATAAAATGCCGGCCTTTTGTGAAAGCATTTGATCGTTTCTTTAATAAGACTAACGTATTTTAGACTTTTTGCAAAGTGCCTAATAGCCTAGCACCAGCCCATGTGTGCCAAAAAGCCTAAAGTGCGTTCAGTCTTATTGGGAAACAATCAGTGCTTCGCAAAAGACCGGGCTTTCGCAAAGAGGCTAGTCTTTTTGCAAAAGGGCTGATTTTGCAGTAAGCCTGCGACATATGTGTGCAATATAACGTGTATGTGCGCAATAAAGTCATGTGTGCAATGTGTATGTGCGCAATAATGTGATGTGTGCAATCTGCTTGTGTGCAATGTGTTTAGCCATGTGCGCAAACGTACGTTCGTATTTTTAACTATTACATGTGCACAATAATGCTTGTACGTAATCGCTCTGTAGGCAATCGGGAATGTCGGCAAACAAAGCTGTAGGCAAAATGTTGTAGGCAAACGAAGCTGTTGGCAATCAGGATTGTAGGCAAACGGAGCCCCCCCGTATTTTTGACTCTGCAGCTCGATAAAAAAATTTCTCTCGAAAAATTTGCCTTAAGGGGATCCTAAAGCGAAGGCCGAACTCCGACGATGTCGCTGTTTTACCGACAAAATTCTATATCTGTCCTTGTATAGACAATGATAATAGACAAGGATAGACAAGGTTATTGGTTATATTGCATTCATTACAATTAATCTTTTTTTGTAGGCTTTCATTCTTACTTTCAATTGCACGATATTGTTCTTACATGTTGTCCCTAGGTCATGCTGGTCTAATTTTGTGGATATTTATTGTGGAATTTTTGTACAAAGCAAATATTGTCGTCATGTATACCAAAAATTAACAAAAATATTAATTTTTTTTTGTTTTCGATATAAATTCGACCAGCATGACCTAGATTTTGATGCGTACTTTAATTCTAGACAAGAATTTTGCATTTCTATAAAGCCAATTAAAAGATATCCTCTAACAAAAAAAGCCGGTATTACAGACGGCTTTAGGATCCCCTTAAGTTCCATAAACTACAACATTTTGCCTACAAAACGCTTTTTTAAATTTTCTTACAATTTTCTTGACCGTGTTACACGATTTTGAAACTATACCTGTACTTTTTAGAAATAATGTCGATTTTTATATTTTTAAAAACCACCAATAGCAAGAGTTAAAGTTGAAATTTAAAGCTTTAAAATGCTTTTTTAACTTTCTGTCTATGATGATTTTTCGCCGAGTATCGACATTATTTCTAAAAAGTACGGGTTGTTTCAAAATCGTGTAACTTGGTCGAAAAAAAAATCGTAGGAAAATTTAAAAAAAGCATTTTTGTAGACAAAAATTTAGTTTATGGAATTTAAGTTGAATTTCTCGAGAGAAATTTTTTTGTCAAGCTGCAGAGTGAAAAATACGTAATTTTTACAGGAACAAAACAATGTGTTCTTTTTAAAAGCACATAAAAATTAAAGAAGATAAAAATATTTTCTGAAACCACTGATAGCGCTGTTGTGCCGTAACCGGGAGTTGATGCTCAGGGGCGGAACAGGATTCGGGAATTCCGGTTTGGAGGATAAGTTGCACACGGCGGAGTGTTTCAATAAATGTTACTTCGATATTTTCTCTCAAATATCTTTAATTAAAATACCACTTCACAATTGATAACGGTCTTGATTACTTCATACAATTCCCGGGATTATTCTAAGTTTAATAATTACTAGAGGTGATTGCACGTTTGTTATGATTTCTGATGCCAGACTGCCCGCCCGATCTTCCGATTCGGCAGTATTTATAATGTCGGACCGACGTTCTGTTGCTAACTTGGGGGCTCCCGAGTTAGCGTTGACTTCTCGTCGTCAGCGCTCTGCGCTGACCTTCGCATCAGCGCTTTCGGTATACCTGGATTGCATCGGATGATCGTCGTCCGATGCAATCGTCAGGTTTTTCGGCGGATTTCATATTCGAATTCAGTTGCTAGGGTCGGATTACTTATAGGTTATATAATTAATAATTATAGCGTTGTGCGCTCACAACAGCGCGTTAAAGTTAAAACTATAATATACAAGCTTCAAAATGCTTTTTTAATTTTTTGTCTACGATGATTTTTCGCCAAGTTTCAGCGGCTTGAAAATAGCCCAATTTTTGGGGTATGAAAAGTGTTCCCTATTTTTCTTTTAGTAGTGTAATATCTAATAAGTCTAAGTTAATGTAATATACATGTATAATTATTTTGTTAAAAATTAACCTTATTTTACATATCTTCCCCTCTTACCCACCCTCTCATACACATACACATTATGTTCTGGAATCTGTAACTCGTTCAAATAATCGAGTATTTGAAAGATTTTAACATTACTTAAATCGTAAATAATCACTAACTACTTAAAATTTTTCTATCGAGGACATTTACATTTGGCAATTACGAGAATAGGATGGCAAATTAATCGTGCTTATTATTTCAAATTTCTGCTCGAATTGGCAGTTCATTTTACGATAATAACATCGACTACTTACTGTGTATATGGTGCATTTTCTGGCTACTTAAGCGTGAGTGAAGCGTGACAGTTAACAATGAAGAGATTATTGTCATGACAATGTGGGCATGTATTTATTCATTGAAAATTATATTAATAAATTCGCTTTGTTCGAGTGTATCAACTGAGGTATAAAAAAATAATTTTTTTTATAATAAAAATAATGTATATAATTATATGCAATACTTAAAACTGAGTTATTTACAGTTAAACATATCAAATTTATATTAAGAATATTACATAATTTATTTATTGTATATAAATTGTATATACTTAAAATGTCTTTTAATACTCTTATACATGAGTGCATATAATAATTTTAAATTTTATATATGAATACAGGATGTGCATCGCATATATGTATAGTGCAATTTATTCATAATTTAATTTATGTCAGATTTGCATCGTATGTATTAATGTTTATTTCAGGCATATAAAACCGGCGAAATTATACAATCTTTTGAAGGGTCTATTATGGATGATAACATGAGAGAAGAGGTAAATCTGTTCATGCATTATTGATAATTATAAGAATCAAATATATATATATTAGATCTCTTTCTTTATAACATAAAACATTAATAATATAATATATGGCGATTAATTTATTTAAGAAGTTATTTAAGAATTTATTTAAGAATATAAATTACAAATTTGTCTATAAATTCAATTCAATTCAATATTACTTATGTATATGGTTACATATATACAAACAATAAGAATAAAAATATATTTGCAGATTCATCAATTCACACAGCAAATAATGCTTAATTCGTTAACTTTTACCGCTACTGGTTTCTTTTCCATTGATAATTCTCTTACTGGCAAGGTATGCTATTTACGTTATTATTATTTATTTGCTTAACTTGTTATACTCTATACTTGCTTATTTGTTCAACTTAATTATTTAAATAAGACTATGTTATTTATTTATTATTAATAATAACGTTTTTAACATATGATAATTGTTATATATTAAAAAATAAAAGTATAAAGCTACATTATTTAATATAATCAAGATTTGTTGTCAATGAAAAAAATAAGAAACCGTATGCAGTTTATTTTTTTTCAGTTCTTTACCACGGTCATGAAGTATGTTGTTATTCTAGTACAATTGAACACATCCGTATATGACAAGTAAGATAAGACTTTAAACATATTATAAATAAACAATCTTCTATTAATATTACCATTTAAAAAAACAGAAACTTACGAAGGAGATTGATAAGAGTTTACCTAAATTACTTTTTTTTGTAAATGTTACGTATTTAATAAAAAATTAAAATTTTTCAAACGTATTAAAGTTTGTACATTTAATTAAAACATTTTTTAACTTGATTTTACTTGATTAATAAAATTTTGTTAATTTTGTTTTTCGTACAATTTTATTCTCTCTTGCAATGCTGAAGATTTCAATAAATCTATTTGCAAAAGTATAAAACGGAAAGCATACTGTAGCACAATATAATAATATTCTCTTCCAAGTAACATAAGTTATTAGTAAAATTTAATTAACGTAAAAAACTATTTAGTCAAAAAACGCTGCTAGATCGCGGAATATAACAAGTATCTAAATAATATATATTTTGTACATATAATTGTATTCCATTTTAACTAGCATAAATTATAAATTTGGAAATAAAAAATAATAAAAAACTGAGAAACTGAAAAATGGACAACGAAAAGAGGACTGCGGGAGTGATAAAGGGACTTTTGTAGATTGATCCGTTTCTTACTAGATAAGATCTTTAATCAAATTTAATATTGAAATAAGAGTAGGTATTGCTGGAAAAATTTGTTTATATATTAATAGTACACTAATAAATACAGTATGATCAGTAACTCTTGTTTATTTATTTTATTTGATTTGATTTATTCGCAATATAAGTACAATACCTATGCGCAATGATATCACAATTAGTGTATAAGGGTATTTTGATGTCAAAAGAGTTGTCGAAACCGCACACAAAGTAGCACGTAATTCAAAGGGCAAACAATAACCAGAAAATTTTAGACGCATGACAATACGTGAAGGGCCTCTTATACAGGGAAATACGCAATGGAGCGCTTTAAAAATTGGTACTGACAAAAACTTCCAAACAGAAGCAATTTTTTAATGGTTACGTGTATAATAGGAATTTTTGATAATATGAGCAAATACATGTATTTTATACATTTTTACTATTTAACATTGCAAAGTTGATCAGTTAATCAGTCAATTAGTGTTAAAGATTAAAACAATAGAAAACAGTTCTTCTAATTGTAAAACATAAGAATTTCATCAAGAAACCATTAGCTTTGACCAAACTGGCAATTTTATTCTGTAGTACAGATTCGACGTTTTGACACTTGTTTTGTGTCCTTTTCAATCAAGAATATACTAGAAAAACAGATAGAACACAAAGATATTAATCGCACGAGGAACAAGAGAGCAAAACGAAAAGATAACATACTTAGTCAGATATTAAAAATAATAAAGCCGCTCGAGACGTCATTAGTGATAGGGCTTATTGCAGTTTGCACCTTGCAAACAAGTAATTGAAAATATACACTATACAATATATGTATACTATACAAACTATACAATATACACTACTATAGTGTGAAACACGTGCTAATAAGCATGAAATTGCGTGACCTACGCAGGCTGGCAGCGATGTATTATACTAGCACGCAAGATCGCTGAAACGTTGTTTTACGCTGAAAGTTACATGTTCAAGTCGCCCGTGTGGTGTAGAGTATAACGTCAAACGAACGTTAAATACCTTAACGTATGTCGAATAATAGAACTTAAACCGTTTCAAATTCGACGTTGGGAAAGTGGATAAAGAAAGCACGTCGCTTTTTAACGTTAAGACAACGTCCAAAAAACGTTAGTATTATCTTTTAATTATATATGTTTTATTTTCTGACCTTTTTGGACCGCTTACATTGTTGTGATTAGTAGAAAAGTAGTCCTTACAATTAGTCGGAAAGTTAACAAAAAAATGCTACTTGGGACGATTACTGAATCTGTATTTGCTTCAAATGCTTGCATCAATTTTGTAGACCGGGACAAATCTTACACGAAGTGGATGAGCAGGGCAAAGTGTTAAATTCATCTGTATCCGCAAATTCTTTAAATAATCAACGGGCTCCAAACAGAAATTATGTATCAGAGGAGCTATCATCGCCTTCATTCCCAGCATAGCAAATTGTTCACCTATAATTTGATACGTATCGCAATCTGTTTATACAGGGTGTTAAAAAAACACATGTTGTAAAGAAAACACATTGTTGCTTAAAGAAAAAGACATGTAGTTGCTTATTGCACATTGCATAATTTTTTTGCAAAACAACTATGTGTTTTCTTTACACCAATTGATTTATCTTATTATTCTGTACATAAAAGTACGTGTTAAAAGATACAGTTTTTCAAAAAATTAATAGTTTAAGAGATATTTTATATTTCATGTCGAAATGTGCCAGAATAAAGTATAAATAGTCCAGTCATTTTAGACGAAAATATGGCTTCTGTGCAAAAAAATTAGAACCTACAATTTTTTTTTTTAATCGCTTTATTTCGTTGTTTTAAATAACATATTAAAAATCGAGAACGATATCGGCAGGGCTAAAAAAGCTATTCAAGGTCAAAGGTCACGAAAATCAGTTTTTTGCGAAAATCTCGTTTTGTATGGCTCGGAGGTCAATTAAGGTGGTTACAAAAAAGAAAGATCATGAAATTCTCTACAAAAATGGTTCTATTCATTTTTCACGTACAATGAACCGTTTGCGAAATACAAAGTGACGAATGTGTACGTCGAGCGTTGTATCTATTTCCGCACCACCTTTGAGGTAAGATACAAGGCGCGTTTTTTTTACATGGTGTCCCTAGTAGGCCTAATCCATGTCAAATGTAAAAAAATTACGTTTTATCATCTTCGTCATCTTTATCATTTAAAAAAATTAATTATTAATTTTTATTTTTTAATTTTTTCTATTTTTTTTATTTAATCTTTATCTTCATCATTTAAAAAAATTACGTTTCATCATCTTCTTCATGAATGTCATGTATTTCATCAATAGGTTCTTCTAGTTCTACATCTTCGTTATCTTTATCATCTTCACTCGTGTTTGTTAATAAAAGATCAGTAGGATCAATCTCATCATACTCAGTGGAATAATTATCGGACGTATTAGCAGCAGAAGCTTCAGGCATGGCATTAAGACATGATTGTCCATACAGTTGCCGCATACAATGGAGCAAGATAATCCGATTTTCCTGCATCCGAAGTTTGCACCGCATCCTTTTTTACAATTGCAAAAAATAGTATTAAGAATACTGTTCGGAAAGATCGCGTTAACTTCGTGTTTGATTTAAGAGCTGTATTTGCTAAATATCATAAAAATTGTTATGTACAATTTGTAAAACATCCAACAAGCAGCAAGATAGGCCGACCAATCGACATACAAAATTGCTCTCAACAACTTATATTTGAGAATGGAGTACGGATAATTTTGGCGATGTATGGAGCTCCTAAGTCGGAAACATCTCTTGATAATTATCGGTACTTGAGTTTTGCGAAATCGACTACGTTCAATACTGCTGTAAAATTACAATCGCTTCCACCTACAACTGCAGCAGCTCAACAACACCTGTACCGTGTATATTACCAGGTCCAAACATGGCTGGGAAAAGATATAGATCCACAACAGTGGGGCTGGATTTTAAATAACAATATTTTGGAGCCCGTTACAACGTTGTTACCACCTGCGCCGAACAGTATTCTTAATACTATTTTTTGCAATTGTAAAAAAGGATGCGGTGCAAACTTCGGATGCAGGAAAATTGGATTATCTTGCTCCATTGTATGCGGCAACTGTATGGACAATCATGTCTTAATGCCATGCCTGAAGCTTCTGCTGCTAATACGTCCGATAATTATTCCACTGAGTATGATGAGATTGATCCTACTGATCTTTTATTAACAAACACGAGTGAAGATGATAAAGATAACGAAGATGTAGAACTAGAAGAACCTATTGATGAAATACATGACATTCATGAAGAAGATGATGAAACGTAATTTTTTTAAATGATGAAGATAAAGATTAAATGAAAAAAATAGAAAAAATTAAAAAATAAAAATTAATAATTAATTTTTTTAAATGATAAAGATGACGAAGATGATGAAACGTAATTTTTTTACATTTGACATGGATTAGGCCTACTAGGGACACCATGTAAAAAAAACGCGCCTTGTATCTTACCTCAAAGGTGGTGCGGAAATAGATACAACGCTCGACGTACACATTCGTCACTTTGTATTTCGCAAACGGTTCATCGTACGTGAAAAATGAATAGAACCATTTTTGTAGAGAATTTCATGATCTTTCTTTTTTGTAACCACCTTAATTGACCTCCGAGCCATACAAAACGAGATTTTCGCAAAAAACTGATTTTCGTGACCTTTGACCTTGAATAGCTTTTTTAGCCCTGCCGATATCGTTCTCGATTTTTAATATGTTATTTAAAACAACGAAATAAAGCGATTAAAAAAAAAAATTGTGGGTTCTAATTTTTTTGCACAGAAAACCTAAAATGACTGGACTATAAAGTCGCGTAAATTATTCGTACTACTAAGTTATTATTACATAGGTATGTCAAGGCCAAAGTGATTTGAGGGGAGTTTGTTAATCTAAATAATTACCATAAAAGGGTATAAGAAAATATACAGCTCACCGATACAATTACGTGGTCCAGCACTGAATGGTAAATACGAGTAAGGATGACGATTTAGGATTTTCTCAGGCAAAAATCTGTCTGGATCAAATACCTCTGGATTTGGCCAAAAATTGGGATCTCTGTGGATTCCGTAAATATTAAGAAACACGAATGTCCCAGCAGGTACTAAATATGACTCTGAAAAACATATTATAAAAGAGATGTACATAATAACCAAACATATTATAAAAGAGATGTACATAATAACCAAGAGCTTCATTAAAATTTTGAAACTAAATATCTATGTAATACCTACAACATAAAATACGTGCATATAGTGTAATAATTACTTTTTGCTAAATATTATTTTAAAAACATTGTGTTATATTATATGTATAGTATCAAATATATATAATTAATTTTAAAACTATTACATAAATAAATTATATAAAATATAGAACTTGTATAGTTAGGTATATATAACAATATAGAAATTTTGGAATCTTTGAAATAAGAATATTGCATCTTATACATATCTAGCCTTTATGTTCCATGACATATTGTGTAATATATTTAAAAATGCATATAACAAAATGTGGGTTAGAATTAGATGCATACGTAATTTTACGTCTTCCGTAGGAATTCGTGATATTACAAATATGCTAGGATATAAGCGCAACGCTTCCTTTATACATCTGTCTAAATAAGGTAGATCTTGCAGTAATTTCATAGTAAACTTCTCCCCAGTCTCTCGCAAAGCAGTATCGACTTCGTCCCTAACACGATCCTGTATCATCAATGTTAATTAAAAACCTGTTTTCTATTATTTTAATAGTTTTATATATCCATGAACAACATCCGAGAACTTACAATAATTATTTTAAAGCTATCTTAATTTGCTTGAAGTATGTGAAACATAAAACAATATTTTACATTTTCTGTATATCCATATACATAATAAATACCTGAATATCCTTATGCTCAGCTAATAGTGCTAGTAGAAAGCATATACCCATTGTTGTAGTATCATGACCCTATAATCATATTATATACACATCGATATACCAAATAATGTATAAAATGTTAAGAGAAGAACAAAATGTATACCGTAAACATAAAAGTATTAACTTCCTCCCTGATATCTAAATCAGTCATAAGACCTTCTCGAGATGCGGCTATTAAAAGATCCAACATTGCAAGCCGTTTTCTTCGTACTAAATCAAAGTAAGTATGTGTCAATATCAATTTAATACCCCAATTCTTCCTTGATGATTGTATCATGTAACATTGAGTATTGTTAGAATATAAAATATATAAACAGATTATAAAAGATAATTTATTATATTATACACCGACCAAATATTTGAGATGCAGCTTCATTTACATTACGTACTTCCAATCGCTTTTGCTTCATCTGTCTCTATCGATGTGTCATCAGCAAAGCTTTTCAAGTATCGACCATTGGTGCGTTCATGATAAAGTTTTCTTTCGGCAATAATCTACATGAGTACAGTTTTAATTATTTTTTCATAATGTATATTAACGTGTTGTTAACGTTTATTATCAATTATGTTATAATGTTTTTACAAAAATTAAATCTTATTGGAATCTATATTGTAATTTTTCAAAATAGATAATGTTCAGATATAACATTAAGTTTTACGTACTCGTTCAGTAAATCCATGTAATATCTTCAGAATCTTCGTTTGCTCTCTGCCTTTTGGCGTCAACGAGAATATCCAATTGTTCTGCAGCCATGGTCTCATAATACTAAATTATAATTACTGAATGATACATATTTTAAAGAAAATAAAAGTATATTTTTGTAAAAACTTTTTTTAATTCTGCTATGAACTTTTACTTATTAATAATATTTTGATATTTATATAAAAATTGGATAAATTTACAAGTATATCTACTAATAATAAAAAATATAGGTACATATAAAGATATATACAGGATGTTTTAGGACCCTTGTTACAAACTTTGAGGAGTGATAGGACTCAGCAAAAGCATCATCTTTTTATTGAGCAACCCTTGTCCTAAATGGCGCCTGTTGGTTGGCAACCCAAGGACTAGTTGACTGATGGGGTGACGTCGGCCCCTCACCGTTGGGTTTCCTACAGGCACCAAGGATTCTAGAACGCATAGCTCCTTAACGACGCGTCGGAGGACAGAGGTTGCTTAATAAAAAGCGATGATTTCACTGAGTCCTACCACTCTTCAAAGTTTGTGACAAGGATCCTGAAACAATCTGTATATAAACTCCGTCTTTTCTTAATTTTTTTCGTTCATTTCTAACTCAAAGATGACATATTTTTAGATTTGATTACGCTTTGATATTATAAATACGAGTTTTGAATATCCCTTAAATGACACATGGGGTCCTGCGGACCCCAGACCTTTTCAATTATATATTTTTAAATGTTCCCGCCAAAAATGGAGCTCATGGCTCCCTCTGATGATAGTTGAGTGATTGAACTACCCGTTTGTACACTTAGCAGTACTCAGTTTACTGGCAGCAGCTGTTTAGAGAGGTTCAAAGTAGCGGTGGGGTACTGCAGTACCCCTCCCTTACTGTGGGGTCCTGCGGACCCCACTCCATACGAACGATAATGTGTGACAATTTTTATATTGTTGAAATTGAAATTTTAACAATATAAGCATTTTATTCTCTTTTCTAAGGTTTGAACAACATTGAAAATAATTTTCATAACTAAATATCAAAAAATCAATTAGTAGGAGACATTTTTCATGCTGGGGTCTTTTATACCCCAGTGTGTTATTTACGTGATTTTTTTGAGGTGTGTCATTTAAGGGATATACTAAACTTGAGAACAGTTTTAAATATTTATTTTTGGCAAAACTTGATAAAAGGTCACACCTCACCGATTTTGTCGCCACTTAAATATGTTGTAGGGGAGGTCTTTCTAAGTAATTCTCCGCAAGAAAAAAGTGGGAGACGGCATTGGTTTAGAAGATGTAGCAAATTTAAATTTCACAATTTTAATGCTTTTTATTAGATATTGAAAAGTAACACCACGCCGATGACTTTGATCTTGACATATATTACAATATAAAGGTCATCCTCCTGAGTATTCTTCGGAAGGTTTTAGCCGACAATCGTGGTTTATTAAAAAGTTATTAAGAAAAAAGTTTGGAAAATATAACAGTTATTTTAAGTATTATAAGATATATATATATATATATTATATATATGAGAGACTAATATACCAAAGTACATGCGTGGACAAAGGAGCGTGTTTCACAGGGGTCGGGAAGGGTGGACCTCGCTTTACAACTTACAAAGTACATGCGTGGTATTCTCTGGAGGTCTTTACAAAGCACATACTTGTAAATTGCTTTGTATGCGCTTTGTAAGTTGAAGCACATACAAAGCACATACTTGTAAGTTAAAGCAAGGTCCACCCTGTACAAGGTTGGGAGGGGGGGTGCCGGTGAGGGGGCCGAAAGCCGTCTATAATATATGTCAAAATCAAAGTCATCGGAGTGGTGTTACTTTATAATATCTAATAAAAAGCATTAAAATTGTGAAATTTTAATTTGCTATATCTTCTAAACCAATGCCGTCCTTCACTTTTTTCTTGCGTAGAATTACTCAGAAAGACCTCCTTTTTACAACATATTTAAGTGGCGACAAAATCGGTGAGGTGTGACCTATTTTATCGCCACTTAAATATGTTATAGGGGATCAACCGTCGTTTTATCAAGTTTTACCTTATTTTTAAATAACCGATTTGATTAATCACATACAACGTGTAGATTTCAATTAATAATAATAATAACACAAGTCTACAGAAAAAGATATTTTTTTCTGACCTTGAAACAGCATTAGACATTTTGTATAGATTTTTGGATAATTCTTAAAATCCTGACGTAATACCTACATAAAGGAGATCAGATTTGTTTTTAGCATCCACACACAGAAATCTATACGAAACTTCTAATCCCGTTCCAAAGTTAGAAGAATTTGTTTTATGAAAGACTTGTGTAATAATTATTGATAATGCACATTGTTTTACATTGAGTATTATTATTTATTGTAACGTAATTATGCAATATTAAACTATATCTTAAGATAGTATATAGATATACTACAATTATTTGTTATATCTACTATAAATTACCAATGTATAAAAATTTCGCTTATCTGGTGAACTGCTTTTCGATACCGTTGCTGGAACGCACCGAGATCTTGTAGAGAGGTGCCCGTAGTAGTTTCTGCAAACGCATTTGTTAAAATATCATGATAATGCTATCATATATGTACATTCTAACAATACCTATTACTGTAAAAGTTAATTACATATTATGGTCATTAGTATATCGCGTGATATCAATATTTTAAAAATTACATTTTGTCATATATTATTCGTTATTTGGAATAAAATTTTATACAGCATTCAGAAAATTTTATATAACATTTAAGATACAATACCACATATTGCATTCAGCGTATGTTCACTAACAAGCGATACTGAATCTTTTACAACTGTGCCTTCTATATTTTTTAAAGACTTTGTCATATTTTCACCGTTCTCGATCAAAATCTCAACAAACTGCTGCAATATGTTAAAATGAAACATGGGGGTTAATATATTTCGCCGTGAGTGCCATTTTGCGCCTAAAACATAAATAATAGAAAGCATAAGGTAACGTTAACAAACATTGCTACGAGACAATACACGCTTTTTATAATTTTTTATTGTTATTTTAATTACTTTAAATTTATTTTTTCTTTATTGTAAATTTATCATTTCTCGATAATAAATAAGGATAAGTTTTTTGTACAACGCTTTTAATGTTTTTCTCGTTATACTGACACAAAGAATTGCAATTACTTATTTAAATCAAATTATTATCAGTATTATATCTAAAATTTATCAATCAAGAACAAAATTAATTTGATTTAAAAAAAAGAATTTAATAAAGCTCGGCCATTCCAATGTTGTTGGAAGTAGATACCATGACGAAATTACTTATCAAAATAGCTGTATATGCATCTGCATTTATATTATTTCCTCATATCTATTTCCTCATATCTACTTTTTAAAGAAAGTAGGATCACACAAGTTTATCACTTAAAATACTTAATATCTACGTTTAATTGCATAATTTTGTTTTATTATCAATATAATAAAAACTCAATGACCAAAACTTAATAGTAAAGTACATATGTACATTTAAAATATAAATATCCTTATGTTACCTTCAATGGTACTAAGACCAGTGCCGATTAAACGATGCAAAACACGATAAATCCTACACCTATCGATATGCTTCGCACTATTTAATATTGTCTGAAATCGTACAAGATATTAAATTTAACATTTTTTAGCTAAATCGTAATGCAGATTATTATTTAATCGTTTCTTAAATTATTTCAGACATTTCGCTATCTTTCGCAGATTGTCTATAAGTAAAAATATTTTTAAAAAACAAACAATAAATACTTAAATCCTTGGTATATTAATAATGAAAAGCGAATTAAATTTTTTCTGTATTTTGTGTTACCTTTAAATCATCTGGATGACGGATCGATAAATATGGCGTAAAGAATACCCAACTTTTGAAAATAGAGTAATATTCGTCAGATATATTTATCATAAGCTTCCAATATTCCTCTAAAAAAAATAAATGCGTATTATACATATAGTACATATATTATGCAAATATACAAAAATATTACAAGCATGGATGGTTCGAAATAAGAAATTTGCAAATATAATTTATGTTTACAAAACCATGTGTAAAAGCGGAATATTAATTTACACAAAATTATAAGAAATTTTAATTTACTTGCCTCGTGAACATAGATATTGAATTATATTTCCAAAAATCGGATAACATGGTACTCCTGGTATAAGATTGATAAGACGCCCATTTCTCCTGTGATGCACATAATAATTATACATCAATGCAATAAGAAAAAGTAATAAAAATATAGTAATGATCATCGTAATTGTTGCGTAATTGTCGGTCTAATCAAATGGAATTTCCTCCAACTTCTTTTACTAAAAAAAACCTGTAAAACCAATAAAAAATTCTTAATTAATACTCAATTGATTTTTATAAAAGACCCCGCACAAATTTTATGGAAAAGTGGTCTCACAATTAGAACTGAAAATATAATTATGTCTAATCTAGTCTTTATAACTGTTTCTTTCAGAAATGGCCAACTTTATGGTCATTCCTAGGCAGCTGCCTTCTCTTATACTTATCTCTTTGCTGATGGTTCTATCAGGTTTCAACCAGCACGTTTTACGCGTCACACCAATCACTCCACACTTATTGTCAGTCAAATTGTCTACAAGTTGAATATGTTGTAGTTTATTATAACCTCCTGATCAAAAGTTCCACAACCTTCGAAAATGGACAGATTTTTTGCTATAGCTATTCGAAAATGGAAGTATAGCGATTAGATTAGGTATCATGTGGATCTGAGTTTCTCCAAGATAGAAGGTCGCTATACTATTGCGTGTTCGTAGTTCTCCATATCGATGGTTTTCAGCGTTGTCGATGCGTGTCACAGGGATGCCCAAAAATGCCAGTTACGACGCTGTGTGTCGTGACGGCGACTCCACTAGCATATGTACAGAGAATATTCTATCTAAAATGTGCAATGCAATATTTTTATATTAATAATAATAATTGTCTTAATATTTTTAAAATTTTCCATAGATACGAAACACATGGCGTACATGCACTACATGCAGTCTTCGCACTACTATGTTCTAATACCAAACAGATAGGCTAATTGCTTGTTTCTGAAAGAGATGGTTATAAAATGTTATATAATATTAGGTATAGATATTTTCTTTCAAAGAATTCTCTTTTTATGATGTAATGTCAATTAATAGATATGATAGTGTTTTGTGCCAAGTGCATGCACGAGCGATACACAAGCAAGGTCAATGCAAATAATCTGTAATCTTTTTACGCGAGTCGGCCAGTTGAGTGAAGTATGTACGTATCTTTTGATTCTTACTTAAACTTAGATTCTAATATACTTCTATCGTAACAATTGATATCAATGTAAAAAGATATAAAACAATAAGTGGTTTGTTTACAATGCTCATATAATATTAATGATTGTGCTTCCATATATACGGCTAACATTGCAACTCTCTGTTGTTTTACCAGTATTTTAATCATCAATGGCGGATCAATGTTTTTACGATTTGATGCTCTCGTTCGTTTCATTTCTGCGTAGCCACAAATTACATAACAGGTCAGATAAAGAAGAGCGAATATTCTGCGGAGGTAAGCAGATGATGGTTACCACTACTTGATTTTAATTTGTCGCTTCTGCATTGGTAATTACGTAATAACTTATCAATCGCGATGCTCGCAAATTACGCAAATCGCGATTTAGCTATGTGTTCCTTATTTCTTTACAAATTTGAATCTCTACGGGCATCGCTTATACCGTCGATCTTATTAACAATAAGTTATCTTAGGAAAAATTTGTTCAGAACTATTTAAAATGCATAATTATAATAGATTACATTTAAAAAATCATGAAAAATGTAATATGGTTGTAATAAATAATTTGAAAAATTTGAACCGAATATATAATTTATATTTATATTTTATATAAAATAATTTATATTCATATATTTTACATAAAAGATAAAATGTTTTGCAAACAATATACTTAAAAAATAAAAATTAATATAATATAAAGATATATTATCGATCATTTGTTAGCCTACATGACAGGTTGTATTTTTATTATTTTTTTTCTTTTTTGCTCTGAATCTCGTCTCATCAATATTAATATTGTTAGAGCCTTTGACAGATGTAAAATAATTATTAATGATATTTTTTAGACTTACATAATGAAATACAGAAGAAAATATACATTAAATGTAAATATAATAATGACGTAAGCGTGTGGCGATGAGAAAGCGATTTGATCGGTCTGATCGATGACGAGAAAACGGTTAAAAAATAGATTTTCGTGAATCACGCGTCTTGTGCCTATGATTAATTACACTGTTAAATATTAAAGCATAAAATTTAAACCAATACCTTGAATTAACTATGGCATATATCTTTCCCCGACTTACACTACATATACATATAGGTACATATACTCATACAAAGATTTTTATTAGCTGAGAGCTGTAAAAAATATAAATGCCAGATACAATCTCGCAAGTAGATATTTTTCTACGAAGGAATTTTCAAATAAAAGTTGGAGGCAGAGGTCTAAACGCAGAGGCATAAACGAAGTGTATGCACTTGATTAGGATCGGAATCTCGGTCGAAACGTTGTGCTAATCAACTTAATAAAGGTTGTCAGTTTGGTCGAAATTATAAACAAATCCCCTGCATTTTATTATTCACTGGCGAAGAAAAAGAGTTTATATTTAACTTAAAATACCTTATTAGAAATTAATGGAGACTCATTATATTCCTGTGTAATAATAAACCAAGCCTCTGATTTTTCTTTTAATGTTGACGAATTTGTTCCTTTTGACTCAATAATATGCTTATACTTTTCTAAAATTTTGAGAAACACAGCTGCTTCTCAAAATTAGAATAAATAACTCTTTTAGTTGCCATTAAAAAAAATTTCTGTTTAACACACTTTTATCAGTTGTAAAACTTGTATGGAGCTTTCACATCAAGGAGGTTAGCAATAATAGCAATTGAAACCGGCAGTCCCGACACTCGAATGTCAAGCTTGGTCTACAATGAGTTGTATCGTAGTCGTGTCATAAGTCATAATCCAGACAGCACACATGTCTACTAAAAGCATCTTATGGACATCTTTACGATATCTTTTAGACATGCGTGCTGTCTAGGAAGTCATAGGGCACGTGTTAGAACCAAATTTATCAACGTAGAATCTTGATAAGACGACAACTCAGCAATCGTTCTGCTGAACGCGGCCATATACAGTAAAACCTCGTTTATCCGGCCTTCGATCAACCGAGGCTCCGCGTTATCCGAGCCACCGGACTTATCCGAGCACTCCGCGTTAACCGAGCTGTGCGCTCGGATAATACGGAAAAACTCGGATGAAACGGATGACGCTTCGCTGCTATGCGATGCGCGCGAAGTAGTTTGCGATCGCTACTTTTTTGTTTAAACACGCACGAGCTTGTTAGTACACGCTTTGTTCTCCGCGGTTGTGAGGTAGAATTTAACAGTTGGGCTTCAACAGTCAATGAAAAAACATCGCTACATATGTCGCAGAAGCGAAAAAAAGTCGTCGTGAGTGTAGAGAAAAAGTTGGAAGCAATTAGAAGATTGGATAGAGGAGAAATCATTCGCAATGTCGCGGCTGATTATGGTGTTGGAGAGACCACCGTTGGCGATTGGCGTCGAAATCGATCTAATTTAGAGCAATTCGCAATAAAATCGGGCGGTGCGATGACTAGTCGTAAAACGATGAAACCGGCAGAGTATGATAAAGTTGTAATAAGTAATAAGTATGTAATGCTTGTTACGCGAAAAATTAATCCACGTTCGTTAATTTTTCATTTTCATATGTTAATGTGGTTAAATTCCCTTGTACCATTTTAAATATACCAAAAATAAGGGAAGTTTTCGAGTTTTTTTTATTTATTCCGTGTTATCCGAGTTTTCGCTTATCCGAGGTACCCCTTCCCCACATTACCTCGGATAAACGAGGTTTTACTGTAACCGCGCTAGTGCTACACTCTACTACTCTCGTTCAACACGAATTCAGTTTCAGTGCATTCGGGCGTCGTAAGTCATAGATCTTAAATATTGGCACTTGGCGAATATTTAAACTTCACCATTGGCATCTCTGTTCGGAAGGTGAAAGTAAAATTTTCTGCGAGTGAAAAATTTGTAATATCTACAATAATATTTGCTCTCCAAATCTCGAGGTACGCGATTCTAAAGAGCAATGCATGCTGAACACGAATTCAGTGAAGTTTTTTCATTATCGTTCATGTCTAATATTTCGTGAGCGACCAAACTTGAAACTTGTGTTCGAGGCGAAGTGGTCACCAAGCCACAGGGGTGGACTTTTATAATATTGGCAAATTTTCTAGTTTTATTATATTCTTCAGTCTTTTCTATCCTTATTTCATATATAATTCTTTAATATTTGGTTAATTAGTTCTTGAGTTATAGAATCCGTACACACACACCAAAACACAAAATAATGAAACATTTTAACACTTTAATTAATAAATGTTTACATTTTTTTATTAACAAATAATTAATAAAATGTATCCTATCAGTTTTCATAATCGTAATTATGTATTTATGGAGTGACGACTCCGCCCCGGAATTTTTGACATTTTAATTTTTCCATCTTTGTCGTTTTTACTCTATACCGGTTAAACAAAGCGACGTAGACCAAAATTTCCTATATAAATTTTGTAGCTAAGGGTTTACTCTTTACAACGGTATACCACATTTAACTAAAATTATTTATTTTGTTGTTAAAAATCGGCACCGAAAAAAAACTGTCGACCTCGCTCCGGTCTCCCCTAATTATATACATATTGTACAACAGTTAGAAATTAATTTGATATAACGCAAAAAGAAATTACAAAAAAAATGATAAAAATAGAAGCATTAAAAAATCTAAAAAAGAAAAAGTATACGCCAAGTACATAAAAAATGTTTAAATCTGTATGCATTGCATCATTAAATAAAGATTTAATAGTTTAAAAATTGATATGAAATCAATTTAATTATAGCCAAATACTACTGGCAATGAGGCAAATGTAAATCTAAAGAAATAACATTTTTAACTACATAATGTTTAACTACATATATGTATTTAACACTATAACTACCAAGAGGGTTAAAATGACTTGTTTTAACATTTTCTTATGATAATTATTACTCATACATCGTAATTTTTGAAATTATCCATGAGTTTTATTGAAATATACAGATGATAGATGTTATAAATTTGTTTTCTATACTGAACGGGTCATTTTAACCTCTCACAAAATGTCGGTAAAATTTTGATTACATTCACATTTTCGAAGTTTTTTATGAACATTTAGGATTCTTTCAGTACTGGAAATAAATCCGCCCCGGTATATCTAGGTATAATATATAGAAATCTTACAAAATACGCCAAACACAAAATATAATGTGGGAAAATTATTTCATCTGAAATGTATTGCTGTCACCTCGGCTGTCACATAAAAATATTACAAAATACGGCAAATTGTTGTATCAAAAGTGTATTGCTATTATGTTAGTTTACGGGAAATAAAAAAATATAACAAAATAATGCAAAAAATAATGTCTACTATAGATTTCATATTGTTCCATATTCGACCTGCCTTAGAAAGATAGAGAGAGCAAGAGAGAGGAAAAGAAAAAGATGTGCAAGCAAATATAGGCGTAAAGCCTTGTGTCCACGATGCTAGAACTGCGTCCGAGTTTCGGTTCAAGCCAATCAACTTGCAGCTCTTACAGAAAAGTAGCAGTTTCATTGGCTTAAACCAAAACTCGGACACAGTTCTAG
Organism: Leptothorax acervorum; assembly: GCA_035220615.1. Lineage (NCBI taxonomy): Eukaryota > Metazoa > Arthropoda > Insecta > Hymenoptera > Formicidae > Leptothorax > Leptothorax acervorum. Next base: position 111,345 of record JASTWQ010000137.1, on the reverse strand, counting down.
CATCGTGGACACAAGGCTTAAAACGAGATCATTCAAGTCACACGTACAATACGCGCTTCTTGTGTATGCGTGTATCTATACACACATATACCTAACCGCCGCGGGACAACAATCCTGCCTATGCCTGTACATAAAGGCGCATCCGGACGGGTTTCACTGGGTTCCACGGTTGATTTTCTCCAGGTTCGTAGCCAAGATTTTATTTTGGAAGGGAATATTTTTGAAAAAGTAAATATTTTCGTACTCTAAATTAGATTCGTCGACCCTTTCTATTTTGCACCTATCTAACAACGTTGGTACGGAAATGTCTCCCTCCGAGTTTGATGAACTAAATGTGTACCTAGTTTTTTAGACAAAAATAAGGGACACGTATTCTTTTATACTTGCTCATACGTATGTTGGGAGGTGATACACCCCTTTGAAAGAAAATCCAATTTCTTTCAAAGGGATGTTTTACCCCCCCAAACAAACATGTATACGGGCACGTATAAAAAAATACATGTCCCTTACTTTTGTTGGGAAAACAACATATTAGAAGCTCATCAAAATCGGAGGGGGACTTCCGTACATTTCCTTGTAAGCTCCAAATTAAGTTATATTCCACAAAAGATCTGAATCAAACAAAAAACGACGTCATTTTACTGTTAAAGGACTATAATAGAAGCCTGAACATTTTATAAAAATTGCGTACTTCGTGTAATCGGTACGACAGACATGCATTTTATCAATTATTATCATTACAGTGAGGTGTTGTTTAGGACATTGTCTTTAGACTTTAAAGCATTTACAATTTTATTTCTCTCTCCGCTTTCAAACTTTCATTCTCATATTTAGTTTCAAAATTTTGGAGGGGGGGGGGGCATTTATCCCCCGAATCTCCCCTCCCTGGCTACGCCACTGATTTTTCCAACAGCAGGGGAGCACATGCATTCTTGAGTATCTTTGCCATTCTCTGCTGAAACACGGTCAGTTTAAGAAGTACGTATAAGGAACGTACGGTCTGCGACGTGCAACGTTAAGGTACCTAATCACAACTTATACGTTCTTACCAATTTAGATTAATTTTAATCTCGGTTTATATATAACTTACTTTCTACCCTTTCCTAATTCTTGGAATTAAAAAGAAATAAAAAGTAAATAAAACCAAGATTAAAGTTAATCTACTTTGGTAGAAATGGATATTTAAAAAACCACTGCATGCAAAAGAGCTTCTAGTAGAACATATGTTTCGCTACGATTTGATAAGAATTCGTTAAACAACGATATATGTATTTACTTGATATAGCATTATATCGCGTAATTCAGTATAATGATTGAGTTTTCAGTGATTATATCAAGAAATAATACGCACTTTCCGGGGGATTTTCCAAACTTCCCACGTGTTAATTCGACAGCGCTTTCAGAACAATGTCGAAAAAATCGTCCGTGAAAATCGGCACGCACGACGGATATTTTCTTTGCTCGGACGTCCTTGCGTGCGTACTTTTAAAACTGCTACCACAGTATAAGGATGCGTCTATAGTGAGGTAATCATCCTCAACTGAAAACCAACCCAGATAGGAAAAGATTTATAAAATTATATGACAGAATCTCTAGATAAAATTTGGAATACTCAATATTTATAACAATACTAACAATACTTATGTAGAGAGGAAAAAGGTTGCAATAAGGGCCATTTTGGCCTCCTTAAATTTAAAAGAGACTAGGGGGAAATGTTCCTCCATATGGGCCCCATAATACCCTAAAAGGATATGATCTAAAATCTTATCGTTTATGAGTTATTACACTTCGAACGGAAACGATTTACAAGGAATTTGATCGACACTTTTCGATAATTGCAATTTTTTTTACAATGTTCCTGAAATGGTCACATCACCAAAGTTGGCAGACATTCTACGAGTTTTTAAAAAATACTAAAAGTTTTAATAATACTTTCTATAGTTCTACAGTTTCTGTTAACACAATTAACCTTTGTTGTGCACCGGGGGTAGGAAATACCCCAGCGTATTTTCAAACGCGTTTTTCTAATACGTACAATGCGAATCGGGACCTGTGCTGCCATCTACCTGTAATCTAGGAACAACACTTCAAAATCCTATACATAGTTTTGCCCGCCCTGCTCTTGGCAGTGGCAGAGAGAAGGATGAGAGCGGTCATGGGCGCATTTTAGCTGTCACCTTATTCCGTGGCGCCTCTATGTCCATAAAATGTGGACATTGAACTACGTATCCAATGTCCACAAATCCCGTAGGTAATGTCCACGATTTTGTGGACCTCTTCCGTGCTATGTCCACGATTTTGTGGTTCTCTTCCGTGCTATGTCCATGATACCGAAAATCAATAAGGTGAATGAGTCAGACAAGGACCGACAAACAATCGCTTCGTTCTTGTCTCACGTATCACGTTACGGTGGGCACGAAGCGAGCTAGCAGCGGCGAAGCCAAATTTTCCTGTTATCCGTCTCGCTTCTCTTACGCGCTGCGTTTCGTTCAATTTCAAAAATTAATATCTCTGGTTATATCTGTCGTAGAGAAATCTTTAAAAAAGCATTTTAAAGCTGAGGAGACAATCTTTTCGAAAAAAATAGTTTAAGTTGCAAGAAATTGCAAATTCCAATTGTTATAAGCAATTGAAATGTTTAATTATTTTTTTCACTAAAAAGTACATTTCTTTTAATTTTTAAAATACTGCTATCTCATTTTCTACTTTATTCTGAAAGTACACATATTTTTTATTTTATAAATAAACGGTGGATTCTATTTTTTATATAATTTTAATGACTGAGATGCCGTGCCGTTCTCGCGTCCCTGGCTTGACCAAGTGGCACAGCACATTGATTTCTTCGGAAATCTCTTGTAGGAAGAAATGTATGTATAGTATAAATGACATAATATATAATGTTAAATACATAATCAAAATTATACAAATCATATTTTTGTTACAAATATCACATTTTAATCATTATTGTGTAGTATATTCTGGTAAAGTAAATTGTTACTGTACTGTATAATTTGACCATTAATTTTCTTTTCTGTTTTGAAATTGCCGAGATTTTACGTAATGAATGTTATGCTCAAATTTTTCTTATTGAGAAATTTATAAAGTTATGAAGAACAGTGTAAATTGCAATTTTGTTGAACCGCAGAAGATTAAAAAGTAATAGCGTGGTCATTTACAGACAAGGTAGTTCCCTGGTGAAAATAAAACGTAAAAGAAACGTCAGTAAAGCGTAAATTGGAGAGTAAGTCGAGTGTAAGAGAAGTGTAACGGAAGTGTAAGCGAAGCCTGTAAGAAGCGAAAATTGGAACATCGGAGCGTAAAGAAAGCGACATCTAAACGTTAAAAAAGCGTTAACCGAGCGTTGTGGAACCGCGCTTTTATAATTTATACTGCAAAATAAAATATAAAATTTACTTATCGTAAACCATTATTTTATTGCTGAAAATCTTGATTACGTCCAAGCTTAACTAAATAAATTTATATTGTACTTAGAAAATTTGCTTACGTCCACCGCTGGATTTGAACCTGGAACCCCTGGATCTTGAGTCAGTCACCTTCCGCACTGTGCTATAACATTGATTGATGAAGACGTTTCATATTGTCTACATATGTTACACTTATTGTTAGCAGACGTACGGAAGGTGTCAGCTATATTATTATTACCCTTTTAATAGGGTCGGCTTAATATACATGTATATATATATTTCTTACAAAATTGATGAAGTGTGCGAGAAGTGTATCGGTAAGCTTGCATATACTCTTTACGAAGCGTTTGGGAAGCGTAGACGAAGTGTCAATCAGTGAAGGTGTGCGAGAAGTGCATCGATAAGCTTCATACACTCTTTACGGAGTGTTTGGGAAACGTAGACGAGTGTCAATCAGTGAGTGTGCGAGAAGTGTATCAATAAGCTCCATACACTCTTTACGGAACGTTTCGGAAGCGTAGACGAGTAGTGTTAATCAGTGAAGTGTGCGAGAAGTGTATCGGAAAGCTTCATACACACTTTATGGAGCGTTCGGTGGAGCGTTTGGGGAGCGTGTATGGGTATTCGAAACAGCAAAGAGGTCAATGGAAATCATTGGAGTGTCAAAGAGCGTTAAATCTCTTCATTTACGCTTCTTTGACGCTCCGAGAGGCTTTCTATTTTCACCAGGGTTGTATCGCGACAGTATCCAAAATTTTATACTCTAAATTGACGTGAAACATCCGACTATTTACGGTTACAGACTGAAAACTTTGGATAATTCTGTCCCTCACACACAGAACAAAAGGCTATTCTGTTATTTTTCTCCTCTAGTCGCTTCTTTACGTCGAATAATCGTGAAAATCGAGGTCTATTTGTTATTGTATTTCTAAATCTAAATAGTCAATAATTTCGGTTTTTTTCTAACTAGTATTTCTAATGTGTTTTTTCCGCTATAATATATCCGTTTTTTATCACTTTCTTAAATTGTCTCTAATTATTACAATCCAAAATACGAGATTTCTGTGTATGCTTTGTGCATGCAATACATGGAAAAAATGCAATTTTTGACTGTGATTATCTCGCGTTCGGGATGGTCAATCACTTTTAAGTTGTACAGATGTGAGATACCACATTTATTAACGTATAGTGAAAATTTCAAATTTTTCTTACAATTTGCGTTTCACGCTACATATACTACCTTAAGAACCGAGAGACTTGCCGTAGAGCGCCAAAAGTCTGGGCCTATAGGAATTTCCCGATAAGAAAAATTAGAGCACAATATCCATTACGGAAAATTCCGGCAATTTACAACGGAAAAGAAAATTAACGGTCAAATTATACAGTACAGTAACAAAATTTACTTTAGCAGAAATAATGCAAAATTTTTAAAATGTAATAACAAAATTCTGATTTGTATATAATTTTAATTAAATTTAATTATATATTATGTCATTATATATACATTACATATATACGAGTGTAAGGGAATTGTGCCCAAAACGACATACTTTTTTTTTAAACATTGTCAATTTATTCTGTAGTACTTAAAAATTATGTAACCTGTTTAGAAACATTTTAGGATAAACATAGTTTGGTATTATAATATTTAAAAATTTTATAAATTTGCATTAGTTATGTAACAACATATAAACAAAACACTACAATTGTTCATTTTGCCTTGATATATCGGGCAAATGACATAGTGCTAGTTTAGGTGCTTAATATCGCTGCAGTTTAGAAGAGCGACAATACTTACATTAAACATCAAAATCCATCGTGTCTTTATAAGTACCTGTTACAAGTTATGGTAGTGAGTGCACGCTTGTGAATGGAAATTTTGCCATTTAATCGAAAACGTAAATATAAAAAATTTTTTTGGCACATTTTTCTTTAGCTCATTACTTTATTTCTTTGTTTGGTATCCGGGTTGGTATCTAATCTTTATTCAAGAATATGTTTTATCATTGAGTTTTCTTATATGTAGCCACGCTGTTGCACTTTTTATATTTGGAGATATCAGAGCAATATTACATATGGTTGCTGGCCTAAAATAATTAGTATATGTTATTTTGTCCGGTCACTAGTAAAACTTTCTATCCATAAAATAAAAAGTTAGATTGTATTAGAAAAATATAATAAGTGCAACAGCATGACTTCATATAAGAACACTCAATGATGAAACATAAAAATATTAAATATCAAACAAAGAAATAAAGTAATGAGCTAAAGACAAATGTGCCAAAATAATTTTCTATACGCTTAAACAATAGAAAACGGCCAAAATTCGAGCAATAATGGTTCTTATTTGAAAATTATAAATGTCTACAATAGCATCGCAATTTTTATACTTACGTTTTTCGATTAGATGGCAAAATTTCCATTCTCAAGCGTATAGGGAAAAGTGGGACAGGTTGAGACATTTTTCGGAAATTGATTTTTTTTATTTATTTAGGAAGTAAAGCACGCTAAACCAATAAACTTATTAAAATTTCAAAATTTATGTAAATTTGTGCTGGCAAATTACTTTGAAAAGAATTTTAGCATAAATATTTACAAAATACAGCGAGTTGAATTTAGGTGTCTCAACGTGCCCCACTTTCCCCTACTCATTACCAATTTGCAACAGGTATTAAAAACATGATGGATTTTGACGTATAAAAATGTAACAGCGGGTCCTCTAGCAGCGATATAAAGCGCCAAACTAGCATATTATGGCCGGTATTCATAGTCGGATCTTATATTCAAGATTGTCTTAAGTAATGTCTTAAGATGCTAATACGGCTCTGTGATTGGTTCATTAGCATCTTAGGACATTACTTAAGATGGTCTTAAATATAAGATCCGACTATATAAATACGGCCTATGTCGTTTTAGGCACAATTCCCCTATTATGTCATTTATACTGTAAATTCTTCCTACAAGAGATTTTCGAAGAAATCGATGTGCCGTGCTACTTGGTCGAGCCAGAGACGTGAGCACGGTGCGGCGCAACGCGGAGCCTCAGTCATTAAAATTATATAAAAAATAGAATCTATCGTTTCTTCGTAAAATAAAAAATATGTGTACTATCAGAATAAAATAAAGAATAAGATATAGCATTATTTTAAAAAAATTTTTAAGGTATTTTTTAATAAAAAAAATTAATTGAACATTTTAATTGCTTATTACAATTGGAATGCGCAATTTCTTGTAACTTAAACTATTTTTTTCAAAAAGATTGTCTCCTTAGCTTTAAATTGCTTTTTTAAGGATCTCCCTACGACAAATGTAACCAGAGATATTAATTTTTAAAGTTAACGACTTTATTTTTTATGAAAATTGTATTGCTTACATTTGCAAAAAAATTCGGACAAACAAAAAATACGTATCTGCTTATTTTATGTATATTTCATGTAATAAAGTTTCACAATCAATTTAAAAAATACGAGGTCATTTTTCGTCCGATTTGACGTGGAATTTTGCCTATATGTATAATAATAATTATATATATCTATATATATCTATATATATATCAATATATATATATATATATATATATATATATATATGTATATATATACATATACAGGGTAGACTATTTTAAATGGCGCAGGCAAATGGAAGATACAGAAAAGTGTTTCAGACAAAAGTTACATGGTTTGATGGGGGCCACATGATGAAAATATGGACTTGACCTTGAGTAACCTTTTCAAGGCCAGGTCAATGTGATTGATGTTTCCTTAAATGAAATTTCCTATTTTTTATTGCATATTCTTGTAGCCCTTGTCGAGACGTGTTCAAAACCCTATAATAAAGTTCTCTTTCGTTAAAAATTTCCTGAGATATTTCAAATTTTGTCATGATATTTTTAATACAAAATATGAAATATCTTGCAAAGTAGGTATTCACTTTTTAATGACTTTATCTTCACACTTTTATACGTAGAATAATGAAAGGAATCAAATAATAATATTAATTTTTATTAACATTGCAATTTTATAAAATTAAATGCGGATCGATACAAATTTTTTAAAATTACTTTTCCTGTTTTTTTTTTTACAACAATCGATTGCTTCCATTGTAAGCTGTTTCTAAGTTGATAATTCACAAATCAATTAGGCTGTTTAATTATGTAAGTAAAGGACAAAGAATTCTCAAAGACTTATAAGTGAATGATTATTTACATATTTATTATAAATCACAGTTTTATGATTACTTTAAAAACTATAAGATTTAAGTATATACAATAACATATATTTATTTGTTGCAATAATTACAACAATTTAATCTTTATCACTATTCTCGTCAATAATTGGGTAAATTCTTCCAGTTTTAAAAATTCTTGTAAGATTTCTGCTGGTCTCACTATTCCTGCTAAATACATGTGAAAAATAATAAATATAATCGCAGAGAAACAGGTAAACAACAACAAATAGTCCTACGTCCATTACATTTACACGTGTATCACAAAATTCCTCTTTACCCAAAAGAATTAGGTTTATGTTGGATATATAGCACTTATATACACTTTTGTATATTTTTTATTAATATGCCGGGACCATTCAAAAACTTCAATAAGTCAAGATTCTCTCTTAAATAACTGAGATTCATAAAAAATATACAAAGAAGTGTATACAAGTGCTATATGTCCAATATAAACCTAATTCTGTTAGGTAAAGTGGAATTTTGTGATACACGTGTAAATGTGTAAGAATGGACTTGACTATTCGTTGTTGTTCACATGTTTCTGTGATTATTTATTATCTTTTACATGTCCGGTATTTAGCAGAAATAGTAAGAAATCCAGGCAGGAATACCAGCAGAAATCTTAACAAAGATTTTTACAACTGGAAGAATTGACTCAATTATTGACGAGAGTTATAGTGATAAAGATTAAATTGTTTTATTGGAACGAATAAATATATGTGATTGTACATAAATCTTATATTCTTAAAGTAAACATAAAATTGTGATTTATAAAGATGTAAATAATCATTAACTTATAAGCCTTCGAAAATTCTTTGTCCTTTACTTACATAATTAAACAGGCTAATTGGTTCGTGAATTATCAACTTAGAAACTGCTTAGGTGACAGCTATTATCTTTATCATTAATAATACGAATATTGAAGAAAATTAAAACAATATTATTGTAGTTAAATGAAGCAATGTATTTATTGATTTTAATTTTTATTATTACGAAACGATGAAACAAATAAGTTTTTTTAAAATATGGTGGCATGTTTGAAAAAATCTGAAAAAAATTGGGAAGATACTCTTTTATGTAACATATAGGTATATTCTAAATTTTTTCCAAGGTTTTACGTCTTAAGGAGCGTGCGAAAACATTTCTTGAATATTTTAAACGATTCTGCAAGTAAAGTTTTGGCCTGAAAAATTCTAAAGAAAAACGTATGTTTCATAATGCCTTAAATGATTATGATATATGAGACCAACCTCAGCTTGATATCTATAATAGCGGCAGAGAAAAAATACGCGGTATTTTTATGATATTCCGGAAATGGAGCGAGAAAGAGATATGGAATTCTCCACAGATAATGTTATTAATTATTATACCTTTAAAAATGCCCCTAATCCAAATTAATTTTGTTATGGGCCGCATGTGTTATCCCCCCTTATCTTGCTATACCCTTTAAAAAATACACATCTTTTATATATATTATATTATGCATATGGGCAATTCCACGTCAAATCGGACGAGAAATGACTTATTTTTTAAATTGATTGTGAAACTTTACTTACAAGAAATATACATAAAATAAGCAGATACGTATTTTTTGTTCGACCAAAATGTTTTTTTTTTGCAAAAGTTATAAGCAATACAATTTTCGTGAAAAATAAAGAAGTCAACTTCAAAAATTAATCTCTGGTTATATTTGTCGTGAGATCCTTAAAAAGCAATTTAAAGCTAAGAAAACAATCTTTTTGAAAATAATAGTTCAAGTTACAAGAAATTGCAAATTGCAATTGTTAGAAGCAATTAAAATGTATAATTAATTTTTTTATTAAAAATACATTTAAAAATTTTTTTAATGATGCCATTTTATTTTTTACTTTATTCTGAAAATACACATATTTTTTATTTTATAAAGATAACGAAAACAATGGATTCCATTTCTTATATAACTTTAATATCTGAGATGCCGTGCCGTGCCGTGCTCGCGTTTCTGGCTCGACAAAGTGGCACGACACATAGATTTCTTCGGAAATCTCTTGTAGGAAGAATGTATATCAGTATATATGTATAATATGAATGACATAATACCTATATAATGTTGAATATAATTAAAATTATTTAAAAATCACATTTTTGTTATGATCAATAGATATTATATTTTAATAATTATCGTGTAATATTTTGGTAAAGTAAATTATTGTTACTGTACTACGTATAATTTGACCATTAATTTCCTTTTCTGTTTTGAATTGCCGAGATTTTACGTAATGAATGTTATGCTCTATTTTTTCTTATCGAAAAATTCCTATATAGGCCTAGACTTTTGGCGCTCTACGGCAAGTCTCTCGGTCTTTTAAGCCTGTAAGTGACTACGCTATTACTTTTTCATCTACTGCAGTTCAACAAAATTGCAATTTACACTGTTCTTCATAACTTTATAAATTTCTCAATAAGAAAAATTTGAGCATAACATTCATTACGTAAAATCTCGGCAATTTCAAAACAGAAAAGAAAATTAATGGTCAAATTATACAGTACAGTAACAATTTACTTTACCAGAATATACTACACAATAATGATTAAAATGTGATATTTATAACAAAAATATGATTTGTATAATTTTAATTATATATTTAACATTATATATTATGTCATTTATACTATACATACATTTCTTCCTACAAGAGATTTCCGAAGAAATCAATGTGCTGTGCCACTTGGTCAAGCCAGGGACGCGAGAACGGCACGGCATCTCAGTCATTAAAATTATATAAAAAATAGAAACCACCGTTTATTTATAAAATAAAAAATATGTGTACTTTCAGAATAAAGAAGAAAATGAGATAGCAGTATTTTAAAAATTAAAAGAAATGTACTTTTTAGTAAAAAAAATAATTAAACATTTCAATTGCTTATAACAATTGGAATTTGCAATTTCTTGCAACTTAAACTATTTTTTTCGAAAAGATTGTCTCCTCAGCTTTAAAATGCTTTTTTAAAGATTTCTCTACGACAGATATAACCAGAGATATTAATTTTGAAATTGAACGAAACGCAGCGCGTAAGAGAAGCGAGACGGATAACAGGAAAATTTGGCTTCGCCGCTGCTAGCTCGCTTCGTGCCCACCGTAACGTGATACGTGAGACAAGAACGAAGCGATTGTTTGTCGGTCCTTGTCTGACTCATTCACCTTATTGATTTTCGGTATCATGGACATAGCACGGAAGAGAACCACAAAATCGTGGACATAGCACGGAAGAGGTCCACAAAATCGTGGACATTACCTACGGGATTCGTGGACATTGGATACGTAGTTCAATGTCCACATTTTATGGACATAGAGGCGCCACGGAATAAGGTGACAGCTAAAATGCGCCCATGACCGCTCTCATCCTTCTCTCTGGCAGTGGTGAAAAGTTGGCGTTCCGAAATTCTGGGGTGTGAAATACCCCATGTGCACAGTACGTATAATTTCATGAATAATTTCAACTTTTATTTTGTCGTTTTTTTTGGCTTATTAGTGCGTAAATAGTGTGAATAATAGTGGGAGAGAGCTTGTTTTTTTTCTTTCATGAATACATATATTTGTAATGTCTGCAGATGGCTTATAATTTGAGAAATCGCTCCATTCGAAAGCAGCTACAGGTGGTGGACGAAGAATCCAACGGCTTCGAAGATGCTGCATCCGACGATGAAGTCGACCACGTTAGCGATAATTTCTTTTATATTTGTATAATTTTACATTATTGTGTGTGATAATAACTCAAAAAGCTGCCAATAAAACGATTATTTTGAAAATAAACCCATATTTCTTATAATACTCAATACTCTCATTTTTTTTCAAAAACGCGTGATTTCATATAGCAAAATAAATATATTTTTTTCAACTCCGCTGTAAACTAATATTTTTCCTTGAAAGTGTAGTATTTCAAGAAAGTAATCCCGCAAAAATTATTAAAAAATATTAAAAATTATATTTTTTATGCATTTTTTAGTGAAAAAAGTCCATTTTTCGGTTTTTTTAGTTAACATATCATTTATAATTCTCTTATGTTGCAAAATATTAAGGAAACCTATTAGACCTTATTTTGGAAGCTTTGAACAATAGCCAGCAATTTTGTTTCAGTCAAAATAACGAATTGTACGTCTGTAATAAACGTTTTAAGTGACTGAGGTATGACATACCCCCTGTGCATAATACGTAATTTCGAAGAGGTGTGCACAACAAAGGTTAACAAGAGTTCCGCCTTTTTATATTAAAAAATTGAAATTAAAGAATTATTGTGCTAACTTCGCGACTCTAGCACATCTTCTCCTCTAAAGTACATACTAAAACATGTTAAATATTATCATTTTTGACAAAAGTTGCTGTTGGTTCTATTCGATTTCTACTCATATATACAATTTCATATATACAATTTTACAATAAATTTTAATCGATATTCCACCAATTTCTCAATATTCCTTCAATTAACCTTTTTTAAACAATTTTTGATGCAGACAATCATCAAAATGACACATTTTCACTAAGGGCCAGTTTTTCAATAGTCGTTTAAACTGAAATTTAGCTAAACTCACTCTTCATCTTTTTCTAAAGGGATAGTTAGAAAGAGACGAAGAGTGAGTTAACCTAAGATTAAAGTTAAACGATTATTAAAAAACTGGCCCTAAATGTTCTGGACGGGGGTATAAAAAATATATTGTTTAAAAATTTGTTAATTGGAGGAATAATGAGAAATTGGAAGAATATCGATCTGTGAAATTGCACATATGTATAAGTAGAACTCGAATAGAACTAACAGCAACTCTTGTCAAAAATGATAATATTCAACATGTTTTAGTACTTTAGAGGGAAAGATTATGTTGTGCTAGAATTGCGAAGTTAGCACGATATTTCTTCAATTTCAATTTTTTAATATAAAAAAGGCGGAACACTTTTTAATTGTTATCAGAAACTGTAGAACTATAGAAAGTGCTATTAAAACTTTTAGAATTTTTTGGAAATTTGTAGAATCTTGTGCCAACTTCACAGACGCCTGCTTAACCACCCCTCCCCCTTTCCAAAGAAGTCGATCTCTTGAACTCATTGTTCTTCCTTGTTCACCAATATTATATAGGTCTCGAATCATAAAAAGATTCTGCAGGTCCTTTATACTTATGGTCCTAAACCACTATATAGCGTGTGAGGATAGCGTACCTATTCATGGATTCAATGCTCTAAACTCTGAATGACAGTGTGCCCAAGCTTGCATCGCTTTCATTTCTTAATATATTCTAGGTGATATTCTTGAGAAGATTTTGACAAAGTTTGGTGATGTGACCATTTTTCAGGAACATTGTCAAAGAAAACCACAATCATCAAAAAGTGTCGATCAAATTCCTTGTAAATCGCTCCCGTTCAAAGTGTAATAATTCATAAATGATAAGATTTAAGATCATATATTATATATTCTTTCTTAGGAAATTATGAGACCCATATGGAGGAACAAAATTTCCCCCTAGTCTTCTTTAAATTTAAGGAGGGCCAAAAATGGCCCTTATTGCAACATTTTTTTTAGATTATTGTGCAAATTTTGATAAATGTTAATAAATATTTGCATAACTTATATCTAAATAGTATTTCAGCGAAACAGCAGCGTCAAGGCGAATTATCTTAACGGAATATTTGCAAAATTAAATTTAGAAAGAAATTGCGACATAATTGAAAATTATATTTAAGTTTTTTTACGTGTTACTCCTTATTACGTAGCATATTCCGTGTTTACTATAAGGTCGCCGTTAAATGACATCCTTTTTCGTATATAAAATATAAAATATGATAAACAGTGATATACATATATGTAACTGTTATGTATCGGTGTTTTCTGGGGTGATTTTGCTGCTAAATGTCGAAACAATTGTGCAAAATTTAAATCTAAAATTGAATTTATCAATTTTTGTGCAAATATGATTCAGAAATTTCCTGCCGGCAAAATTGCTGCGTTATAGCGAATTATCTTATTGTTAGTACAATATAATTGTGAAATTTCTCTCAATTGAATGATGTAATTATTGTACAATATTTGCGCAATTTTCTTATCAGGGAAGATTTTTAATACATTGAATAAAATCAAGAAAGGGAATTGGCATGAATTACTTGTAACACTGACAGAAAATCAGTAGGAAATATTAAGTTGCAGAAATCATATATATCCAATTATATTTTTTGGTAAATTTTTAGATCTCAAAATCAGAGTGTCTTAGATACCTGTGATATCGTGGTGGGTGTTGGCGGCAAGTATGATCCTTCCAGGCATCGATACGATCAATACATAAGGTAAAACAACATACTTTTTAATGTTACACCACTAAACAAAATCTCTCTGTTTTTGCTACACTGTTTTTATTATTTATTTTTGGTAAATCTCATTTAGTTCTTGAAGTTGCATTTTAATTATATTATAAAAACGCGTGCGTGAAAAACCGATCGTCTGAACGTCGTACATATTATAGCAACGGTATGATCTTCCCTTTTCTACGGCGGATTCTGGTGAGCTCACCACGCGGTCGATATAGAGTTAATCCGAAATTGAGATAAATCCATTATTTAGATATGTAAGCACTTTGCGTTTATATTTACTAATATTTATTGTGTTGCTCAATACCAATTTAATAACAATAATGTATGAGTTATGAGATAATAACGTTTACACGTAGAGTCACATCTGTTACGTTGTAATGTTCTTTGTAAGACTGATTATATATTGATTGCCCTATTAAACTGTTTAATGCAAACTATTTAAATAGTACACTGCGTTTCTCATTTAAATTTCAACAATTTTATTATTATTTTTTTGTATCAGAAAATCCCAGGAATCGGTGAGTACCGTTATGAAGAACCTAGGGTGCAATTGGACAGAAAAACTAAGCAGTGCGGGACTGATCTACTGCCATTTTGGTCGTGAGATATTGAGGAGTGTACTTTCGGACGTAACAGAGGACGGAGTCATTGATGAAATCTTTGAGATTATTTATGACACGCTAATCAAGGAAATCGATGCTGTAACTAACCATAAACAAATGTACGATGTGAAGCCATTGCAAGTGGACCTTGTGATGTTACATGCTGCGTAGTACGCTTCTCTAAAATTATTGCATCTACATTTGTTTCAGGTGTCGATCAAATACCGATTTAAGTGCGCGCGTTAGCAGACTTAATTGTCGGTGGTACAGCCAGAATATGAATTTGAATTTCGAAAAACAGTTTGAGAAAGCCATGGCTTTGGTTCGGGAGGAATTTTTGGAAATTGTGCGCAGCACCAAAAACATTTGGTTACCGGCAATAGACATCGTGCAACACGCTTTGGAGAATCGATTCAAAGTAAGGAAAACTCTTTCTCTATTTGTCTTTTCGTTTTGGATATATTTTCGATTATCGTTTAATTTAAAACATTCTTGTAAGGTTGATTCGAGCGGAGAGATAATAGCCTTGTCGCAATATGTACCGTATAAAGAGTATCTAATTGGTTTGGAAGAGAACATCAACGTGTCACCATTAATAAAATACGTCATTTTTGGGAATAAAAACTTATATTGGGTTGAGTGTATGCCAGGAACGCTGAAAAGTTCCGTGTACAAAATGTTATTGCCGAAAGCGTGGGGCGGTTTGCGCACTAATGCCCTTGTGGAAGCCTGTGGAATTGAAGGCGCCGTATTTGTGTCTGCCGGTCGGCACATCGGCGCTCACAAAACTAAGGACGGTGCAATGGCCATGGCGCGGAAAGCGCTCAAGATTGGGAAGACCATGCAAGGTGTAGAAAATGACGATGTCTAGACCATTGATTTTTTTTAGAATTCTTATGATGCTTATTGAATATTTTTTAAAAACATTTTTTTAATTAAATGCAACTTGATCGTGTACATTTCGTTCTTTCTACACACATTGAATTACAATATGAAAAAATCATTTCATCTTTTGAATTGTCGTGCATCAAACACTTTCGAATATATTCAATAAGAACATACCAAACTGCACACACGTTCCAGAAATTAGGTATTAAAAAAATGGCTTGTTCATTGCCAAAGTTTCCTTAAATCAGATCCATATCAAACATGGTACAAGTTTCTCTACATGTTCTTTTGCGATCGGGAAGAGAGCTTGATTTTATCGATACGCGGTTTCCAATGGTTGCTTAATTCGTCAATCAGCGCGCAGCGCGGCTGCTTGTAGACCGGGAACCAGCGACAAAAATCACGTATGATCGGTACCACGACGAAACTTTTTAGGACGATAGCCGGTGTCATGCGGAACACGAAAACTCAAGTATGGCGGCCTGCAGGTGTCGCCTTTGCGCAGCGTAATTTTTTGAATGTGTTAAAAAAACTGTGCCTTTTGGGGAATGGGCACCAATCTGATTCTTGTTTTATATTGTTTACTTGTGAGCAAAAGTATGCGGGCCGTATGCGCCATACCGATATCACGTCGAAAACAGTCCGCCATACTAATGAGAACGTATCGTTTTTTTGGATTTCGTACACTAAGCAAATTTTTTATGGAGAGCTAGATTTTAATTGTTTATCAACGAATATGAACATGCCATACCGTTTCGGCGTCTCTGAGTACTCGCCATACTGGCGCAAAGACGTCATTTTTTTCACCTCTCTTACGTGCTGCGTTCCGTTCAACTTCAAAAATTAATATCTCTGGTTATATTTGTCGTAGAGAAATCTTTAAAAAAGCATTTTAAAGCTACGGAGATAATATTTTTGAAAAAAAATGCAAATTCCAATTGTTATAAGCAATTGAAATGTTTAATTAATTTTTTCACTAAAAAGTACAATTTTTAAAATTTTTTAAATAATGCTATCTTATTCTCTACTTCATTGAAAGTACACATATTTTTTATTATATAAAGAAACGATGGATTTTATTTTTTATATAATTTTAATGACTGAGATGCCGTGCCGTGCTCGCGTCAATTGCTTATAACAATTGAAATGTGCAATTTCTTGTAACTTAAACTATTTTCTTCAAAAAGATTGTCTCCTTAGATTTAAATTGCTTTTATAAAAATCTCTCTACGACAAATATAACCAGAGATATTAATTTAAAGACTTCTTCATTTTTCACTAAACTTGTATTGCTTTAATTGCTTACAACTTTTGCACAAAAATATATATATTTTGGGCGAATAAAAAATACGTATCTGCTTATTTTATGTATATTTCATGTAAATAAAGTTTCACAATCAATTCAAAAAACACGAGGTTATTTTTCGTCCAATTTGACGTGGAATATTGCCCATATGTATAATAATAATTATAATACTTATATGTTGTACATAATACTTATTTTGTTTTGTTTATAAGATACAAAGTAGATAATCGTCTAGAATTATTGTATTTGACATATAGGTATGTATTTTTTGTATATATTTTATTCTGTTTTGCAAGTCCTGATCTGGTTAAAAAATTTTGCTTATGTCTTTGAATTATTCTTATTTATAATATTCTATTTACAATTAACATCATGTCTTATGTACGTCAAAAGCGCTTTGCATAAAGTTTGTGTCGCAGTCTCCAAAACTTCTTTCGTGTGAAAACCTATACTTATACGTAAAAAATTCTTTGCTTCACCTTTATATGAAAATCGAGCACCTGAAATTGCTGATACTTTATATTCCTTTATATATGTTGTACATAATACTTTTTTTGTTTTGTTTATAAGATACAAAGTAGATAATCGTCTAGAATTATTGTATTTGACATATAGGTATGTATTTTTTGTATATATTTTATTCTGTTTTGCAAGTCCTGATCTGGTTAAAAAATTTTGCTTATGTCTTTGAATTATTCTTATTTATAATATTCTATTTACAATTAACATCATGTCTTATGTACGTCAAAAGCGCTTTGCATAAAGTTTGTGTCGCAGTCTCCAAAACTTCTTTCGTGTGAAAGCCTATACTTATACGTAAAAAATTCTTTGCTTCACCTTTATATGAAAATCGAGCACCTGGAATCGCTGATACTTTATATTCCTTTTGACACCATTTGATGAATTTGGTAGCATCCACATCTTTAAAACAAGATAAATTTACAAAAAATAAAATACATTATTATAAGTAGGGGAGACCGGGGCTAACTCGACACGATTTTTTCAAAGGCAATTTTCAACAACTAATTGAAATTTTCAAGCGAATTCAATGGTACACATTTAAAGAGTGTTCTTTTAGGTACAAAATTGTATAAGGAAGTTTTGCTGTACGTCGCTTTGTTTTGCCCCCAGGAGAGGAAAAGTGACGCAAAGACAAATTTTCAAATTGAAAAATGCCGGGGCAAACTCGACACTTTGTCTAATCGATACAATTTGATCTGACTTATTTTTTTTATTGTCTGAAAATGAAATACGTTGTTTATCGTGTATTTAGAAAGTACAAAAATTCGGAATAAAGCAAAACAATCATTGGAAATAATGAGAAAAAAATTGTTGAACTTTCAATTATCTTCTTCTGAACTCATGTCTGAAAAACAATTAAAGCGGAGTCTACAATAAGAATTTAAGGCGTAAAATTTAAGTTTTAAGCCTTAAGGGGATCCTAAAGCGAAGGCCGAACTCCGACGATGTCGCTGTTTTACCGACAAAATTCTATATCTGTCCTTGTATAGACAATGATAATAGACAAGGATAGACAAGGTTATTGGTTATATTGCATTCATTACAATTAATCTTTTTTTGTAGGCTTTCATTCTTACTTTCAATTGCACGATATTGTTCTTACATGTTGTCCCTAGGTCATGCTGGTCTAATTTTGTGGATATTTATTGTGGAATTTTTGTACAAAGCAAATATTGTCGTCATGTATACCAAAAATTAACAAAAATATTAATTTTTTTTTGTTTTCGATATAAATTCGACCAGCATGACCTAGATTTTGATGCGTACTTTAATTCTAGACAAGAATTTTGCATTTCTATAAAGCCAATTAAAAGATATCCTCTAACAAAAAAAGCCGGTATTACAGACGGCTTTAGGATCCCCTTAAGCCGTAAGAAATTGACAAATCACAGTCGAATATGAGAAGAATACTCGACTGTGATTGTCAATTTCTTACGGTTTAAGGCTTAAAGCTTAAATTTTACGCCTTAAATTCTCATTGTAGACTCCGCTTAATGCAGGTAAACTCGCGATTGGCCATGCGTGTAAATTTGTCATGAGCCATAATAAACGAAAATTTGTCTTGACACCCTGAATATTTCTGCAGCATGTTTGATCTTCATTTTTTCCTTTTTACGGCAAGTACAGCTTCTTTCATTATTTCCTCATCTATCACTGGTCTTTTTCTATTGTATGTACAAACTATTTTGCTGCAAGCCAAAAGCAAATGACTTATTTACAACGCTTTATCGAAATAGATTAGTGTCGACTTTGCCCCGGTGGCGTGGTGTCGACTTTGCCCCAAACGTAGTTTTTCACTTTTGTCACTCCAAAAACATATAAATTTTGTAAATATGCAAAAACTATTATCGGATTCGTATAGAGCATCGAATTTTCCATCAATATAACTTAATGGTAGATTCGTAAGAGTAAAGCTCGATCAAAGAGTAGAAATTTTCGAGAGATCAGAAAAATTACTTTTCACCATCAAAAACGCTTATGTCGCATTAGAAGTTGCACCATAACTCAGAATGTCACCAAATTTCGTTGACAACACTGGCATATAAAGACGCATTTACCATAGGAAAGGCAAGTTTCTACGATAAATTTAAATAGGAAAAAAGCCTAGTGTCAAGTTTGCCCCGGTGTCGAGTTAGCCCCGGTCTCCCCTATATATGATAAAATATATCTAATTGAAAAAGAATACAATATTAAAATTGTAATATATAATTATTTTAGAATTTGGTAAATATACCGATCAGTGGAGCATCCCCCGATGACCTTGACCTTGACATATGTAATGTTGTCAAGGTCATGACCCTGAGTGACCTTCAAAAGTTTTTAGCCGGCGCTCGTTGTTTTTTAAAAAGTTATTAACAAAAAAAGTTTGACAAATATAGCAATTATTTTGAGTACTAAAAGACATGAAAGACTAATATGTATGTGGAAATAATACATGTATGAACAAAGGAATGTCATTTAAAGCAGTGAATCGTTGATATATTGAACAGTCTTTTTGTTAAAGCAGAGAATAGTTGGTATTGAAAAGTATGTATGTATATGTACAATTTTATGTGTTAGAAAGTATAAATATAAAGTATTCTCTGCTTTAAACATAATTGTACGATTATAATTGTGTATAAACTATCTTTAATTGAACAATTATAATCATACAATTATGGTTAAAGCAGAGAATACTTTATATTTATGCTTTCTAACACGTAAATTGTATATATACTTTTCTATACCAATTATTCTCTGCTTTAACAAAATGACTGTTCAATATATCAACGATTCACTGCTTTAAATAACTTTCCTTCATGTAACTTTTCATACATGTAATATTTCCACATACATATTAGTTGTTTATGTCTTTCAATACTCAAAATAACTGCTATATTTTTCAAACTTTTTTGTTTATAACTTTTTAATAAACAACAAGCGACGGCTAAAATCTTTTGAAGGTTACTCAGGGTCATGACCTTGACAACATATGTCATACATGTACTATTTCCACATACATATTAATCGTTTATGTCTTTTAGTACTCAAAATATCTGCTATATTTGTCAAACTTTTTTTGTTAATAACTTTTTAACAAACAACGAACGACGGCTAAAAACTTTTGAAGGTCACTCAGGGTCATGACCTTGACAACATATGTCAAGGTCAAGGTCATCGGGGGATGCTCCCTTGATCGGTATATTTACCTAGAATTTTATATTCGGATTTAATCACTCAATTATACTGTATCATAGGAATTGTATAGGAAAAAGATTCTTTATACCTGATGGAAGATGGATCCAAACGAAATAACCACCTCCTGGTCGTTGATATGAACACCAGTGTGGCAGAAATCGATCCAATGTCCTACAAAGTGTATCTAATCGTTCCTATAAATTGACATTTATTTTATTTTTATTTAGCTTTTATATTATATAATAGTTTAAAAAATATAAGAACAATATATTAATAATAGTTTAAAAAATATAAGAACAATATATTAATAATAGTTTAAAAAATATAAGAACAATATAAGAACAATATATTGTATTAAAATCAATAATTATAAAATTATGAGAGCATACACAATTTGTTTTTATAATTAAATATTAAAGATTTTGCTGTGCAATTATCACTGTTTTAAATTAATGATATACTTTTTGAAGGATAGAATATTTATAGTACAGAGATGATGTATAACATACCTTATAGATCTTTATAATCTTATCCAGATACTCATCTTCGAGATTTTCATGAAGCAAACTTGCAATTACTCCAGAAACATAATGATTAACTCCACCACCACTGCACATTATGCCCCTAAAAAAATTAAAAATGTTAAAAACATACAATAAAACGGTTACAATAATAAGTCACCAATTTTTCGCCAATTGATATAATGTACAATTGTACATAAAAGATTAATAATATTCAATGATTAACGTTATTTAGAGACTTTTATGTAAATTGTTGACTCACTAAATGGTTTTGCATAATTTACAATTTGTTTTTAATTAACAATTTTTAAAAGAAAAAGAAAGAAAATAAGGTCCCTTACGATGTCTTCACAATGTTCACAACACGCGGACTACATTCAATCCATCCAAAGCGAATCGCTGGTGAAAAGATTTTAGAGAAAGAACAGTTTGATACAATGTTCCCTCCTTTATAATTTGAATTTTTTGGGTCATCATAAGAAAATAAACGTCGTGGCGGAAATCCTTGCCCATAATAAAGCAAATTATACACATCATCGCAGACTATCACTATGGAATTGTTTCGTGCAATCTCTACTAAACGCTTGCATTGATCTACCGAAAAATAAAATTAACTAAATAATCTATGTTGTTAATGTATCTCAAAAAGTATATATTTTATCAAAATAAACAATATGATTTAGCTCTCGAGATATACAATCAATATTACATGAAGGGCAATTAAGAGCAGACGCCGATGATCAAGCGAAAAAATTATGTATTTCTTTAATTACAAGACATACGTTTCGGTCCTTGTATTGGACTCTTCTCAGTGTCAAAAAATATATAATTTTCGTCCACTCTTTTAAAAGTGTGACTGTAAGATAACAAAAATAGACGCAAATAAATTCGAAATAACCAACATAACGGTTAGGACGCATTTTTCAGCCTGCGTAACAAGTCAAAATAAACAATATGATTTAGCTCTCGAGATATACAATCAATATTACATAAAGGGCAATTAAGAGCAGACGCCGATGATCAAGCGAAATGTATGTCTTGTAATTAGAGAAATACATAATTTTTTTGCTTGATTATCGGCGTCTGCTCTTAATTGCCCTTCATGTAATATTGATTGTATATCTCGAGAGCTAAATCATATTGTTTATTTTGACTTGTTACGCAGGCTGAAAAATGCGTCCTAACCGTTATGTTAGTTGTTTCGAATTTATTCACGTCTATTTTGGTTATCTTACAGTCACACTTTTAAAAGAGTGGACGAAAATTATATATTTTTTGACACTGAGGAGAGTCCAATACAAGGACCGAAACGTATGTCTTGTAATTAGAGAAATACATAATTTTTTTGCTTGATTGTCGGCGTCTGCTCTTAATTGCCCTTCATGTAATATTGATTATATATTTTATTCTTTTATATATACACTTTAGATTTTTGTATTTTAAAAATATATATTTACAGCAAAATCCTGCTGTATGCAATATTCAAATTACCAGGCAACAATGTCATTCCGGTTGGATTATGAAAAATTGGTATTGTATAAAACATTGCCCAAAATATTTTCTGATCGTTTAAAAGAAAGTGGCCTTTTGTCTTCTCTTCAATTATTATTTTTTCAAGTGCATCTAGATCTACTGCATCATTCTTCATTGGCACTATATGAAATAATAACAATAATAATAAACACCTTTATAGTTAACATTTTTACATAGAATTCTTTATAAAATATCTGTAATATTATAAAAACATAGTCTTTATATTATATTATATTTTATTTTTGTAAATTTAATAGATGTAGACATTACTTTGTTTGTTTTAAAAATAAATAACAAATTTATAATATCATCTATACCTGTGACTATTCGCATTAATGGAAATTGTTTAAAAGCATCAAGAGCAATCATATAAGTAACTTCCTCTACAAAGATAATTCCGTTCGGAGAAAGTATGGTATTTAATAATAGTTGAAGACCGTGCGATGCTCCGCATGTCAATATTAGATGCTCTCTCATTACGGAATTGCCATACCGTTTGCTCAAAAACTTGGCTAACTCATCGCGACATTCCCAAAGACCCGCTGTGATACCGTATTGAAAGAGATAATATTTTCCTTCCTTTTCTTCTTCTTCCTACGGCAATATTTACTTTTATTAATAAGGATTGCAAAGTATATCAATAAATATTTTAGGATTTCTGGAATAGCGCATGAAATATTCCATGAATGCAAGCAACAAATATTAATTGTTCAATTATTTAAGTATTGTTGTTACATTTTAAAGTAATATAAAAAATATTATTTAAAAACTGTTTTTTATAAACATTTGCTCTTATCAAAGTATTTGTAAATTACTAATTACAATTAGCTTCAATTACACTTTTAACTTGATTGAATAAAATTGTATCTGCTATCAAATTCTGAAAAAATTATATATATTTTTTTTACTTGTAGAAGTAACTTTCTTTTAGCTTTTATGACTCCATTTTTTATAGGTTATAATAATAATTATTATTAATATTAGTTGTAGTTACGTTGCTTACGCGATTTAACAAATGCAGCGGACATACATACAAAATACAAAGTTAAAAATAAAAATGATTTGTAATAGCTTATTTTTAAATATTATTATGATAATAAATTGTTTTTAAAGATAATAATTTATAAAAATACAAAAAGTTATTAAGAATATGTATCAATTGTTTAAGTATTTTGTCTGTCAAACGCAAGGACAAATGCAATATTAAAATATTTAATATTTACCAGTCTATGTCGCGTGGATCTATTCAGCATTTCTGCACAATGTTTTAATAGGTCAGGACCAGGTGCTCCGACTGACAAGTTTACGGCTTTTTCATTGTAGACATTAAATATTGGGTCACCATCGAACAAGTGTCTCAAATGTGGATCATGAACAGTATCCATGTCAATTGTTCACGTTGTGTAATCTGTCTTGAATTCTGTAAATAAATTACATTGCGTAGGCTATTAATAGAAATTATTTTATTTTACAAACAAAATGTAAAATAGTTTACAAATTATGATTCTGACAAAATTGATTTTTTAATCATAGTCATGAATATTTTTAATTATTGTTTATAATATTTAACATAATATTTAATGTAATCAATATTTAAATCGTAAAAAACAATAAAAAATTTAGTATAATTTATCGATTTAATACATCAATATTATGCGATGCTTAATGCAAAGGAATGAGTAAGCTTTTTTCTAAAAAAATATTTATTGTCAATATCAGCAACTTTATAGATAACGCATTGCATCATTCAGATAGATAAAACGATAAAACGTGAAATATGAGTAGACATATATCTTGTATCAACGTATGACAATTGTAATTATTAGTATTATTAGGTACTTTATTAGCAATAAGTATTCAGCAATAAGTATTCAAATCTATAAAGCCTCTAATAAATGCCATGTTTAGTAGTTATCATGGAAAATCAAAACTTCAATTAATCGTTAATGTAATCTCTCATGTATGTCTAATGAATGTCTATAGGACCATATTTCGTACGTCCATTTGATTTCTATTTAATTAATTAATAATTATTAGGCGTAACTACTACGTAAATAATTTCGGAGTTTACATGGAGCTACATGGGTATTTTATATATACATTTATTGACAAAAGCTAAGAGAAGCAATTAATTAAAAATTGTTAAATAGGTATATAGTATTTTACTTACTCGTTTGTGTATAATCCTAAGCACAAGAAATTATTTATTTTATACAATAAAAAATAAATTTTTATTCTTACAATAATATTACAGTCCGTTATATAGTATATAAAAAAATAAATAAAATATGTTTATGTTCGCAACAAGTTTAAAATTAACACGATATTAAATGCTGTAAAAATACTAGTATATATTGTAAAATATAGACTATATACTGATTATATTTATGTAGATTGATAATTGATAGTAAGTATATTGATTGATATCTAATATAATATTTTTCAATATTTAATTAACAACACACTATTATTTAATTAGAATAATTAAAGTGTGAAACGTAATTCAACAATAGTAAATTCTGACTAAAAATTATAAATTTTAATTTTTGCAAACTTTTGAAAAATTATTGTAACGGTTCCATCCAGTCTCTTGATATCATTTGTCATGTACAGGAGATAGCACTTTTGAAAGCGTGAAACAGTGTTCTTTGATGCTTCTGTAAACCGTGAGTGCATTTCCAGAGACTTTTTGTTAGTCATATAAGAAATATCGGTCTCATAATTTATATAATTTTAGAATCTTATACTTTCATCTTGAATTTGACAATCTTCTTGACACTTTTGTATCCTAATTTAACTTAGTTCTTCCTCGCCGTCAAACGAGTAAAGGACTCCATGATTTCGATTGACCAATTAATTCTATGCCGGACTTCAAACACTAATATATTTATACATCTTTTCACATCGTTTACTGTTTAACGCTCTCATGTTAATGCAACTCCTTTGGATTTTTGTAGTTTGCCATCGACTTTATATGTAGATTAAATTTCACGGCGTAATTGTTAAGTTAACTATTATGTAACCTAGCTATTCTGTTTTTTTTTTAATTTTTAATTTTTAATTTTTTATTCATGGCTGAAGAAGACCCTGTATTGGTCGAAACGTTCCTACTTATGTATCCATGAGATATTGAACTTTTATTAATTTAAGATCCATTTTTGCTTGTTTATTGGTCTTGATATCGTCTTGTTAATTTTTACATATTTTTCCACCACTTTTAATTAATTAATAACAAATTCCTTTAAAAAAATTAACACAATATCAAATACTATAAAATACAACAGTAAATAGGTATTATCAAATATATTATAATAATATTTATTGTTTTTATGTAGATTGATAGTATATTGATTAATAATTTATATAATATACTTTCCAACACTGAACATCACTTTAATAATACTAAATTCTGATTGACAATATTTTGCATATAATTTTTCACCATTTTTAATTAATTAACAACAAATTCCTTTTATGAATATTTTTAGAAAATATTATATTTAAGGTTTTATAAATTAAATAAGTTTTATTAATTTATAATTATATTTTTTTCATCTAATATTAAAATTATGACAAAAAATATAATTACATAAACATTTTTAAAAATATTACAAAATTGTTTGAATATATCAAAGTTTATTTAAGAATTTAAATAATACACAAAACTTGATTTTAAATAAATTATATCTATGGATTTAGATATGTAATTTTGTCATATACAATAAATATAGTAGATATCTAATGGACTTTTATAATGGATTTTCTATAGATATTTATCATAAACGTAACATGACTATTAGACATTTTTCATGAAAATAAATGTCTCATGAAGCTATATGAAAGTTCTTGACGTTTAATAG
Organism: Leptothorax acervorum; assembly: GCA_035220615.1. NCBI lineage: Eukaryota > Metazoa > Arthropoda > Insecta > Hymenoptera > Formicidae > Leptothorax > Leptothorax acervorum. The sequence continues at coordinate 84,952 of JASTWQ010000137.1, read as the reverse complement.
GCATTATGTGTGGATACTCTTTTGTGTAAAAAATTTTAAAACTGCAAAATTGTATATATATATATATATACATATATATACATATACTTTAAAAGTATTAAATATGTTCACTTCTGTGTACCTACGGTGCACGGACACTGAACTTCCTTATGTAATTTGTTGAATTTGATTTGATTTGATTTATAGGTTTTTCTCACAAGTTAAACATAACGATACGCAGTACGTTTTATCGGTCCCTACGTTTTATCATTCACGTTGAAGGAAGACCGAGATTATGAACGTGAAAATGTGTACTAAGAATATTTCAGGCACGAATATCATCCGCGTCATGCGATTACTCACGAGAGACTAACAAACGTGAGTCACGAAAAATACATCGGAACTGCAGATGTAAGGGACTACAGACTTTCTATATACTAATTAGACTGCTTACTTCGCCGTCTCTTTTATGCTAAAGATAAGGGAAACCATTTCATGTATCACATACTCGCACATATATAGATCTTATGGACAGTCATTATTCGGTGATAACTTTAGATCACGAGATACATTCACGGATAGTGCGCATCATGTGCATAGTGGCACATGCAATGGCAACTCGGTTTCACTTCTGTCTCTTTATCACATGTGAAATAATCACAGTAAGCAGTTTGGTTAGTATACAGAAGTCTGTGCTTATATGTATCCTCGTGCCTTTCCGTACAATTCCGTACAGTTCCGTACACTTGCATCTTACATCAGCATTAAACGACATTAAATGTAAGTATTTCTTTTTCATGTATTAGCGATATAATATATGAATATTGAGATATTAAATATCAATTTCGTACATCTGAATAAGTTTTTCAAATTAAGCAAATTTATATATTTTTGCTTATATAATAATATTGTGAATAAATTGAGAAACTATCGTATAAAAGAGATAATAATAAAATTTGATTTGACTTAATATATCTTTTTTTAACACTAGAACTACCGGAGATTTCATCTATATTTAGATTATCTACATTATTTTTACTAAAGAAATCTTAGAAAAAAAGGAAAATAGAAAAAAAATTAATAAAGTTAATCATCTATGTAATTTCAATAAAAGTCAGGAAAAATTTTAGAAATTAAAATGTTTTAAAAATGAGTAATAAATTATTAAAAAATGTTAAATGATTTATTTTGACCCCTTTGGTATTTTAGTGTTAAAGAATGAAACATAAATGTAAGAAATATTACATGTGATTTGATATGAAATATTTGAGACACATATATTATAAGAATAAAAAAAAAAAAAAAATACGTGTGGCCTCTACGCGCGGCAGAAGTAAAACTTCTTAGCTGTGAGGAATAGGATAGTATCTCGTTTACAGTATCTCAATTAAAGCCTGTGTAATTCAGAAATCAAATTTTAATAATTATAAATTAAAGCCGATGCAATTTGCAAGTAAAAATTGATTTGTGAATTAAAGCGTATATAAGTCACAAGTCAAATTTTAATTATAAATTAAAGCCGATGCAATTCACAAATAAAAATTGATTTGTGAATTAAAGCCTATATAATTCACAAATCAAATTTTAATTATAAAAGTAAAGTTTCAGGTTATGAGAAAAAATTGCCCATATATAATTACATATAAATGTAACAGTTGGCAACTGTTAACCTGAAACTTCACTTTTATAATTAAAATTTGATTTGTGAATTATATAGGCTTTAATTCACAAATCAATTTTTATTTGTGAATTGCATTGGCTTTAATTTATAATTAAAATTTGATTTCTGAATTACATAGGCTTTAATTCAGGTACTATAAACGAGATACTATCCTATTCCTCACAGAGTCACAGCTAAGAAGTTTTACTTCTGCCGCGCGTGGAGGCCACACGTATTTGTTTTTTAAATAACACATTTACTTATATTTCAATTCTGAACAAACTAAAAAACAAATTTTTGCCATGGTTTTGGTGCTATTTAGAATCTTATATTTTTATAAATCTTTCCCGTGCTTCAAGTTTGTTCGTGCGCGATTTAGAGTTTTATTTGCAACGAGGATCGCCAGTATCGCTCAGAAAGAGCGAGGTATCCAGGTACAGAACATAAAAGTTATAATGATATAATTAGGATATCATCATTACTTTATTTGTCAATTAAAAGTCACTGATAAAAAGTGACGTAAAAATGATCTAAAAATAAAAAAATAAAAAAAGAAATTGTACACTATATATAATAAAGATAAAAGCGTCTTTTGGTTTCCAAAATATTTACATGTTTTAATATATTTTTGTAAATAGTAATTAAAATATGTGACTTTATTATGACCGATTCTTGAGATTCTTTTGAATGGTTGTGAGGAATTTGAACACACTGAGATTGTAGCTTTGCAAAAGATTTTCGTGAAAGTTTTTTTTTACTTCTGTTTTTTATTATTGTGTGACATTAGGCAAATACATTAAGAAAATACATGCTACGCAATAACAATAAAAAGGTAAGTTTTTAAACTTGTTTTATTATAAAGTAATTTCTTTCTTTTAGCCAAGTTACATAAAAATAGTAGTTTTAGCTCAAAGTTTAAATTTTCTTCAGTACGTTATAAAAAACTATTTATAATGTACTGAAGAGACAAATTGAACTTGAGTTAAAACGTTTAAAAATTTTATGTAACTCATCTAAATAAATGAATTATATTATTATTTAATATTATATTAAATATTATAAATTTGTACAAGTATATTTAGTGCTGACTCTTGTTAACTTTACATTAATTTATTAATTATTTTATATACAAATATTAAGTATTTTTAGTTCAAACCTTGTCTAAACTAATTTTTTATCTACTAATACAAATAAATTTCATATCTTTTCCATATTTTGTTATGGAATAAAGTAATTAAAATTGTAATTTGAAAGTTTTCCTTTATAATGTACTTTTGTATAGACATTTTATTTTTAGTTGGAAAAACTGAAAAAAATTTGATTATTTATTTACTTTTTTATAAAAAGAAATCTCATATATTCTACTTATTTTAAACTATATTTATGAATAATGTAGATATTATAAAATACAGAAATAACATTTTTTAAAAATACTTCTTCCAAGTATCGAAGTATGTAATATTCTTTCTTCAAAAATCTTTGTTTCTATTGATTAAGGATTATAAGTATTTTTCCATCACACACACACACAGAAAGAGAAAGAGAGAGAGAGAGAGAGAGACTATTTTTTATGATACTATTTTGTGATGATAAGTAATTTTACTTATGTGTACTGATAAGAATTTGTTTCTGTCAAGTGTAATTTTTAAGATGCAATTATATCTATAGATACAATATCCAATTTTATGCTTTCTTTTTCACCTTTTTGACATCTTTTACAAATAAATTATAATTTTGTGATCTACCTGGGAAAGGCTGGCGGAAACGAGAAAGTACATGACAACGAAAGTGACAGTTTGGAGCGAGAGACTTTCGTGACAGACAAGAAGGACAAATTATGTTGTCGTTTGTTGACAAAATACTTGGAAGAAGTCGGAGAGAGAACGAGAGATGTATAAGAGTCGGAGACTTAAAGGCGAGATTTGATTTAATGAACGTTTCTTTGTTCTTAGCACCTTTCATTCCGATCATGATACACCGGTTTGAGTCAGAATTATATGTACCTAATTCGTTGAATCCGAGTTCAGAACGCCCGTGACCACCAGTCAACCTGTGTCTTGCTCCTCGGTCCAACGGAACGGCGGAATTGATTACATTAACGATCAAGTTATCGTTAAATTTAGCGGATTCGACACTGTCTGATTTAAGGCAAAGAGTTTATATCGCAAACTTTAATTCGCTGAGTTTATCTCGCACGCTTTTATTTCGCACTCTTAACTCTCAATTTACTCCGATTTTAACGATTTTAACTTTCACGTTCTCACTCGCAAGTTCTCGCACCGGAGACAAAGACTCGTCTGTCTATCGAGCATCCGAAAAATCCACTCAGGGAGGGAGTTGTGCGGTGCCATGATTGGCGAACGCTTCCGAAAACATGTCATACGCTCCGAAAAGAACGCGCTATGAAGCACTGGGCAAGGACATGAAAATTTGATATGTGTATTACACAGGCTTTAATTCACAAAACAATTTTTATTATTTTTATTTGTGAATTGCATCGGCTTTAATTTATAGTTAAAATTTGATTTGTTAATTAATTACACAGGCTTTAATTCAGATACCATAAACTTTTTGTGACGGACTTTCGTGACAGACTTTCGTGACGCGCCCGCACCGATTCACTCCCATTAGAAGTTTGAACTTTTCGTGACGGACTTTTGTGACGAACTTTCGTGACGCGTCCGCACCGAATCACTCTCATTAGAAGTTTCAACTTTTTGCGACGGGCTTTCGTGACGGACTTTCGTGACGCGCCCGCACCGAATCACTCCCATTAGAAGTTTCAACTTTCCGTGACGGACTTTCGTGACGGACTTTAGTGACAGACTTTCGTGACGCGCCCGCACCGAATCACTCCCATTAGAAGTTTGAACTTTTCGTGACGGGCTTTCGTGACGGACTTTCGTGACGCGTCCGCACCGAATCACTCCCATTAGAAGTTTCAACTTTTCGTGACGGACTTTCGTGACGGACTTTTGTGACAGACTTTTGTGACGCGCCCGCACCGAATCACTCCCATTAAAAGTTTGAACTTTTTGTGGCGGGCTTTCGTGACGGACTTTCGTGACGCGCCCGCAGCGAATCACTCCCATTAGAAGTTTCAACTTTTCGTGACGGACTTTTGTGACAGACTTTCGTGACGCGCCCGCACCGAATCACTCCCATTAGAAGTTTCAACTTTTTGTGCGGACTTCCGTGACGGACTTTCGTGACGGACTTCCGTGACGGACTTCCGTGACGGACTTCCGTGACGGACTTCCGTTACAGACTTCCGTGACGCTTCCGTTTCGAATCACCCCCCGCGCCTAAAGAAGTTTCACTTCAAAAAGGATGGAATAAATAAAGCATTTGATAAAGCAAAGAACTAATCTTATAATCATTATTTTAGACGTTTTGGTATGCAAATTGTGTCTTTTGTAAGAATAAAATTTGTGCGTAGAAGAATTCTTAGAATCTAATAAGGAAAGTATTATCTATACGTATATTATATGCTAAGTTTGAAAATGCGCACGTAATATTTTCTTCTTGTACCTACATTTTTCTTTATGCGTATATTGAGACATTGCATAGTAAACATGCGTTTGGAAAAATATTGTTGAGAAGTGTTCGTAATTTGCATAACGTAAAATTATTTAGATTTAAAAAAAAATGACAAACAGTAGGAATATAATAAAAATGATATAAAAAGATAAATAATATAAAGATCTATAAGTTCTATGTTCACAACCGAATGGTAAGTACAACTTAATTCTCGCAAATTACATAACATTCAATTACACTGTACAATTTTTAATTAATACCTCACAATCAGTTGCAGTTCAATTGATATACATATGTATATGTCGCAGGCTTATTGCAAAATCAGTCTTTTTGCAAAAAGGCTAGCCTCTTTGCGAAATGCCGGCATTTTGCGAGAGCATTTGATCGTTTCTTTAATAAGACTAACGTATTTTAGACTTTTTGCAAAGTGCCTAGACTAGCACCAGCCCATGTGTGCCAAAAAGCCTAAAGTGCGTTCAGTCTTATTGGGAAACGATCAGTGCTTCGCAAAATGCCGGCCTTTCGCAAAGAAGCTAGTCTTTTTGCAAAAGAGCTGATTTTGCAATAAGCCTGCGACATATACATATACAAACCGTTAAGATATAAATTGTTACGAGCGGACAAATTATATTTAAATTATATTTGAAATAAGAGGAATGAAAACATCAGTAATATCAGTTATCGATTATTGATCCGATTTCTGATGATACCAGGCGACGTAGTTGCTGGGTCGCGGGACTCACGGGCATAGAATTACACCCTGAGACAATACCTTTCTCCTCCACAAAGATATGTACGAAGTGGAGAGAAGCTCGCGCGGGGGGTTCTCACCACTTGGGTATAAATAAAGCGTTAAAAAGTGTCGCGGCGCTCTTAGTTTTGCTCCTTCGGGCTTTGATCTTACTCTTGCCCATAATTCAGTGAATCTTTACTTTGAGCGGCTTTCTTATTACAAGTCAATTTGTTGCGACATCTCGTATAAACACTTGTAGAACGAGACCGTCTCACAATAAAGGGCATTATTTTTAAAGGGTAAATCCTGAATTTATTTTGCTAAAATTTACCAACCCTAAGAAACACCTATCCAGACCTGTCGCTGCCAAGGCGTGTGGCAACAGGGTGCTCCACCTTTAACTGTCGCTGCCAAGGCGAGTGGCAACATTTATTCAAACTCCATCTTTAACTGTCGCTGCCAAGGCGAGTGGCAACAGTTATTCTAATTCCTATGCCTAAGAAAGGAGGGAGAAGAATCCAAATTAAAAAGATTAAACATCAAATCAAGTCAGCGATTCAATCCAACCAGGATCCTTTCCCGTTTTTCCTAAAATTAAAAGAACTCGAAACCGGAATTCGAGGTAATACAATTCATCAAGTTCCAAGTTACAAGGTCATCCCTATTGATTTCAAAGTTGAATACCCAAATTTTGATTCGATAAATAAATCTGATTCTCGTTATAAGGTTTACAAAATACAATTTTTTTTTGGCCCAGATTAATTACACAGCCTAGTCCAAATCCCGGGTAAAGTACTTGAATGTATTGACCCAAAAACGGACTCGTAAAATTCTCTTTAACCAGTTCGTGACAAAATCAATACAAAGGAAATGGCCATACGGTCCAAGCTGTGTTTTAAGTCCGACAAATAATCTGCGCGCAGTTTAATATGTTGAAAAATACGCGTATTAAATACATATTGAAAATAATATTGAGCTGCCTAAGATTCAAGCTTGGACCGTATGGCCATTTCCTTTGTATTGATTTATATCTTAACGGTCTTAACATATATTGTTTATTCACGTCGCCTGAGAAAAACGTTCAAATTATTGTTATCCGGTTATTGCGATAAATATTACCACATGCCCCGGTAGTCGAATTGGTAAGACGCCCGAACGGAATGCGGGAGATTCCAGGTTCGAACCCTGGCTGGGGTAATATTTTTCGCAATAAGTTCTTTACAGTGATTTTAATATTAAATCGATATCGATTTAATTAGGAAAGGGAGAGGGAATTTCTAATGTTCCAACAATAGCTGTGTTTTAAGTCCGACAAATAATCGGCGCGCAGTTTAATATGTTGAAAAATACGCGTATTAAATACATATTAAAAATAATATTGAGCTGCCTAAGATCCAAGCTTGGACCGTATGGCCATTTCCTTTGTATCTTTTTAATAATATTTGGCCCTAATCCACTGTCTACTAAAAATTTTAGATTTTCCACAAAATTTGAGCTATTTAATTTTACCGATGGAACATCATCAATGTGAGCTATGTTTACTGTTAGGTATCTTATTCTGATTCCCCCGTTACTACTCGCGTGGAGCGAATTTTGGTATTTCCCGGGGTCGACCCTGTCCTCGCGGAAATCTGTTCGTTTCCCTGATTTTGAGAATTTTCACGGAGACTATTATTATATATACGCTTACGACATTTTTCTAGCATGTGTCCGGATTTCTTACAATATCTGCATATTATTGTTGCGTTTTGATTTAATGTCAAATTTTGTTGTGTGCCCGAAGTTGTTGGTTGTTTAAAGTTGTTTTTATTATTAGCATTGTTATTAGTATTATTCTGTGAAAACTCGGATGTACCTTGATTCACGTTCTTATTATTTCCCTGAAATTTATTAATTTGCCAGCATCGATCTGCCGTGTGGCCTTTCTTATGACAGTACTGACAAATTATAGTTTCGGCTTCTATTTGCCGTGTCAAAGCTCGTTTCTCACCGGTTACATTCTCCGCAAGCACAACGTTCCTTATCATTTTTACAGTCTCTAATTCTTTTTCAGCATTAATCGCGCGACTCTCAACTTCTTCGAATGTTCCTTCCTTCGATATTATAATTTCTCTATTCAGACCGCGTAAGAAACTCGTTTTTAAATGACTTTCAATTAAATTTCGAAACTCTGGGCTTATCTGTCCCGATTCTCTTCTTTGTACATCAAGTATTCGTTTCCCTAATTCCCGAATGCGATTTGCATACGCGACTACCTTTTCATTCTTTTTTTATATATAAATAAGCTAACCGTCCCTGGGCTTCATAAACCGTTTCCCTAGGTCCATATTTTGTTCTTAAAAATTCTACTAATTCTTGCATTTTATTAAAAGTCTTCCCGAGAATTGATCTGTGTGCATCCCCCTTTAATTTGTTTCGTACTGCCCGAACCAGGTTTATTTCTTGCGTTGGTGTGATCATGCTGAGTGCTTCTTCGCAACCCTCGACAAAATATACAAAAGGAATATTTTCTCCATCAAAATTCGGCACTGCTTCTAATGCGTCTCTAATTGAAAAATGCAAATAATTACCTAATGTTCCTTCATTTATGATTGCCATTCCTGAATTTAGTGGTCGTTTTGATTTGGCGACTGCTGTAGTTGTTGAATTATTTGTTGTCGCTGAGCCAAGACCCTTCGTAACTCGTCGACGTCCATTTCTCTTGAACTGGTCCCCGTTGTTTCTTCTGTTGTTTCGGGAGGTGGCGTACGCATCATCTTGATTCTTTATTCACTTTCTGTTACCGTTTTTTTTTTTTTTTACACAACTTTTAGTTGTGTAACGGGGGAATCAGAATCAGATACCTACCAAAAGTCCTATTTTTCTAACAGCAATGTGGTTTATAAATTCGATTGTAAGAACTGCAATGCCTCTTATGTCGGTCAGACGAAAAGACAATTACAGACTAGATTGATAGAACACGAGAATAATATTAGACTAGAAAAATCCAAACATTCGGTTGTGTCAAAACATATTACAGAGTTCAATCATTCGTTCGATTGGGACAACACCCGCATTTTAGAATTTGAGCCTAATTACCAGAAAAGAATTATTGCGGAAATGATTCATATTAAAGAACAGCCTAACGGTATAAATTTAAACAAAGACACCGAATTATTGGACGAGGTCTATTTTGATGTTTTAAACTTGTTGTCTTAATTGTTTTTTTAATAACAATGACGATTGGTTACTGTGCCCTTGCGATGCGAATACTTCCACAGTCAGCGTTAATTTCTTGCGACGAACACACGCGTTTATAAGATAGAGAGAATTTGTTCTTATTTCTGTTATTTGACGGCTTATGTGAGTCCTCTTTTTGATTAAATCCAGCGGTTTACTTCTTTCTTTCGGGATTCTTAAGTAATAATAATCTTTCATATTTAGTTGTCACTAAGTTGTTCTACGACAGAGAAGAGTTTCCATTTATCACACTCTTTGTCTCCATGGACACACATGGGTCGCGAATTGAAGTATGCAGCCAAATTTGTTTTGTAATTTGACCAATGTGCTACAATGTTACTCTCTGACTACATTTGACTATTTGTCCATATTTATGGGTGAGAACTACTTCGACGTTAATTGTATAAATATGCAAGATTTGTAAATGTTTTCTTTGTTTAATGGTTCTGAAGAAGGCCAAATTAGGCCGAAACGTTAACATGATTGTATATGTTTGAATATTAAACGTTAATTTAACATCCTTTAATTGCTCGAATATTGGCCGTTTTTTATTTATTAGCTGTATAATTAGGGTATTCAACTTCAAAATCAAAAGGGATGAGGTTGTAGGGTGAAACTTCTTGAATTGAATAACCTTGAATTCCCGTTTCAAATTCTTTTAATTTTAGGAAAAACGGGAAGAAATTCTGGTCGGATTGAATTGCTTGTTTGATTTGGTATTTAATTCTTTTGATTTAAATTCTTCTGCCTCCTTTCTTAAGCATAGGAGTTTGAATAAGTTTGAATAATTGTTGCCACACTTTTGGCAGCGACAGTTTTTTAATGGAGTTCTCTGTTGCCACACACCTTGTCAGCGACAGATCTGGATAGTTTTCTTGGGAATGGTTAAGTGTTTTGGCAGATAGAATTCGGAACTTAATCTTTAAAATTACCTTTATTGCAAGTCGCTCTCGTTCTACAAGTGTTTAATTTCAAAACGAGTTTTTTGCAACAAATTAGTTGGTAATAAGAAAAGCGTACTAGTCAAGACCCAGAGCGAAATAGTTAATGATTGCGAATGAGCTTATGAGTGAATCCGCAATATTGACCTGAGAGCAAATAACTATGACCCAAGTGCGAAAGAGCGAAAGAGCGAAAGAGCACCGCGACATTTTTAACGCCTATTTAGGTATACTCAAGTGGCGAGAACCTCCGCGCGAGCTTCTCTCCACTTCGTACATATCTTACAAGGGAACGGTCGGAGTGTCCCTCACCGATTTGGATGAGCTTTGGATATGTTGTAGAGCATCAAAAAATATTAGACTCCTATTTTTTTTGGGGGGGGGGTTTATCTTGACGTTTAAGGGTTGAAACAACCCCTTGAAAATAACGGATTTTATAATTTTTAGCGAATATCTTCGAAAATATAAGGCTTATGAAAAAGAGTTTTATACAAAAGGTTTATGGTTTTCTATGCTCTTTACAATGGCGTAATTACATTTTTCAAATATGTTAAATTTTTTAATTTAACCACACCCATCTATTATTTTTGTAAAATATAACAATTTTTTCAACGCAAAAATTTAAGAGCATCGAATTCTAAAAATACATCCATGTATATTTTTATTATGATACCACTATTCGATTTTTGGAAAGACGAGATGATATGTGGTATAGGCGTCGCGCTGTAGGTAGGTGTTGCGTTATTTCTGTTCAGTTGCGCTGTACGCTTAATAATTTTTATTTGTGCATATTTTCTCATACTACAATATATACTATATACTACGACATAATATGCGATGAAAGTCCAAGCAGAGCGAAGAAGTCCAAAAGATATCACGTCATCCGAAGTTTAACCCTCGGAGAACACACAGGATCAATTTGACCCTTACCTCGAGTTTTATCATAATATCTTGAAAACATTTTAAAAATGTAAATTTTTAGCCAGAAATATTAAAAATAAAAAAAATAAAATTTTTGTCGTAAATTATTTTTTTCAAAAATATAATTTTTTTTTGAATTTTTTTAAATATGTAAATAATTCCAACGGCACTTTTTATTTATATCAATTGATTTAACAATGTTCCAAGTACATCTGCAAATTTTTTCAAGCTGATCGCACTCGTCAATTTAAAATGGTGGACGATCAAAGTGTGTGTAGGGTCAGATTGACCCAGAGTGTTCTCCGTGAATAAAAAAATAGGTGTGTTCTTCGAGGGTTAAATAGCGTGTGCGCAAAACAGTGTTATAAATACGCGTCGAAGTAAATCAACAACAAAAGTTCACGCATTTGAATATCATTTGCTCGTGTCATAATTCCGGAAAGCAAGCATTTCAGATCATAAGTTTGAAGTGTAAAGAACTGTTTGTTGTACGCTGTCGTTTTGTGAACATGCAAGTGCATTTTTATTGTTAACTTTTATTGGTTTTTTACGCTTATTACTTTTTCCTTTGATATTGAATATTTAATATAATTTTTTATTCAGCTCTTATTCAATTCTTTGCCAGTCTTGCCAGTGACTATATAATCTTTTTTGCTCATAAAATGTCATGATTGTAAGCACCTACTAAAATTATTTTTAGTTAATAAAGTTAATTTTTTTAATTTGTTTCAAATTTCAGATTACCTCCTTGTCGAGTATCAGAATATTTCAATATTTTGTACTGCTGTCTCTCATATCACACACGCATTTCCTCTGCTTGGACTTTCATCGCATATTATGTCGTAGTATATAGTATATATTGTAGTATGAGAAAATATGCACAAATAGAAATTATTAAGCGTACAGCGCAACTGAACAGAAATAACGCAACACCTACCTACAGCGCGACGCCTATACCACATATCATCTTGTCTTCCCAAAAATCGAATAGTGGTATCATAATAAAAATATACATGGATGTATTTGGCACTCGATGCTCTTAAATTTTTGCGTGGAAAAAATTGTTATATTTTACAAAAATAATAGGTGGGTGTGGGGTTAAATTAAAAAATTTGACATATTTGAAAAATGTAATTACGCCATTGTAAAGAGCATAAAAAACCATAAACCTTTTGTATAAAACTCTTTTTTATACGCCTTATATTTTCGAAGATATTCGCTAAAAATTATAAAATCCGTTATTTTCAAGGGGTTGTTTCAACCCTTAAACGTCGAGATAAGCCCCAAAAAAAAATAGGAGTCTAATATTTTTTGATGCTCTACAACATATCAAAAGCCCATCCAAATCGGTGAGGGACACTTCCGACCGTTCCCTTGCTAGTGGAGGAGGAAGGTATTGTCTCAGGGTGTAATTCTATGCCCGTGAGGCCCGCGGCCCCGGCAACAGCGTCGCCTGGTACCGTCAGAAATCGGATCAATAATCAATAACTGATAATTTCATTCTGGCTATTTAAAAGATTTAAAAATATAATTTGTTCGCTCGTAACAACATACGTATATGTATAAGACCAAATGTGCGACAGTGGGAAAAATGGAAATACATTTTTATTCAACAAAAGTCACGTGTCCTCCCTCGGCGAGTAATGCGCCGCGATGAATGATATTAAGCGACGTTACCGTGTCGCGACGCCAAGCACATAAAAAATTGGCTTGTGACTGACTGAGTTGTTGCCTAATTCAGGGGCATATGACCAAGGCGCTATCAAGTAGCTTTACCATAATATTTATCTTATGCGTGCTTTTGATGAAAATATCTCGGAAACGAAAGCTCTAATGTAAAATCTAACGAATTTTTTTATTTATAACGTTAATGCGAGTTTTCGATTACGACTAGTCCGAAAAAGATTGCTGCAGTCAATCCTGAGACCTCAAAATTTCAACCGCAAAAAGTGATTTTTTTTCGCTGGTGGTTTCTAATGCAGACTCACGTGTATGTACGTACATTTGCACGCTCACGCAAAACAAGTTTATCTTTTAATGCACGTTCGCAGCTCACGACATATCAAACCATGTTTGCACTTCTCACGACCGAGCATGTCAGAATGCCGTGTGACACAGGTGCGACTAGGGTTGCCATCTCTCCGGGTTTGACCCAAACATTCCGGGTTTTAAAGGCTCATTTTGTTGCACTTTGTTATTATAAAAAATATAATGAATTAATTATTTATAAATTAATTTTATGGAATTATTATTTGATGTTGTTTATACACAAAGTATAAATAAACACTCACAAATTTAAATAATAAAATAGTTTTATTAACATTTAAATTTATATCTATACTTATATAAATATAATAATAATCTATAAAATTAATAATAATCTTGGAAAAATTTATTGTCCTAAGATGTAAGAAATTATATTTTCAAAAGATTAATATACATTGTTCCAAGATATAAGAAATTACAATGTTACAAGAAAAATGGACATAGTAATTATTATTACATCGTTGCTAGAAAAATACACAAAATTATAAAAATTTGTTTAGTAAACATTTAAAATATAAAAAAGGAAAACGGAAAGTATATACCTACTTTTACTGAAAAAATTTATAACATAAACTAACGTTATATAAATTTTACACAAAATAAACGGAAAATTTTGTGTAAAAAGTCAATATATATTGAATTCGTAACATATCCTTCCTTTGTGTTGTGTCACACATGCAAAGTGAATAATTACTCGTTATTACTGTCAATCTGTTTTAGCCCTCTCTTTTGTTTGCGTGAGTTATTGGGGCGCGTGCTCGTTGACAAATTTCTTTCGGAATCCGCAACAATGCTGCCTATTGATATTAAATTGGTCGTTCTGCATTTATATCAAGAGACACGGTAGTGTCTCGCGCCAAGTACGCGCGGAGCGAGACAGCCGTGGCTCTATATACGCGACGCGACGAGTTGCGAGTACCCGAGATTTTTAGATCTGGATAACCAGTGAACGGATCAAGTTCTAACTAGGCTTATCGTAAAGCTTGGACCAAATTTATATAAGAAAAGTGTTTTTATTTTTCCGCTACGTGCCCTACGAGCGGAGATATTACGATGCATAGGATAAAGTGTGAAATTTTCAATTAAGATACGTCATCGTCGTCCCCCAGATCGTGACTTTTACACTCTCGCCACGGCGCGCCGTGGCGCCACGGGTAGCGCGTCACTTTCACAATCTTGACGTTAATGGCGCTATTTTCCATTTTAGAGCAACAAAGTGTCGCCAGCGGTGCACTTGGTGTACTGAGTGCAGTCGCACCTCCGGCGCCCCGCGGCCCGGCGGTGTATGACAGCGCGGAGCGAGATAACCTACGCGGCTGGATCGACTCGGGCTTTGCGCGATTCGGGAGTGTGTGTGTAGTAAAAAACGTTCAAGTCCGGCTCGCCGATAAATAAATAAATCGCGTTCGCGAGAGAGAGCGAGAGAGCGATATTGCCAGTCTCGAGCGTCTCCATGACAACGAAAGAGACAGCATGTTTATGTGCAGTGACGTGACTGACATATGTACGTTAGTTGGTGCGCGAGGCTGCGTTTACATTTATCGTAATGTTAAGTTCCTTACGACGATTGTAACGCTCGACAGCTATCGTAACCTCATTATATGAGTTGACTCAACTTGAACTCGGAAGATTGTGACACTTGTCTAGCGTTACAACAGTATAACCTAACATGTCAGCCTTCTCGACGCGCGAAGAAAAGTGTGTTTATAGTTAGATATATTAACATAGATATATTGTTTACGACAGCTTAATTCTTTGCTTACGATCACGATTGCAGCGTTACGATGGATCGTAAGCTCATTACGACGATCGTAACGTTCGTCGTGACAGTTATCGTATGAATTATTAAGGTGCGTCTACATCTATTGTAACGCTGCGATCGTGTCGTAAGCAAAGAAGCTTTCGTAAACAATAGCGTGGGTGAGATGTTACGAGACGGGCTCGGCGTCCGACGAGCCAAATTTCGGGACTATTCGGGAGTGTGTGTGTGGTGAAAAACGTTTTGAGTCCGGCTCGCGAATCAAACGGTACATGTTATGTGCCGCTTTAGACGTCCGCGTCGTCGAGAAATATTCCGTCCGCGTCGTCGCGTCCGAACACTCCGAACGAAGTGCAGTGCTGGAGTGACAGGGTTCGCGCCTTGCGGATGGCTGGTTGGCTGGTTCCTGGGATACACCCTGTGCGAGGGTCGCGAGGTTATATCTATCGTACGTATTGCTCTTTCTCGCGGTCACGCTCGCGTTCCCCGCTCGCGTTCTCTCTCTCTCTCTCTCTCTCTCTCTCTCTCTCTCTCTCTCTCTCTCTCTCTCTCTCTCTCTCTCTCTCTCTCTCTCTTTTTCTCTAATAATGACTATCAAATATATATGATAAAATTAAGTCTAAATATTTTTTGTATTATATTTTGTATATAACACAAAAATTATATCTGACAGTGACATCCTTAATTAAATGTGCAGTGTAGTTTGTATTATAAATTATTAATTGCCTTATTTTGTTAACAAACTTTACTATACATATATTATCTACTATGACATTCTGCCAATAGCATCGTACATGCCAAATTCTGTATCAAATCTGTTTTTCTTTCGACAAAATTTATTTATAGCAAACACTGCATAATGCAGTGCATAATGCATAATGCTCTCGACAAATTTGACTTTGCCTAATATATTCATATTTTGTGTCTTAATTTTTTTAATGATTTATAAATTTATACAAACTACACTGCACATTTAAGGATGTCAAACTCTCAGATATAATTCTTGTAAGTTATAATACAAAAAATATTTACATTTGATTTTATCAGACATAAATGTCGATGTCGATAAACATTATGGCGTTTGATGTATCTATAAAAAAAAAGGAGTGATATCCGTACAAAATTACCTTTTACAAAAAGGTAAAAAAAAGACGCCAAGCACGCGTGGTGTACCTTGAAAAAATCGAAGTAGTTATCTTTGTACCTCGAAAAAATCCAAGTAATAGCTTTACTTTAAAAAAACCAAAGTAATATATTTACCTTGAAAAAATCGAAGTAATATATTTATCACAAAAAAAAGAAATGATATCTTTAAATTATGCGCCAATTAAATATATATTATATCAAAAAATAACTATTGTTCTTTTAAAAAATGTATTCCCATTAAAGTAAAAAAATTAATATAAAATGTGAAAAATTTTAGTGAAAAAAACTTGGCGCTGCCAAATTTTGAAATATTTGAAAGCAATAAATAACTAATTTAAAATATTAAATTAATAATTACAATGTGAATTTAGAGACTTTCACACATTAATTTAAAGTACTTTTTCCATTTATAGAAATTGTTTCATTAATGTATATTATTATGTTTAGCAGCGCCAACTTTTTTTCACTAAAATTTTTCACATTTTATATTAATTTTTTCACTTTAATGGGAATACATTTTTTAAAAGAACAATAGTTATTTTTTGATATAATATATATTTAATTGGCGCATAATTTAAAGATATCATTTCTTTTTTTTGTGATAAATATATTACTTCGATTTTTTCAAGGTAAATATATTACTTTGGTTTTTTTAAAGTAAAGCTATTACTTGGATTTTTTCGAGGTACAAAGATAACTACTTCGATTTTTTCAAGGTTATATATACAATGATTAAACAAGAAAAATTAGTCGGTTTTTTAAATGTTACAGTTACGCATACTACAAAACTATACATCAGGATGTTGAAGAAAGGTGGTACCAAATTTTAGGAGTATCATTCTCGTGAAAACAAACCGAAAAGTCTTAATAAACATTACTCCAAAAGTCATGCATTTATTTTCGAATTATAAAGCATTCTATGTATTCTCTGATCGTGTTTCACAAGTATGCATTTTATAACATATATCTACACGCGAGCGTTCGTATACTCGTTCTTTACGATCGAGCTTCTATAATAAAATTGACCAATAATGAACATCGTCGAACTTTTGGAAGATATTCCTCTTCACGTAGAAAACAAATGTAGTTTATGCACGATAGTGTCCCTGCGCATTTCTTCATGATTAAATTTTTAGACAACATTTAAGCAATTGTTTTCAAGAAAAATTGATAGGACGTGGCGATCCAGTTGCTAAGCATGCCTCGCTTACCGGATTTAAATCCGTTAGACTTTAATTTATGGGCACATTTAAAGAGTATATCGTAATAAGCTACATCAGTTGGCACATTAAATGAACTAATACAGAAAATTAAAAACTTTTGTTAACAAATATAAAATAAATCCGGAATATTTGAACGTGTTCGAACTTTAATGAGAAAATGTGCCGAATTTTGTGTTAAAATGAACGGAATTAAGATACATCGAACATCTGCTGTTAAAAATGCTTTATAACTCAGAAAATAAATGGTTTTTGGAGTAGTGGTTACTTTTCGGTTTGTTTTTACAAGTATACATACTACATACTTCTAAAATTTGGTACCACCTTTTTTCAACACCCTGTATAGACAAATTATCATTCCTAGATTTAAATAGTTATCAAATATCATCAATGCATGACATAATTTTATATTCGTATTATTGAAATTATCGTTAAAAATTCTTATACATTAAGATAATTTCTCAAATTTAATGTTATTGTTGGGAAGAGAAACATAATGCTGCGTAGAATAAATTAATTGCATGATGTTAAAAGCAGATCGAATACTTACTCATCAACAGCGCCTTTTTGTTCTCTTCTTTGTTCAAGCGATGCCTGATGCAGTTCCACGAATGGAGGTAATGTTGAACTCTATTGTTTTGACATAACGATATTGAAATTTCCCTCAAAAACCGTTGATTCTAAAGTTCTCGGAACATTTCTATGCATTCATATACGGCATGATTAAAAATAAAACATGCGATAGACGTTTTAATTATGATAGTATTTAAAATATTATAGCAGTGTACATTACTAAAATGTTTAACAAAAATATTATTCAAAAAGTAATGGTATATTTCGCCAATAATTGAGTAACGAGAAAATATATATTAATTCCGACAACGATGGGCTAGCTAAAGGATGTTAATTAGAATTTAGAATTTATCGCGAAAAATATTGCCCCAGCTAGGGTTTAAACCTGGAACCTCTCGCTCTCCGTACAGGCGTCGTCCCAATTCGACCACTGATGCATGTGGTAATATTTATTGCAATAACAAATATACACATATTATTTTGCTCCAACATTAGAAAATAAATATTATTTTTATGCTATGATTAAAAATTAAAGAAGATAAAATAATTATTTAAAGTATTAAAGTTATAAATCATTTTTGTGCAAAAAGTTGATATTTTAATTAATAGTAAGATGTTACATAAGATGTATTTTAACAGTAAAATTTTGTTAAATTTTATGTATGATATACCTAAGCGAATAATTACTCATGAAATGCGGCTGTTTCTTTTCTCGTTTGTTGAGATAATTGAATGGGCAAATAAGATGATTCTTGAGCTTGATGTTCTATAATGAGCGACTTTTCATCTTCCACTGACTTTAAAATTCTTTCTACAACTCTGCATTAAAATGTGATGTAATTAAAAATAGAAATGGTAGAATAATTTTCAAAATATTATACAGTTGTAAATTATCTACATGTAGAAAAGTAAAAACTTAACAAATAAGATATTATTATATTGTATAAGCAAAACGAATAATTACTCATAAATTGCGGCTGTTTCTTTTTTCTTTTGTACAGATGACAGAATAGGAAATCCAGATGATTTCTTATTTTGACGTTCTGCAGAGAGATCTACTATATCATAACCCGTTAAATTTTAAGGGCTTGGTCTGTATTGAAATAAGGTGTAACTAAAAATTGAATTATTTAAAATGTTGTCGTTGTAAATTATTCTTGTAGAAAAAGGTAATATTTTAATAATAAGATATCATTATGTTGTATGAGTAAAACAAATAATTACTAATAAATTGCGGCTGTTTCTTTTCTCGTTTGTTCAAATAATTGAAGGGACAAATCAAGCGGTTCCTGACTTTGACGTTCTGCAGAGGGATCCATAATATAATTCGTTAAGCTTGAAGTACTAGGTCTGCATTGAAATGTGGTATGATTAAAAATAAATAAGAAAGAGTAATAATTTGAAAAAAAGTGTTGTAAAATATCTTTATACAAAAAAGTCAAAACGTAACAAGTGAACCATTACCTACATTGTATGATATAATTAAGCAAAACAAATAATAATTACTCATCAAGTGCACCTCCTTCTTCACTCCTTTTTTCACATGATTGAACGTGCAAACCATGTGGTTCTTGACTATGATATTCTGCAGAGGAATCCATACCATTACCCATTGAACTTGAAGTGGTCTGCATTAAAATGTGGTGTAAATAAAGATGTATAAAAATAATTATTTTTTAATATTACAATTGTACTCATTTTTTGTACTTGATGCAATTATATACTTATATAGATTGTGATTCGTAATGGAGTGAAGATTTGTATAAAAGAAAGGGTTGGAGAAAGAAAGAGAAAGTGATAGGGAGAGAATATTTTAATAATATAATATATATCTTAAATTTCTGTAATACTAATTTTAAACAAAATAAATATTTAAAATAAATTTATACTTATAATAATTTTTTATACGTATATAGTTTATAACGAAGTTGCCTTGATGATTAAACTATAGATGGCC
The DNA here is from genome assembly GCA_035220615.1 of Leptothorax acervorum. Taxonomy (NCBI): domain Eukaryota; kingdom Metazoa; phylum Arthropoda; class Insecta; order Hymenoptera; family Formicidae; genus Leptothorax; species Leptothorax acervorum. The sequence continues at coordinate 65,258 of JASTWQ010000137.1, read as the reverse complement.
AAACGTATTTTCATACAGTCGGCTACAGCTGCAAATCAAGACGGTTGAAAACTATAGAATGTTTTTACGAAAGATTGTAAAATAAATTAGAATAAATTAATTTAGTTATTATATATGCAATAATAATCTTAAGAGTAACAATTAATAAAGTATAAATATCACTATACAGACATTTGCAAAGACCAACGGCGTACTTTTATTTATTATATAGAAACGTTGATTATTATCGACCAATAAAAATTCTTAATAATTAATCTTAAATTTCTCAACTGATAAAAAATTAAACAATAAATTAAAGGGCACAGAGCCGACACAGGATGTTTGTGTGCAATCGATTTACTAACAAAAGAATATTACAAACGTTTCGGCCCTTAGTATGGCCATCCTTAGTGTAATAAGTACAATAATCAAAATCACATCGCAAACGCATAAAACGCAATCTAATATTTCGTAAATAACAAATTCTATCCTACATATTTGTTTATAGTCGATATTATTTTATGTCGGAGTAAGAAGTAAAAGTAAACTGATGTGTTCGCGAGGCCTATGGTGTTCATATAATGTTGTGGTCTAAGCACTGAGCAGATAGGTAGACGTATGACTAGTGATTCTGAGCAGATAGGTAGACGTATGACTAGTGATTCACTAGCCATACGTCTACCTATCTGCTCAGTGCCTAGACCACAACATTATATGAACACCATAGGCCTCGCGAACACATCAGTTTACTTTTACTTCTTGACTCCGACATAAAATAATATCAACTATAAACAAATATGTAAGATAGAATTCGTTATTTACAAAATATTAGATTGCGTTTTGTGCGTTTGCGATGTGATTTTGATTATTGTACTTATTACACTAAGAATGGCCATACTAAGGGCCGAAACGTTTGTAATATTCTTTTGTTAGTAAATCTATTACACACGAACATCCTGTGTCGGCTCTGTGCCCTTTAATTTATTGTTTGATTCTTAATAATTATTTGTTATCTACATAATGACTATTGGCAGATTTAAGTTGTCCTATATATACAAATTTTATTAAATAATCCTCTTTAATTTGAATCCACTTAAAAACTAGACATTTTATATATTTGACTCAAATTTTTGCAATAATAATGTCAAATAAATATCTAATCTAAATTGCTGAATTATATACGTCTATGATAGATAAAGGATCGTGAATATGATTAATTCGATTTTTTTTCAAACTATATGCAAAATAATTGTAAAATTATAGTTATAACGATTAGAAAAAAGACGTATTTTATATGACCAAAGTTGTAAATAACAATTATATGTATGTCCTGAGGAAAGCTCTTTTTGCTGAATTTCTTTAGCTGTTGATTATTTTATTATTACATTTATTTCATAAACATTAATATTTTAATAACTTCTTAAATGTATACTTACTTCTGTTAACTCTGGTTTATTAAGGGGTCGTCTCACTGTGAACGCTCGAAAAATTCGCTATTTTTATAAATTTTTTTTTGGCAATACCAATGCAGATAATTGAATGAATGTTTTTAGTACTTATTAGGCATGCTTTAAACAACAAAACATATTTTTTGTAGAATTTTTAGTCAAGTTTATTTAATGGAAAATACAACAATGCGAACAAGTAAAAAAAAAAAGGTTGGTCCACGGCGGACATTGTAACTCCTTTTATAATCATCTGAAACAAAAAAACCAAAAAGATTCTTGATTAGTATGAGTGTCGCTATAGCATGAACCTCCAGAAATAATTTATGTTTAAAAATGAAAAAATGGTGGAGGTTTAAAGAAAAAACTTGAATAAAATTATTCAAGTTTTTTCTTTAAACCTCCACCATTTTTTCATTTTCAAACATAAATTATTTCTGGAGGTTCATGCGACACTCATACTAATCAAGAATCTTTTTGGTTTTTTTGTTTCAGATGATTATAAAAGGAGTTACAATGTCCGCCGTGGACCAACCTTTTTTTTTTTACTTGTTCGCATTGTTGTATTTTCCATTAAATAAACTTGACTAAAAATTCTACAAAAAATATGTTTTGTTGTTTAAAGCATGCCTAATAAGTACTAAAAACATTCATTCAATTATCTGCATTGGTATTGCCAAAAAAAAATTCATAAAAATAGCGAATTTTTCGAGCGTTTACAGTGAGACGACCCCTTAAGTCAGGATATATTTTCAAATGTCATATTAAGACCAATCATATTTGACATAAGATATTATTCTACCACATTTATTACATTTTGCCTTATATTTTGGTAAGTCCGAGTAATATTGTCGTAGGTTGTCAGGTATCGTGCGGTTTATATCGGGAAACACGTCATGTAGCTTTATATGTAAGTGTGTTCTCAAATTTGCTACAACTGTCTGTTGATAGGATGATCGAATTTCTTCTCCACAAATCCTGCACTTGGCGAGCAAGCGTTCTAATCGTTCGAAATAATTCCAGTTTGCTGCGTGTTGCTTGTTTCGGCAATTCCATTATATTTGTTCTGTATTGCAGAATAATGTTTAATATGAATACATATAAGAACTAAACATTTTATGCATCTTGATTCTAATTTTTGCCATATTAGACAAATGTCTGACAAACAAATACCTAATTTAACAATAAATCCTTAAGGACTCTCGAAAATTCAAATACAATATAATTGGCCATGAGAGTCAAACGCGGTACTTGGTGCGTATTTTTTAATCATAACTGATTAAATTTCGAGATACAAGATCCGATATTTCGTAAGTTTCCAACATATTAACTGCGCGCTGATTATTTGTCGGACTTTAAACACAGCTATCATTGGAACATCAAAAATTCCCTGTCTCTTCCCTAATTAAATCAATATCGATTTAATATTAAAATCACTGTAAAAGAACTTATTGCGAAAAATATTACCCCAGCCGGGGCTCGAACCTGGAATCTCCCGCATTCCGTTCGGGCGTCTTAACCAATTCGACTACCGGGGCATGAGGTAATATTTATCGCAATAACCGGATAATAATAATTTGAACGTCTTTCTCAGGCGACGTGAATAAACAATAAATCCTTGACTCTCGAAAATTCAAATACAGTACCTAATTTAAATTTCTTAATTGTACACGTCTATGATCGATAAAAGAACGTAAATATGACGAAAATCGTAGGTATATTTTCAATTTATATGAAAAATAATTGTAAAATTATAGTTATAACAATTAAAAAAAGGCACTTTATTACTAAATAACAATTCCTTAAAAAGGACAATTATTTTAATTTTAATTACTGTAAAGCAGTAAAGAAGATAATTGTTTTAATTTTTATTACTGTTTAGTAGTAAAGAGGATAAACCTATATTATTTCAAAATTATTTATTCCTAATTCTGTATACTTCAGAAATAATTATCTCTAGAACGGAGCGTTTGCGGCCATACCTCCAGAGGAAATTTTTTTTGTTTTGAGATCTTAAATTCATATTTCAAGTTTGTCCGGTTTAATCCGGAACACCCTGTATATATGTAATTTTAAATATATATTATGAGTTATATATTTTTACAAGCTTATCTTGTGTATTGAAATTGTATTATTACGAAATAATTTTATGCAATAATTTTTTCATTTGTAGATAATTATCAGAAATTAAAATATAAATGCTGATAATATACAGGGTGTTCCAACGAAAAGTATCCACCCTTTATATCTCAAAATTATAAAAAATCGCGAAATACGTGTTTGATCACTTCGAGGGGCAACTCATTTAAAAGGGTTGGGAAAGTTGTCCCTCCAAGGGGATGCCCCAGGGGAGCCTCAACTAAAAATTTTTAAATGGAACCCCCTGTATTGTAGTACATCGTTTGAAAAAACATAAAATAAGAAAAATTTTGGCGCAAACCAGAAGTCGATAACTTGAGCCGTTCGGCAGTTATTTAGGGTCAAATTTCAAAGAAGCCAATTTTTGACTCTAAATAACTTTCGAACGGGTCAACGTATCGACCTCTGGTTTGCGCAAAAATTTTTCTTATTTTATGCCCTTTCAATCAATATACTACAATATAGGGGGTTTCATTTAAAATTTTCGAGTTGAGGTTCCCCTGGGACACCCCCTTGGGGAGACAACTTACCCAACCCTTTTAAGGGGTTACATACACCTAGAAGGCCGAAAAACAGGCCTTAATTTTGACATTTTATTACTGCTAAACGGGTAGTGGGAATTAAATGAAATTTGGTGTAATTATGGATTTATGTTTTAACAATATAAAAATATTTTTTTTTATTAAGAAATGGTGACGGAAAGAAAAAATATGGCCACCGGCACACATCAAGGTTTGAAAAAAAACGCATTTTGCGGTGGACACTGTCCCGCCTAAACGATCCATCTGAAACAAAAAAACAAAATGGTGTTTTTAAGCTAACAGTAGTGGTTTGTCGGTGACGATCGCCGATTGTCGATTTTGTCGTTTGTTACAAAATGGCAACGAGTTGAAATTGAAATTTAAAAATATATTTTTCGCCATTTGTAACAACTGTATTACTTTTCGTGGATATAAGGTAAAGCGAGTTAATTTGAATAGTCCTGTATCATTTTTCACAATAAATAACTAATGAAAAATTAATTAATAAAAATCAGCATACATCCGCGCGATTTAGCGACTACTGACTAGGTACTCCAATGAATGTTCCACGCGGTTCTTCTATATTTTGTTTAAAATATACACGATAATCTCTTAAATATCCCTGACAATACAAAAATAATTTTTTAATAATAAAAGCTCAAAAGGCCTTCGTTTAGCTCGAGGTGCTCCATATATATACATAATAAAAATTCTTAATGGAATTTTTTGCTTCTGCGTTTTTCCTGCGGACTGAATGGAGAACTTTCAGATATTGACTTTCAATAAGTTATTCTTTTTTTTATTGTTAAAGAACTCAGAAATTGTTGTCGTATTTTTACTTTCTGGCTCAAAACGCATAAGAGCAACTGCTAGAAATCTTTTAATTAATATATGCAAGTATGCACAAGCATTTCGGATTAAAAAGGGGCCCCTTCCGAACTTTTTATTCTCAACAAGAATACTTTTTTCATCATCAAGGATATAATAGAAAGAAACTATTGTATATTTTAATTTACATAGGTACATAAGAATGCTTGGAAAAAACTACTGTGTATGTTTTCAATCTTTGGAAAAAAGCTGATGTATGTATATTGTAGTTAAAAGAGAAAATGTTGAAATCAGAAAATTACGCCGCGCTAAATAAAAAGAGGAAATATGATAAACATTTTAAATGATTAAAAATTTTTAAATAATACAAAATTTAAAAATGTAATTGTGTAAAAAACATATTTAATTGTAAAAACTTGACGCTGCTAGATCTGGAAATATAATAAAGTAGGTAATTATGTAACAAATATTGTGTTTTTAATTTAGACTTTAACTTAACACACACATGTATCGCATACACGCTCATCATATTTATTTTTTTATAAAATACGTGGGATGCCACGTATTTTAACCGAAGAGTAATGTACGACTTGTATTCGCCTTTTTTTTGTAAGTAACTAATTGATCTTCGATGTTATTTTGCGTTATCGGATTATTGCATATGTGTTGCTCCGAATACTTGTTCAGGTATCTTTCGAATTTGGGAGTTCCGTTTTGATACACGAAGTGACATGGCGATTTTTCTTTCCTCTTGGCCTATTAACCGAGGAGAAGACCGTTCGGAGGATGCCTGGGTTTGCTTCGGAGCATACACTCGCTTTTCCAGCATTCGAGAGACGACGGTCATGCAGCTAAGATTTTATTATTGACCACGATTATTGTTGACTACGTTAGGGACAGCGAGTCATTGCGTTTGACGTCATTATGTAGATTTAATATTTGACACGTTATTTTATATTCACGCTGAAGATGACCCCAAGAAAGGGTCGAAACGTTCGTGACTTCGTTTATTAATAATTATTTTGCGCATTATCTACGGCGCCTGGCTCCAATTGCCTTTTGTTCATTATTTATTATTTTTTTATTTTTACCGCAGCAGCGCCAAGTTTTTTAAATTAATAAATGTTGCTTCCTCATAGAGGAAGCTTTGTTTTCGTAAAAAAAAAAGAAGTCAGATGACGATGACAACGACGATCATGACTTACTTAATAATTTCGATATCTGGACTTTATAGATTATTATATCTCTCTTTATAGAGCATGTAGAATAAAAATAAAGATACTTTTGTTACATAATTTGAATTTGCTCTATCGAATAAGTCTACGATCGATCCAGGCGTTACTGTTGTGAGATTCGAGAATCTCAGCTAACTCTCATTGTCAGCTCATCTCGCGTAAAAATACAGTGATACACAGTCGGCCTCACTGCGCGTGAACTTGGCGCGAGACACGACCGTGTCTTTTGATAACGTTAATCGTTGCATAACACCCCGATATTGCAACACCATTGTGCCATCCGCCATTAACGTCGAAGGCATTGTTGCGCCGCGCCGGCCGCTTGTTTTTGCCTTGAGCATTCTTCGGCAGAGCTATAATTTAAATGCTGAAACTTTAATAGAATTCCATCGCGATGAGCGAATCGCGAATAAACAAGGATGAAAAGAGAGCGACGATTTTTCGAAAGAAGTCTCGAGTAGACGGCTCGCGAACCGCTATTATCAATAATGTGACAAATTGAACGAGGTGAAAGATAAGCAGTACTTATAATTAGTGCTAGAAATACAAAAATATAAACAGAAATAATTGTACATATACACATGTATATAGATGTCTAAATTTAAATGCAACCGTATCTTTATAGGATGTTATCCGTTTGAGAAGAGTTATCCTGCTCGTTTACGAATCAATCGGTCAACTTTTAAGTCGGCACTGTCGGCAGGTACAACGATATGTTATACGAGGCTGGTTAAGAGAGCAACGGAACGTCGCGCGGCAACATTGACCTGATTAAAAAATGATAAGAAATAGAGAATACTCTCCCCCCCCCCCCCCCCCCCCAATCTTTCTCTCTCTCTTTCGCGCGCGCTACATTCGTGTTCTATCTCGCAGGACTGAAACTAGGCTAATGCAAGGTCCTTGCTGACGTTCGCGCGATACATATGGGGAGTTTCTTAACAATCTTTCTTTACCAAAAGAAGAAAAATGCCGCGGTTACTCGGGTATGCTCGTAAACAGGGAAATATGAGCGGCGATTGAAAGAATCAGGAGACGAAAGACGTGCTAAAGAATCGACAGTATTAAAAAGACATAGCGCTTCACACACGAGTGTAGACTGTAGCGTTCTAATTATAGCCAAGAGAGACCTCTCCGGCGAATCGCGTTGCCATATGGTCATGGAGCACGTTCGGGCAGAGCGTAAAGGGTTAAACAAACAGGCTTCGAGTCCAGCGTGGCGCTTCCCGTGGCCGATTGGCATTCAGCGAGGATCGGCCAGTCCACCGGCCATTAATTGCCCATTATATCGTAACGTGGGTGGGCCGCAGAGTGCAGTATCCACTCCGCTTCTTCCTCCCGTCCTTCCTTCTGTCCGACGTCCTCGTCGAAATAGCGATGGGGACGATTCCGACACTCGGGCGAGGTGCCATGTCGATGTCATCGCCTGAACGAGCCAATTCCCAAATCCTTTCCATTCCCGTGAGAGAGAGAGATCCCTCCCGTTGAAGAAGAACAATCCTATCCTCTCCTCGAGCATGCCTACTAGGATCTACAAGTATGTCGTCGGCCTCGTACGAAGTCTCCGTTCTCCTCCGCTCGTATTTTCGACCGACGAAAACCTGTTTCCGGCTCGGCATAGTTTCATCGGCCGACGTTCTCTCAAGGCTCATCCCGGACATGCAGACGCCGCGCCGCCGGCTCGGGCCCATCGCTAGTCGCATAAATATATAGCCACGTACGGAGCAGGCATGGATTTAATGGAACGGTGGAGCGGCCGACCGCACCGCACCGCGCCTCGCCGTTGTCATCCATCGCGTGTATATATTTGTGTTCCAGCGGCCGCGCACTCACGTGACACTCGGATAGATTTGCGTCAATGGTGACCTCCGCACGCTCGCTCCGCGGCCAACGCATACCACGTCGCCTGCCCGCCAGCCCGCCTGCCTGCTTGCCTGCCTGCGTGCCTGCCTGCTCGCGTCCATGCTGATAGCTGCTACGTGCGTACGCCGTACACACGCTTGCTTACAGCCGCGAGCGTGCGGCGTGGGACCGGTGGGACCGAAGATGAATTGCGAGAGAGCGGCAGCCGGTGGCAGGCGGAGTGGGATAGGTCCCTTTTTCGACTGTCGCAAATTTCCCCCGAGGTTTATATCCTCTGCATAAGCGCACGCACGCGAGACTGGAAACTGCGCATCCGGTGCCGCCGGCGTATCCGCTGCGTATGTACATACACGCAGCTCCAGCCGTATCGCGCGACAATCCGCGCGATCGCCGTTCGTCGACCCGAGAATGCGGTCGTTCGAAAATTTCCACGCTTATATACCAATAACTGTCCGAACTATCCGTTTATCCGGCAAGCGGCGCGTTCATTACCGGCTCGTTCGCGCCTCTCTCACAACAATTAATTCGCGCGTTTTCAAACGCCGAGTTTCGAGAGCGCGGCCGGTTTCGCTTATCGCCGCTTTGGCCGATTGCGAATGCCCACGCGGAACGGAGACGAGAGAGAGAGAGAGACGAGTGAATAATGTCGAGAAAAATAAGGAAAAATAGTAAGCATCGACGTCAATGGATGTAATTATACCGACAATGTGTGGAATGCTGCCATTTATTCCGCAACCCATGTGATAGACGCGTCGCTTGCGTGCACGCGGTATCGAAAGTCGCGGTATCGGAGGCGACAGAATTGGAATTGACACCGCCTTATCGATTGTATCCATATGTATTACGTATCTATAAATAATATCGTAAATAACACGTTGCCGCTGTCCGCTCCCGACGCGTTTGTTATATTCTCGATCGAGTGACCGTTAATAATATCTTTATAGTCTCGAGGACTCGCTCGATTGGCTACAGGACGACAAAGTAGACATAGATGCAAACAGACTCGAGGTTCCGAAACCTGTTTCCGTCTACCGAGCTTTATTTTCAAAACATCATCAAAGCAACGATCCACGAGAGCCTCGACAGCATTAAATTGCTAATCGCGCGCGCAAAAACGTTAACGCGTATAAGAATAACGATAGACGCACTCGAAATCGACTTGTATGGTGACTTGGACAATCGGTCGGGGAAAGCATAAGAATATATGTGATTTAAGAATCTGAGAATCCGATGTGTTTCGATCTAGACCCACTAACAGTCCCATCTTAAAGCGGAAACGCCGATATCTCGTGAGAGGAAGCACTTTATCGCGTGTTGCACGTCAGTTTTCCGTCACGTCGGGATTTAGATAAAACGGGAGGAAGGCGAAGGCAGGAAAAAAGATAAATTCATCGTGTGCATCGCGATGCGATAAAGCGACTATCGAAACGACTAGGAATTGCCGCGTACGTGCTTCACGGTTGGCCGCCGCCCACGTAACTTCCGCCGCGCTGGTAGATCGCAAATTACGAATATCCTCTTTGCTTCTCGATATACCTTATTTGATGTGGACAAAAAGAAAATCATTGGCCACAAAAAGAAACATCGGTAATGACCCCTATATATACGGAGGGTCATTAGGTCAGCAATATAGAATCGTAATTATTATCGCGGTTAATTATGAAGCAGTCGTCATCGGCCGATGGATAGGCGCGGTAAGACCAGTTCCGGTCGACCTTATTAATTTTTTCTAAACCTCTTTTTCATCAAAACCAGACGTCAGTGCTGACATCATCGAGTTTCGATCCAAAGCACGCCAAGAGCATTTACTTACTCCCTCCGGCATCGTCTCGACGGCATACCGCAGGACCACTCATCTCTCGCACGGCATCTCCTTCGACGGAGATCCATCTGAATCGGCTTCTTCTGCGTAACATCATTATTCAGAATGTCGAAATTCAATAAAAGGAATCGATAATGCGTTTCCAAGAAAAAAAAAACTAGAATACACAATATTATGCCTCGGCCGGCGGAACGTCGTTCAATCAATTCTAAGACGGCGAGCTCGTCACTGTCGTACGCATCTTCTTTTTTAATTTCGCAGAATTAATCGGCGAGACACCTCCAGCGAAGCTAACATTTTCACGACGCGAGACACGTTCGCCAGTACAACACGATGCTCCCAACATTGGACATCGTTATTATCATTGTCGATTGTACGCGTGGGCGTGTACCAGCGTGTACTCGTCCAAGGATGAGCCGTAGAAGCGAAATCATGCTCGATTAACATCGAGAGGGAGCAATCTCGTTAAAGATGCTTTATTAAATCACCTTGGACCGAAACACCGAATTGCGAAGAGGTCTCGAGTGGGAAACGGTTGCCGTCACCGTTCAATTTTCATCAATGTAAGTAGGTATAATATTTGCGCATGTATAAAATACAAGCCAAATCGACAACAAAATTCTTAAAATTTTTCGAAGAAGAAGATGATGACGACGACATATCTAAATAACATAAATTGGGCAGAAAATGCATGCATATATTCATATCTATGTACGTCAAGGTCGTCAAGGGCATTTATATGCATCACTATTATATCATCGGAAAAATTTGTAGGTATTCTCTCCCAATATTTTTGTATCTTCCGAGAACATCGACTTATTTAAAAAAGAACAATGTTTATTTTTAGTTCTTCTTCCTGTAAAGGATACGCTAGAGACGTCATTCTTTCAAGCTCAACACACTTGAAGTAAACCTTCGTGCTGGAGAGAGAAAAAAATTGCGCTTTTTATTCATATACATCTTTCTGCAATGACAATAGAGTTTCTTGAGAAATGTCTCTTTACACAATTCACGGCTGCGTTTTACCGTGTATGAGACACGCGACGCCGACGCAACATGCTCAGAAAATTATTCCAAAGGGTGATGACTCGCATTCTTGGCAATCTCATTCCGTGATTCGTCGCGCTGAGACACACCATTGCGAAAATCTTCCCGACTATCTCGTAATCGATTTTTAAAATCAAGGCTACTCAACGCATCCATAATCGCCATTCGCGCTGCTGAAAAATCGATGAGTTGCGGCGGGAACCGCGTCAAGATGCCCCGCCCAAAAACATGATTGACTTCTTAAAACGAAACCGAGATGCCGAGATAAACATATATATTTCAAATTTAAATAACGATACCATGCTGACGAACGTTTCGAACGACGTTGCTATTGTCCTCGAGCGCGGCTTAAACTGGCAAACTCATAAGTGTTTACACAGTGATGCTATTGACGCATAATATGTAAAATATATATTTAAAATTTATCGTCAAAGTGTCAACTGAGTGGTTGGGTGCGACTATTCGTCACATGGGTGACTATGGGTCACTTTTAGGCATATTTCTTAGCTAAACACACATGACAGCAAGCACCCAAGGAACACATCGCAGTCAAAATAACATCATTTTGACGTCATTTTGACGTCATAGTTACATCACGGCAGAAAAAGTCAACATGACGATTTTTCGTTACAAAATTTGACTGCTTATTGACGTCAAGAAAAAGTCTTACTGTACCCATGTTGAAGTTCTCCGAGTGTTCGCTGAATGTTAATTTAAGATTTGAAGAAATAATATTGTTTCATATTTGAAAGTTATTTAATATTTTAAAAATATACCTTACTTTGGAAAATATGGTATTATATATGTATTTATATCATCGCAGCAATGCTGCTGGTAAAGATATATGTCTTGCGGATGTTATGATTTTGCTTCGCCTAAACCTGCTTATATTTGCTCTCAACTGAAACTTTCTTACGAGTTAATCACACCATTATGCGCCACCTATCGGTGTCATTGCCAGCTACCACGGAAAGATGCGCTACCGTGCATCTTTCTGAAAATATCTCAGGAAATTCTTAATGAAAGAGAGTTACATTATAGTGTTTTGAAAACGTCTCAACAAGGGCTACAAGAATATGCAATAAAATCTAATTTTTATTTAACCCCCAATGGTGTTTTATTTAAAAAATTTAAGATGCTTTTGATCTAAATTTTTTATATAGAAGCCTCTATTTTTATTGTATATTCTTGTAGCCCTTGTCACGACGTTTTTAAAACACTATAATAAAGTTCTCTTTTGTTAAGAATTTACTGAGATATTTCAAATTATGTCATGATATTTTTAATATAAAATATGAAATATCTTGTTAAGTGTTCACTTTTCGATGACTTTACCTTAATACTTTTATACATAGAATAATCAAAGAAATCGAATAATCTAATAATAATATTAATTTTTACATTTGTAATTTTTCAAAATTAAGTTTGTCCACAAAATGCAAGCAAATATTTTATAATTAATTTGTCTGTTTTTATTTACATTATTCGATTTTTTTCATTATTCTACGTATAAAAGTATTAAGGTAAAGTCATCGAAAAGTAAATACTTTACGAAATATTTAATATTTTATATTAAAAATGTAATAACAAAATTTCAAATATCTCAGAAAATTCTTAACAAAAGATTGTTGCATTATAGTGTTTTGAAAACGTCTCGACAAGGGCTACAAGAATATGCAATAAAAACTATCTTTTATTTAACCTCCAATGGTGTTTTATTAAAAAAATTTAAGGTGTTTTTGATCTAAATTTTTTATATAGAAGCCCCTATTTTTATTGCATATTCTTGTAGCCCTTGTCACGACGTTTTTAAAACATTATAATAAAGTTCTCTTTTGTTAAGAATTTACTGAGATATTTTATATTTTTTCATGATATTTATAATATAAAATATGAAATATCTTGTAAAGTATTCACTTTTCGATGACTACCTGAATACTTTTACATATAGAATAATCAAAGAAATCGAATAATAATATTAATTCTTACATTTGTAATTTTTCAAAATTAAGTTTGTCCACAAACTGCAATAAATTTTTTAAAATTAATTTTTTTGTTTTTTTATATTATTCGATTCTTTTTATTATTCCACGTATAAAATTATTAAGGTAAAGTCATCGAAAAGTAACTTTCAAGCATACTGATTTTGAGAAGTTATCTTTTCGTCATTGCAGCATATGCACTAGATAGAACAGTGAAAGTCACAATAAAGTCAAAATGTCGTCAAAACGATGGTAAAATGATGGTAAAATATTTTTATATAATTTTTACTTTATTGTGACCGTCAATTTTTCGTCATACAGAAAATGCGTGACTATTTTGAATCAAAATATAGTCATTTTGACTATCAGTTGACTTTGGTGTGTTCCTTGGCATGTAACCTTAAATTTTATATAGATTGCACTTCAGCCTGGCGCCTGTACTGCTAAAAGTTAAAATATTTTAACTTCCGATTTCCTGGCACCAGTAACCGCCAGTAAACGCCACACTATACTAGCGCCAGTTTGTATTAAGTGTTTACACTTGCATTTTTACTGGCGCTAGTCGAATGGCGCCACTAATCATTGCGTGTATAAACGCCGCTTAACGTTCGTAATGAACGAATTTCACGTATATCAACCCAAGAAGAACAGAAAGTCAAAATGATGTCAATTGACGTCATGTTGACCAAATTTTTGTCATTTTTTGACATTAATATGACGTCAAACATCATTTTACTGGCAAGTGATGCCAGGAGAAATGCTAGGCGGATACCTCTAACGGCTAACCGACAAAATCGGGCGGATTTTCGGCCGCGTCACGTTTCAGCGGCATTCCTCGCGAGGAACGTGAGAACGCGCGAGAGAGCGTGGACACCCCAATCGAAGGCGTGCCGCCCCGCGTCCGTGTGTTCTTTCGTCTCGTACCCGTATTTCCACGGTCGATCACCCCTGCCTTGCCGCCCGCGCCAACGAATAAAAGCGTCACCGATCGTCACGTTTATGCGAGACGCCGGGAATAAAAATTAGTTCAGTCTCTCCTTTTCTCTCAGCGGACGTACCTATACGAACGGACAATATATGACGTCGTCGGAGTCCGGAGAAATTCCGCGTGAGATCGAGAGAGAGAGCCGTTTCTCATTCTCCAAAAACTCACGTAAAGAGATCGTAAAAGCAGCGTCGAATACACATAGCGGGCGTCGACTTTCTCCCTGATAGCGGATTTACGTCAGCAAGCGGCACCGATGACCGGGAATCGCGCCAAGAGATAGCGACCATCGATCAACAGTCCGGGTGACTTTGACTAAACTCATCCGATTAGCTTATCGAGTAATACCTGCATTATTTTAGTAACGTAAATAGGATTATCAATTTTTCGTTGTTTGTCACGTGGAAAGGAAGATTAGATTAGGGACAATGAATTTATAAACTTTTGTAATCTCGTTAAATTAAACTGCCGATCGAGTCAATCAGAGCGGAGTTTGGTCAAAGTCGTCTTTAGTTATAAGGGTTGTTGGAAGGTCTCGGCGAGATCAACGGGCGATCGTAGATGCGTATTCAATGATCGTATCGGCGTGTTCGACAAACGGATTTGAAGACCGCTCTCGTGAACAGGAACCTCTTGAGCAGTCCTCTTGAAAAAATGTGGAACGGCGACCCCGAAATCGTTCCGTTTTACGCTTCACCGTGGCGCGCCTCGCGCACCGCGACGGATCCGGAGAACGAGCGGGCTCCTCGATAGGATCTATCCTGATTCGCGTCGCGGATCGCAGCCGGAAGTGAATCAGCCGTGCGCGATTCCTTCTCGCTCGCAAATTCTGAAAAGCTCCGATTCCGACCAAGTCAGACTTAATCGAAAGATGAAAACGAGCTTAGGTCAAGTATAGATACGAGAAATGTCGAAGCCGTTCGTGAGTCATTCGTTGCGAGCTCGATATACAAAAACGCGATCGAGTAGCGAACAGGGCGAGCTCGTGGGAAAACGGCCGTAATCGAGGATCGGAATTGTTTGTTGACGCGAACTTCGCGAAAACGCGCTTGTTTTCCTATATTCTTACTCAACTTGAATAAATTTAATCTTTTCTCTCGCGCGACTCTCTTTCTTCGTATTTGCCGCTCGACTCTCGCATGCGTATCTGATCGTAACGTTTTCATTCTATGCATGTGCGTTCCGGCGTAGAACGAAAATAAGGGTCCAGACAATGACTTTCCATCTGTTCTTTTTCGAGAAGAACTTCCTAAAACATATATATACTTGTTTCACTCTAACTTATTGCACTAGTGGTACACCAATTCAGGATCGAAGTTCTTCGAAAAAGAACAAACTGAACTTTTGGCATGCTTTTCGTCTTTTCTCTTTCTCTCTCCAACGTTTGAGTGTAAACTTGTTTCAATTAGACTCTAATTAATTTGAGTCAAGTTGACTAACTTGGTTAACGATTAACTTATTATAATAGGTACGTATCTATCCAGTATCCTAGACATCATCGTGTCCAAAATCGGAACATAAAGAAACGTCTTTCAGACATCATATCGTAACACATCTTAAATGATGTCTTAAAGATGTCTTTAAGATAAAGATATAATTATATACGAGATATATAAAATAAACATATAAATACGTATTATTATTTTGTTAATATGCACATGAGAAATGTTAATTTTTTACTGTTTAAGAAAGATTGGAACATGGAAATAAGATTAGATCAAGGACAATGAATTAGAATAGTTAGAAATTTCGTTGCGAGCAACTCCACTGATTAACTAAATCTGATTAACTAATCACCGATTAAGTAATTAATCAGAGTTTGGTCGAAATTGCTCTTATCTTATATAGTTTATATCGTTTATATTGTTAACTTCGATCTTTACTCTCCGTAGGCGAGAAAAGAATATACAATAATTTTAAGTCCAACAATTCCTGGCGAAAAATACAAAACTGCGCCGGGTAGAAAATGCGCGAGCACGTTTTCTCAAAGTGTGAACTGCGTGAAGATGATCGGCTATGGCTTATGTGAGCCATGGCCGGGCGTTACGAAAAAAATAAGGGACCTGGATTTATTTATTTTTCAGCCTTCTTGTAACCGCAAATCGCCGACAGCCTACGTTCCGTACGTCGCGTACCGGGACGATCGGCAGCCGCCGCGTTCAAGAGAGAGAAAGAGCATACCGATAAAACTACACTCGTGCTCTCTCGTTGCCTCAGTGTTGCCCACGGTGTATACGAACGCATCGCGCAGTGACGTCGCGAAGCGCAGCGAAGCGAAACGAAGCGGAGTGAAGTTACCCCTGACTCGCCGCGCGGCATAGCGTAGTATTTCAGTATTTGTGTGGCACGCAGAAGCGGTGACGTGATACCAGATGCACTCGCGCGCGCGCATGCGGGAGACAGAGAAAGAGACAGTGAGAGAAGGAGGTCGGACTGGTCGGAGCGAGAGTGGGAAGGAGAAAGATGAGGCTACGAGAGAGGGGAAGGAGGGTGATACGGGAAGTATAACGCGTCGAACAGAGAAGGATAGATAGACGAGCGGAGCAAGTTGGAGGGTAGGCGACAGCGCTAAACGGAAACGAAAAGAAGCGAGTGGAACGGAGCGAGAAAATGCGACTGGAGCGAGAAGGAGGGAACGGGGGACCGTCGTCGTGGTCATAGCCGAGTTCGCGGCCGGCTCGGCCAATCAGCTGCGCGCGCGTTCGCGCCTGCCGGGCGTGGGGTGGTTTCGTGGACCGCGCGACGCGACGCCCCGCGCGTCATTCGTCGATTCGCCTTGGCCGGCACCCGATGGAGGTTAGGTTCGCCGACGTTCGTCCGTGCTAGTGAACACTCCCGGTGAACGATCCCGTACGCGCGCGAGAGGGATAAGGTCCGGACAGTGCCGCCGACTTTCCGTCATTTCCGTCACGCCTGTGGTATTCGTGCGCGCGCGTTCCAAACGGATAAATAATGTCGAGCAGTGTGTGTCACGCGCCCCTGCCAGCACGAATGGAAGCGTTCACCACGAGGCTCTGCCTGCGTGCGGTCGATCAGTATGAGCGGCTCCTACAGACGCACTTCAACAAGGTACGCGGCCTAGCCGTCCTGCGGGCTGCAGGTTGACAATTCCCGGTGGCCGGGGGGGGGGGGGGGGGGGGGTCAGAGGGAAGAGTCGCTTCCGTGCTCCGTGCCCTTTTTCTCTTTCCGCGGCTCTCGCGAGAATCTCTCGTTTCGCGGGAGACGCGTCGAATGGAATGTCAAGTATGAAGTATGAGATTAAACGCGCAAACGGCGTGTACGCACGCAGCTGTGTCTACATGCTCTAGATTGACGTAATCGACGATAACCGAGCGGGCTACATCGTTTACGAAACGCGCCCGGAGTAGCCCGGCGTATAAATTCGCGAAAGACCTTTAGGATACGGCGCCGCGCAACCGAATCGAATCGTGTAACCAGTTAACCACCCGGTTTTCAACGGAAGATCATTGACCCGTTGTCCACGCACCGGCGCACCCCACCGGGCCCACGTCCACGATTTCATCTCGCTCGACGAGTGAACTGTGTATCATACAGGGTGTCCTGAACGAAGACTACGTCGGCGCTATGGCCGTTCGTTCCGTGTTCGTCGGTTGAAATCCTTGAAGAGCCATCGCGTGGTGGAATCAAAGTGCTCGTAATTAATATTCCAGAATATTCGTTTTTATAGAACGCAAGTAACGTAGACATAGTAGAAAATGCGGGAAGAAAAAATGAAAAAAGGGAATGCGCACTCTTTGTCTCTGGACAGGGTAAAGGCCCTTGCACAATGCCAGGCAACAGGCAATAGGAACAGGCAATAAGAAACAGGAATAATACCAGCATACCAGAAACCATGTATCAATGCAGAATGGACTGTGACACAGGCAATAGACACAGGATTTCCGTCACGTTGGAAATTCTGTGCCTGTTGCCAACCAATCAGTGTTCGAATTTTTAATTTTAGGTTATATTTACGATCTTTTGGCGCGCGTATGCATATGTCGTATACGTTTTGCAACTACTGACAACTAGCTTTATTTATAACAAATATGTTTGATCATCATAATTATTCGAGTCGTTTCGAGGAAGAAGAAGAGTGTATCAGCGACGGACTGGACGCATGTGACGAAAACTCTTTTAATAAACATGTAAAATATGGTGACGAGTTACTATAATTGATATGATTCGTACTCGCCTATATCTTTATGATAAAAGAGTGAAAGACTATAAGGATGCAACATGGATGAAAGAGAATGCGTGGACAGAAATTGCGGCCACTCCTCTAGGTACTACAAGTAATAAGTAAATTTTAATTTGACCATTATTAACCGACTTGGGGTGGTCTCAGAGACAGCACTTCTGCTCTTCATTCCGTCTCATTAGCCCCCGTCTACAATAGGTGTTTTAAGTCTTAAACCCTAAGAAATTGACCAATCACAGTCGATTATTCTCCTCAAATTCGACTGTGATTGATCAATTTCTTAAGGCTTAGGGCTTAAAACACCTATTGTAGACGGGGACTTATGAACGACGTAGGTAGTACATATGTACAATCGGGTTCTACTACCTATCGTTTTACATGTATCATATAATCATAGTTATTTATATTTGATGTGTATATATATATATATATACACATATATGTATATATACACATACATACATATATGTAAAATATATATTTCATAATATATATTTCACTTACTTTGTTCAAAATAAAAGCCTTAAATTACACTAATATTTAATTTTCACTAAGAATCCAAAATACAGGAGAATTAAGTTATGTTCGCTTGAATCATCAGCCTAAACACTAGCAGCCGACAAAATTCGAAAGTTCTGATTGGTTGGTTCTTGTCGCTATTGCATCATTGTGCACCGGAGGCGATAATTCCTTATTCCTTATTTCTGTTCCCTGTTCCTATTGCCTGTTGCCTGGCATTGTGCAAGGGCCTTAAGGGTGACTATATTTCCAACATCTGTTAATCTCTAACCGACCGTTGTCTTTCAGAATAGCCAACTTCTATTGGCTGAAAAAGTTAACAGACTTTTGAAATATAGTAACTCTAAATGTCTAAATAAAACGAGATAAAAGAAGATCGTCTATAATCCGGAATGATATTGTTACGTCCCTGATGATCCGTTTATTCGTATCCTTGTATGTACATGCAAGAATAGCTCGTCCAGAAAAATCAAGAATCTTTATCTAAAGCGACTCGATTTTTCAAGATCCTTCGATCCTTATCAACGAGCTTTCTTTGTTCAGATTCATGGAAATCCTTTCAAAAAAATCCGTTGGAAAGTGAGGAATCTTTTCCACGTATAATACACATATGATAAACTAAAATAAATTAAAATATAGTAATATATAACAAGCTGGAATCTAATCATGATTTATAAAAAATAAGCCACAGGCGCATTAAAGGATACTTCATCTCTCTACCGTCATGCTAATAATCGTGCCATTTTATCAACGTTTTTTCTCGACCGACGTGACGAATAATCAGGTATCTTTTCCTGCATTTAATTTGTTGATAAACATTATATTATACGTGTGCATAAAATTTCTTTTTTTTTTAACGAGAGAGAGAAACATGTTCGATGCAGCTGGCGCAACAAAAGGTTCGTCGCTCGAGCAGTGACGTACATCTTCGTTCTTTCGTAGCTTTCCAACTTTCTTCGCCTCGCCTCGCTTCCTCGGATCCTCCTCGACTAATCCCCGACCCGGATAGATCTCGCTTCGCCTCGCGGTATGGCAAAAGGCGGATACCGACGATTAATCACGATGCGAAGCCTTGATACGGGGATACGCGTGAAAAATAATGATAGGTTTTCCTATTAATGACGCACGCGCGCATTACCGAGCAGCATAGTCATCATTGGTGATATGTGGTGGCATTAATATATACGTCCACGTGCCGCGGTCTCGCAGTTGGACGCGAGGCGGAGAAAACGAAAGGAAAACAGGGAGAAATATTCATAATTTACGGATACACGAGTTCTCGTGACACGAGCTTCGTCGTGTAAGATCCCGCGCGTTTCGATCGACGGGCGAGGTCGAGGGAGACTCCGAACGATCTCTCTCTCCGACAGGGATGTCCAGCGAGGGAACGCGTCGTCGTCGTGCCACGACTTCTTCAGCCTGGAAGGTTGAAAGGGTTAAGGGGATCCTGAAGTCGTTTGTAGAACTCTGTTTTACCCTTTTTTTTTGGGCGGATAAATCTTTGAATTGGTTTTACAGAATCGAAAAACTCTTTTACACAATTAAAGTACGCATAAAAATGAAGGGCGCACCAGACGAGTTTTTATCAAAATCGAAAAAAAGTTAAAAATCTCACTTATTTTTGGCACGTACAGCTGTCACCTAACGACAATAATCGATGATTACAAAAATTGTACAGTTAATTCATGCAAAAGGGTTCTGGTGCGCCCTAGGGACAACATGTAGGAACAATATCATGCAAGTAGAACTAAGATTCAAAGCGTAGAAAAAAAGATTTATCCGCCCAAATTTTATATATGCAGATGTAGGTACTATCCTTGTCTAGATCATTGTCTATACAAAGACAGATATAGATCGGTAACATAGAAAATGATAGAAAATGGTAATTTTGTCGAGAAAACATTCGGCTTCAGGATCCCCGAAAGGGTTAAGCGTGTAACCTAGTTGGGAGCAAGAAACCGCTCGGTGATGCCTTCCCGTGTGGAAATTTTTCCTAGGCTGTAATTTGGTCCTTATAGGGTTTCCTTACTTTATTTGAGGCCCAAGTTAGGAATGTCACGCTTTTCTATCTAGGGCCCTTATTGTTTTCCGAACTTGCGCCAATATAAAAATTTGTCCATAATTTTTATTTGTGGAAAAGTATGGACGTCAAAAGAGGAAGTATATTCCTTCCCTGAAAAGTCGTCTGTTGTTGAAACGTGACAGATTCATTCAGTCTTCCGATAATTTAGTTTTTCCACTTACGTGCAACGAAAAATTGTGACCAAACTGGGCCCTGTATGGGCTATGGTTGAACATGCTTAAATTAAAATGTCTCGAGCAAAACATTGATGACCTAGTCAGACCCGAGATAGACTTTAAGCATACAAATCAAAATATTTAATTATAACAATTTAAAAAAAACTAAATCCTAAACTAGGACCTAAATGGGCTTGAGTTTGACCAGCCCTTATTTGGGGTGCCCAATGCCCATATCGGGCCAATATTGAATATAGGATGCCCAGATAAATTTCTACTCGGGTTACGATTTCGCGGAGCGATACGCGGCTGCGACAGATCGCTCGAGGCGCGCGGTGACACAGTTTTAAGCGCGGATACACTTGTTACCGAGTCGCGCGCGGAACGGCCACGAGAGTTGGTTACGTTTTGCCGTTCGTAATAATCTCGCCGTGGTAATTTAGTAACGGGAATTGCGCGCGGGCACGAACGCTCGGAACGGCGCAGGTAACATGCAGGCGGATTCCGCGCCGGACAACAGCTACACAATGTATAGCCCGCGCGGTGTAGTTTCGTTTTAAACGTCAAAGCGTCGTGTTACTCGCGACACCATTTGCCCGGCTCTATTTATTGCCACAAAAGCCATTTAGCGGCGATTCGAGACAGGATGACCGCGAGCGATTGAGCCAAACGCGTGTCCGGCCTAACTTAACGGACGGAGACTACTTAGCGTGCTCGTTACTCCGCCGCACGCCGTCGTTATGCACAATTAACATTTATTTACGCTTGTTTTCCTTCCTAAAACGCAGGCGTATTCATAGTTACGCACGCCCGCCGTATTTTTCCAGACACATTTTTCTGCTTTTCCATAGCCTTCTGCTTGGGGATTTTTTTTATTACGAGGAGCCCGCAGAACATTTTCGCGGCGTGGTCCGTGGAAACATTGTAGCGACTTGTCAGCTGACTGTACAATCTTTACTTGTTTGCGAAATTTTACAGTAATCTACGATGTGTGCATGATGCGATAAGATTATACATTTCAGTTCTAAATATAGAAAGAAACCGTACCGCAGTTAAAATAGCATTTTGTACGGTACTGTACTTTTCGTTTGGTTCGACCATGGTAAAAAAATTGATAAAATTAGCGATAAAAGGACTTCCTTGTTTATCTAAATTGTAACACTGCGCGTTGTAACACGAGATATAAAGAGGAAGTCGACGAAGGAATTGTAATTAGAAAATAAAGAGAGAAAATTAATGGCTCTTTGAGCGAAAATGCGGAATAGAGAGAATAAACATTTGAGTCAAACGTGGGATGTAATTTATGTTCTAGTATCATTAACGAGAGATTGGTTTGCGAAAAGTAAAACCTCAGCTAGGGCAGTGTATAGGTTTGTTATTTTTCGAAAAACTTCCTGAAATAAATTGTGCAATAAGTTGAGTGAAACAAGTATTATATTTTGCACTAGTATTTTATTTTGCACTAGTGATAGTGTAATAAGTTAGAGTGAAGCAAGTATTATATTTTGTTTCACTTATTGCACCAATGTGCAAAAGAGTTGGTATAAAATATTATGTTTCTTTTTATTTTCAAGTTACACAGTAAAAAAATTTGTGTTAAATTCAACATATTTCACATGTCCCAAACGGTCCACTCCATTTTTTGTATTAATTTAACTTAATGTGAATATGTAAAATTATGACACAAATATTATGTTCATAATTTAACAAAAAATAAATAAAAGTTTAATGATTATGTGAACAAAAATTTTATGTACAACAGACATCTGTATAATGTTATATATAAATAAAAAAAACATATTAATTTAACATTTTTGTATGTCGCGGCTAGACTGCTCATGCGTGATGTCTGAAAAACTACGTTATTTTTATGTTACTCTTACGATTAAATATAAAATGTGTT
The DNA here is from genome assembly GCA_035220615.1 of Leptothorax acervorum. Taxonomy (NCBI): domain Eukaryota; kingdom Metazoa; phylum Arthropoda; class Insecta; order Hymenoptera; family Formicidae; genus Leptothorax; species Leptothorax acervorum. The sequence continues at coordinate 42,554 of JASTWQ010000137.1, read as the reverse complement.
ATTTTGATATTTGTCTTACTTAAATATGAATTTAACACAAATAAATCAGATAACACAATAAAAATTAGTTAAATTAACACATAAATATGTTACATTTTTAACACAAAAATTTTAACGAGGACCGTTTTTAACAAAAATACAAAATGTTTTTTACTGTGTAGAGTTGGGGCTGTATTGGACAAAATAGCATTTTGAACACTTGGCGCTTTAATATTTTCTAAAGAGAGCTCTAGAGACTAGGAGGTAGATATTTTATTATTTAAGAGAAATTTATGACTGATTCTTGCCTTAATTAAGGTTTCAATAAGTGGACACTTATGTTTATTTGATTGTCTACTACAAATTACCTACTGTATTGTTAAAGAAAAAATATATTAAAAGAGGTTTGTAAGACAGTTGCCTAGCAAGAGATTTATTACTTTTAATAAATAAAATAAGAAGATGAGAATTATCTCGGTTTTTACTCGGGTTTTTATTATCAGTCCTAAACTGCCCCTCCAGGGAGGCAGATTAGGACAGAGGAAACACTTTTTTAAAAGGTAAAAACAACGTACTACTCTCAAATGTGTTTGTTTTACTATACGTTTATATTGAGCCTTAACAACCAAATTAACTTATAATTGAGTCGGAGAACCAATTTCTTAAAAATGTAAAAAGATATGAGCTTTTAAAAAAAGTGTCCTATAGTGCTCCCCTCTCCCCTACATATATTTGTATATATGTATATTTTAAAGGAGAATATTGTTTTAATTGTTATGTCGCAAAGATTATCTTGTAAGACGCATTCGCAGGATAATTTGTAGAGTCTACGAGTCCATGAGTTTGCTCGGATTTAACGCGATTTCTACTAAGGACGATTTCGACCAAGTTCCTGAATTCATCTCGTCGATTGTCAATTTAAGATTGCTTAAAGCAAAATTTTTAGCTACTCAATCCGTTGTCTGTAATCTAATCTTTTTCATTCCATATGTTGAACAACAAAAAGTTAATAATTTTATGTTAACAGAATAGTACAGGTGTTACTTGTTAAGTTAACTAAAGTTTCCGATCGGAGTCACCTTAAAGCTGGGTATACACTTAGCGAACGAACAGCGAACGCAAACTTTCGTTGTCATTATTCAGCATATATAATAAAAAATATGTGTGTGGCCTCCATGCGCGGCAGAAATAAAACTTCCTAGCTGTGAGGAATAGGATAGTATCTCGTTTATATTATCTGAATTAAAGCCTATGTAATTCAGAAATCAAATTTTAATTATAAATTAAAGCTGATGCAATTCACAAATAAAAATTGATTTGTGAATTAAAGCCTGTATAATTCACAAATCAAATTTTAATTATTTAAAGCCGATGCAATTCACAAATAAAAATTGATTTGTAAATTAAAGCCTGTATAATTCACAAATCAAATTTTGATTGTGAATTGCATCGGCTTTAAATAATTAAAATTTGATTTGTAAATTACACAGGCTTTAATTTACAAATCAATTTTTATTTGTAAATTGCATCGGCTTTAATTTATAATTAAAATTTGATTTGTTAATTACACAGGCTTTAATTCAGATACCATAAACTTTTTGTGACGGACTTTCGTGACGCGCCCGCACCGAATCACTCCCATTAGAAGTTTGAAATTTTTGTGCGAACTTCCGTGACGGACTTTCGTGACGGACTTCCGTTATAGCCCAGTCAAATGAGCATTTTGATTGGAAATAATACTACCAGCGCTGAAACTAGCGTGGAAGTGTGTCTTTTGGGGTTGTAATGAAGGAAATAAAAGCCCACCCCCGTACCATTGTCGTTGCAAAAATGGGGGTGCAAAAAGGGTGCCAAAAATTGGTTTTTTGCCAATAACTCGAAAAGTATCACAATTAGGGGAAAAAGTCAAGACGTGAAAGTTGTAGAGAATGAAATTTCACACAAAAAAGGTCTCTACAAAAATTTTGTACGACCAATTTCAGTCGATCGAGATTTTTGTGAAATACTACGTATTTCATGAGAAATGAAAAACACGTCAGCGCGTCGCGCATTTTTTATCGATAGTTCGAAAATGGCGACTCGAATAAAAAAATTGTTCAAATAAAAGTTGTAGACAATTTAATTACGAACAATTTCCATTTTTATTTTTGTCGATACGATCAATATTGACAGAGATATGAATTTTTTAAAACATTTATTATCGCTCCTCGAGTACGATTTTTAGCGGTAAAATCGCTTGTAACTCAACATCTGTAAGTTTAACGCAAATATTACATCTTATGAAAGTGAAAGATAATTAAATTTCGAAAATTTTGATGTATATACAAACTCATTTTGGATATATGCGTAGTGTGATAATGCTAATAAACCTGAAAAATTGTCATTTTTTGTGGATTTTGTCAAAAAAAGTCACTTTTGGTTAACTGTAGGTCAAAATGTCTCTCTGCATTTTTTGAAGAGAATTAAATTATCTTTAAAATGGTTTTTTGTTCATCTTCGTACGATTATTTGTTAACAAGTTACAGCTGTTTAAAAATGTCAGGAAAGATACAATTTCATACCAAATTAATAATATATTGTAAAAATATATGCGTAACAATTTTTTAAAAATTGGATTTCACCTATTTTTAGTAGTTTATATGTGTGTGAAAGTAATGCAGCACTATAAGTTCATCGAAAGGTATGTTAAGTACATTATTTTTAACTTTGAAAATGCTCCAAAATGTCACTTTTCTGCAAATTCAAAATCACAAGCATTTTCAATTGTCCGTTTCATAATACTACTTATTACAAATCGAATATCCAAGTATCAATTTTGTAGGAAATTTTATCAGCTTTAATTTTGATCTGATGAAATTTCTTCGTAAAATTAATAAAAAAGAAGATACATGCAAAAAACTAAACACAAATGCCACTTTTGCATAATTTCTTTCAAAAACACCACTTTTCGAGGGTTCTTTTTTTAAAGAAATCATACCTTTCGATGAACTTATAGTGCTGCATTACTTTCACACACATATAAACTACTAAAAATAGGTGAAATCCAATTTTTAAAAAATTGTTACGCATATATTTTTACAATATATTATTAATTTGGTATGAAATTGTATCTTTCCTGACATTTTTAAACAGCTGTAACTTGTTAACAAATGATCGTACGAAGATGAACAAAAAACCATTTTAAAGATAATTTAATTCTCTTCAAAAAATGCAGAGAGACATTTTGACCTACAGTTAACCAAAAGTGACTTTTTTTGACAAAATCCACAAAAAATGACAATTTTTCAGGTTTATTAGCATTATCACACTACGCATATATCCAAAATGAGTTTGTATATACATCAAAATTTTCGAAATTTAATTATCTTTCACTTTCATAAGATGTAATATTTGCGTTAAACTTACAGATGTTGAGTTACAAGCGATTTTACCGCTAAAAATCGTACTCGAGGAGCGATAATAAATGTTTTAAAAAATTCATATCTCTGTCAATATTGATCGTATCGACAAAAATAAAAATGGAAATTGTTCGTAATTAAATTGTCTACAACTTTTATTTGAACAATTTTTTTATTCGAGTCGCCATTTTCGAACTATCGATAAAAAATGCGCGACGCGCTGACGTGTTTTTCATTTCTCATGAAATACGTAGTATTTCACAAAAATCTCGATCGACTGAAATTGGTCGTACAAAATTTTTGTAGAGACCTTTTTTGTGTGAAATTTCATTCTCTACAACTTTCACGTCTTGACTTTTTCCCCTAATTGTGATACTTTTCGAGTTATTGGCAAAAAACCAATTTTTGGCACCCTTTTTGCACCCCCATTTTTGCAACGACAATGGTACGGGAGTGGGCTTTTATTTCCTTCATTACAACCCCAAAAGACACACTTCCACGCTAGTTTCAGCGCTGGTAGTATTATTTCCAATCTTGGCCAAAATTTCAGCTCATTTGACTGGGCTATTACGGAAGTAAACGCAATCGCGCCCTTAGAAGTTTCACTTCAAAAAATCTCAAATTACTACATGCAGCAAATACCGAATCTGGTCGAATTCTGGTGTTTGGTGCAACCGAGAAAAAGAATAAACAATCTAGCAACACAAACGCAAATGTCCGAACGTTCGCGTTCGCTGTTCGTTCGCTAAGTGTATGTATACCCAGCTTAAGACGAACATCGTGCAATAAAAACATCGTGCTGCATGTGTAATGAGTAATTTGGGAGAATTAATTCGCAAATCGAGTCCTGTGGAAAAATGTTAAATCCGCGGACCGGTCTAAATTAAGCGAAGTGTACACAAATAGACAGCGCACATCCGCATCGCCTCGCATTAAGAACCTCGACATTTCGATCGTCTCTCCCCCGTTCCTAATCCCTCTCCCAGAGTGAGATCGCGCACCGCGAACACGCTGGAATCGGCCCTGCGGCGACAAGTGGCACGGTGCAGCTCGAATAAAAGTCACTGACGTCAATAGGTAGCGTGAGACGCGATCCGTATTTATGAAACAATCGCGCCTCGAGTTCTGTTTTTTTTTTTCTTTCCTTCCTTCCCCTCACCCTTGCGTCCTCCTCCCGAGAGGCACGCACGGCGGGTGGCCGCGGCATCACAGGCGATTTTTTGTCCGTTGTTTTTTGTCAACTTTGTAATGAGAGATACACGGATAAATCGCGACATTTATCTGGTTACGTGTCAGCCAATAATACGTTCCCGCAATCCGTTAATCGTCCAATTAACAACTAATCAATTCGCTGTCGCGCGTCGCCCGCAACCGCAGACATGAGATGCGAGCCGATAATCGAGGCCGAAATCACGGTCGAATTACTTGCGCGTGGACCTTGCCGCGCGGAGATTAAAATGAATGGTGTATCGCGATATCGAATATTCACTTCGAAAAGCGCGGTAACGCGACTTAGCACGAATAATAATAAACAGCCTTCGCACCGCGCGCAAGCGCGCGCGCGCGGCCTGGAACATGTCAACTTCAGCGTAACGAGATTAACTCGGATCATATTGTTGCGATCGAAGATCGTCTCAAAGTTATCGATTCCCGCTTCAGTAGCGAGGCCGATCCGGTCGGATGCAATCTCGTCGTATCAATTCCCCTCCGGTTCCGGACGACTGAAATTTCGAGGCGGCGCGCCCTATAGCGTAACGCATTTGTCCCGGTTGGATTAAATTCTTAGTAGGCCTCTCTGGTTGCAGCCCTCGAGCAAAGAGCAAACGCGATTGAGCAGTCATGATTCGATGGGCAACAAGGACCACCGTCGACAGAAAGATGGGCCCGGCAACGGCGGAAGTAGCAGCAGCAGCAGTAGCAGCACTTATAGCGCCTTCCGTCAATGGCGACGGAGTACTTCAATCGGCTCTCACAGCAATCGATCAAGCAGCGCCGGCTCCAGATCATCCAGCTCGCTCGCCAAATTGCCCAACGATCCGGCCACCTTGCGGAAGATGGAACAATTTCCCCTGGTCCTCTCCGACGCTACGATGCCGGACGAGGACCTCTCCTTAAAATTCCTCGCCCTGGTACGTGTATTTATAGTCATACATAGCCAGTCTTTCACACACGTGTGCGCTTGTTTTCCGAAGAAAAAAAAAAAAATTTACCTGATTTGCGTCATCTTACGATATTCCAGAATGCTCTGGATCTGACGGCGCCAGCCAGCGACGTGCTCTTGAAGAACCGACTGAAGTCCTGGTTTCAACTATCGGGCCATCCGGACGGCTTTGCTCCCGCCGGTCCTGGCACCGTCTGGAAGAGGAGGACCGGCGGCGCTGAGAACACAGAGCGCATCGTTTACGAGACCCTGAGCAAGGAAGAAGCGTTACGGGATTGCATTCCGAGGTTTACTTGAAAATCCTTTCATTTTTTATGACGACTTAAGTAGGTAGTAGATCAGACCACAGGACTCAACTTTTGTTGCTCCTCACAGATATTATCGGGAGGTTGAGTACAAGGGCGACACGTTCATCGAGCTACAGGATCTGCTCTTCGGTTTCAACGATCCGCACGTGATGGACATCAAGATGGGCACGCGGACTTTCCTCGAGTCCGAGGTGTCCAAGACCACCGCTAGGCCGGACCTCTATCAGAAAATGATCGCCGTCGATCCGGACGCGCCGACCGAGCTGGAGCATGAACAACGCGCCGTGACTAAATTACGGTACATGCAGTTCCGCGAGCAGCAGAGTTCGACCTGCAGCCATGGTTTTCGCATCGAGGCGATGAAGCTGCCGGGTGCGCCGCCAATCACCGATCTCCAGAAGGTCAAGTCGCATTTGGAGGTGCTCGACATCATAAGACAATTCCTCGGCAAGCGCGAAGACAGTCGTCAAAAAATCCTCGCGCGCCTCAAGAGCTTGCGAACCAAAATTGAGGAGTCAAAATATTTTGAAACTCACGAGGTACGATACGTTAGTTGATTTTGCCGATTGTCATAAAATTTATTTTGCCTTTGTTTCAGCTGTTTATTTGAACTTGTTATTTTATTTTTCAGGTAATCGGCAGTAGTATTTTCATGATTTACGACAGCGAAAAGGTGGGCGTTTGGCTAATAGATTTCGCGAAAACACGGGAGGTGCCGGACGGACGAAAGCTCACGCACAGGCGTCCGTGGGAGGAGGGCAACCACGAAGAAGGTTTCTTGTACGGGTTGGACAACTTAATTTCAACCATAGAAGAAGTCCGCCTTTCTCCATAAATATTTTCGATGCTCGCGTGATGGAATTCAGAGACTTTTCTACTCTACAAAACGTCGTTTACTCATGTACATATAACGAGTGAAAAAAGTATTCGTATTCTATCGTTTATAAACGATTTTTAATTAAATTTAATGCGCCAGTATCACCGGATCATCGAGAAGTGGAGTTGTTATCATATGAGTAAAGTGAGTAAAGTGCTGACCGCCAAAAAGTGGTATACTAATTTCGCTCACTTTCGCTCACCTTCTGGTCTTATCGCAAGTCCAGCGTATTCATCGTCGTTATTTATGTCGCCGATATGTATATTTAACGTGGAAGACTGCTTTCTATTGCATTTCACGCGCATTTTTGTAAGAGACATATCTCCACACGAAATCCGCAACATATTAGGTACTCTGTGTACAAACGCGTAATGTACAAAAATAGCTTTTTTAAGTTAGCGATAAGTAACCTAATGTGCTAAGCTAGACGAAACTTATTTATGAGGAGTGCTTAGCTCGAATAATAATAATTATAATATTCTTACTTTTTTTAAAGAGTACTTGTCGTTTCGAGTTGCTTCGTGTTTGAACTTGTAGGAATAAATATATAATCTTTATATATATGCCTACTTGTGTCCAGAGACTTATTTTATTCATTTTAGTGAATCATTATTGATAGCGTAAGCTTGAGAATTTTGGTATTTAGAATAATTATAATTCTGTAAGATTGATAAATGGCTGAAAAACTGCTCGAGACAAAAAGTCACGGTCGTTTTGCAAATATCGCATTAAACATTTTTCAACCGTTTTTTTTTTTTTGCTTTCAATTCTGTTTTCTAAAGAGACGTTTAGAAGACAGATAATATGCTTTTTGTATAATTTAGTGATTATTTAAATGAGAATTTCGTAGAGAAATCCATTTTTTCGTATCTTATCTCTATTTGCAACTCTCGTGCCGCTGAATATATTACAATAAAACATCTTTAATTTTATTCCGCGATTTATGACCACAAGTTATTCATCGACCATTATGGGAGGTTTCGCTTATGTCACTTTTTTGGTCGTTTTGGATGTGGACAAGGAAAGATTAAAAATACGCAATAAATATATGAAAGAAAGATAGCGAGGCAACAAGGCATCCGTAACGAGTTGGTAGTCAGATCCAAAAATTTATCTTTATTTCAATATATTTTTTCGAACAATAAATTAATTTTTTTGGTACTACTAAAATGATATCTCGAATTTTTGTCGTTAAAATGGTTTAACACTGCGGAGATCACTTCCTCATTAACCTACAGTCCCGATTTAGCTCATAGTGATTATTTTTTATTTTTAAATTTCAAGTCCGATTTGCGTGAAAAAATTGACCAATGATCCCAGACTACTCATGTTCCATTCGGGACATATAAGACGTCTTATGATATGCTGTCTTGAAGACATCTTAATGACGCTTCGAAGACGTCTCGTTCCGATTTGGGAATGTGTTTGATTGTGTTCACTGGGATAATTTCATTTTTACTTTATCTCTTTTTTCATATCATTGTGCCGGAAACTTTTGGATTTATATTATTACATCGTAAGTTAAAGCACATCCCGCGTCGTCGTCGCGCGTATTGTGGTATGTACATACATACATACACACATGGGCAGGCGAATGGCAGAGAGCGCGCTTTTAAAAACAAACAACGCGAAAATCGGCGACCGTGCGAGGCGAGCAGAGGTGGAACGAGTCGCGTTAGCGTTCCGTGCGTTCAGGTGCGTGTCCAAGCGCGTGAAACGCAGCCAGGTGTCGGTCTAACGCCCATGTGCTCCACAACCTCGGCTCGTGTCCTTTACTCCTTTCGTTCATGTGCCACGAATCCCGTACGATTCTTGTCGACATCTTCGCGGACCTTCAAACAGGCGATCCGTTGTCACCGTTGTCGTTTCGCACGATTTTCGAGAAATCGCACACGTGATTGAACGTCAATTCGTAACATCGCCAATCGATTTTTCTGAGGTGAACTCGCGAAGGTATCTCAACCAAGGAACCTCGTCGCAACAGGTGGCGAGATAATAATTTAAAAAAAAACGCACGTGAAACACGCCAATTCCTCGCGATCGACGACATCGTGGCTCACTCTCGGCGAGATTTTCAGCCATGGCGACTTCCCAGGATCTGGAGGACGACTGGACCATGCTCTGCCACGACCTCGGCAGCTGGACGTACAACGGTGAGCGCGAGTGATATTTCTATTAATTAGTGATACCTTGAACTGAGGCTCTCGGCGAAACGGCTGATTATCGTAACAGTGTACGAGAAGCCGCGAGTATTACGACATTCGTTACGAAAGCGGCTGTACGATAGCGCCTCGTGACATTTCGCGCTCTAACGAGACTCTGTGTGGGGATGACGCGTGGCTGCGCGAATGTATAGTAACTGAAAGGTCCGTGATTCGATCCCGCGTAGGCCCGGCCTTCATCCCGCGCATACAATCTCGATTAAGAGGTGGATTCCCTGTTTAAAGGGAAGTTAATTAAGGATTAAAGATCCGCATGAATTAATAATCTGTTTTAAGAGTTTAAAAGTTATTGAAGTATGCAAGTGATTAAGGCGGTATGGAGGCTTGTATTTTCAATTCTTATATACACTTTAAATAAAATAAAAACCAACGAGACTATCGACAAGTAGATCAGATTCCGCACGTTTGTTTAAATTAAGTAGTTCAAACTGTTCAAAGTGTCCAATATTAGCGAAAACATTGTCCATTCCTCTGATAACGCGGTATTCTCGCTGCTAATTCCGAGAGTCGCGCAACAGCGAGTCGTCATAAATCGTAACGGGGAAAAAATTGTGGGAAGGCGCGCAGGAATTTGCCGGACGGATCGACCGTTAATGCCCGCCGGGAATTCGGCGGGAACTTTCTTTTTGATTCATAGAGAAAGACGGTCGCTCGCGGCGCAAAACTTGGCGCCGCGGACACGGCAACGCTTGCTAAAAAAAAGGATTCCCTTTTTACTCTCCGCGTGAGCAAGACGCCCGCGCCATGTCGTACGTGGGAAAGGACTTGGACGATCGTAATCGCGCCCGGTCGAAGGCTTGTTTATTACACGCGCGCGTATACTATAATCCGACGTAACGCCTTACGCCGCGCGCCGTGCCGTGCCGTTTGGCGCCGTTTGGCGCGTGGACACGTCGCGTCGCTCGATTACACACTTTCTTCGTTAAAAATTATGCCGGCATGCGCGCGCGATTACGTAAAGCTCAGCCTGCACGCTTCGTCTAAACGCGCCGCGATCCTCCCGCACCGGCGCGTTATCGTCCAGCAGCGCGCAAAAGTGAAAACGCTTGTAAAAACTAAATGCCATTTAAGATAAAATTCTGGATGATATAGTATTGATAGCTAGAGACAACAACGTAATAAAGTAAACAGCAACAATCAAAAATTTTTGGCTTTAATAAAATAAAAAAAACCCCGCAGAAAACCACGGGAAAAAGCCTTTCGGTCGAATTGGCTAAAACTGTGGGAATCAGTAGTTCATGTGATGCTGATCAAAAGTCTCAATAGGCGCGGTCCGAAAATGGCCAGTTTTCAAAATACGAGGGGTCAAAAGTTGGAAATATGGCCAACAGATCTAGCTTACATGGGTTATCTATACGCACGCATCGACGGCATCCATTGAGACGGAACACACACACAAACACACACACACACACACATGCACGCAGTTACACACAGAGTCACCCATACACACACTAAGACAGGCGCGCGCGCGCGCGCGCACACCACACACACACACACACACACACACACACACACACACACACACACACACACACACACACACACACACACACACACATACATACATACATACATACATACATACACATTCTCTCTGGACAAGTACCATCTCAATGCGGAACAAGTTCCGTCTCAATGGATGCCGTCGATGCGTGCGTAGATAGCCCATGTAAGCTAGATCTGTTGGCCATATTTCCAACTTTTGACCCCTCGTATCTCGAAAACTGGCCATTTTCGGACCGCGCCTATTGAGACTTTTGATCAGCATCACATGAACTACTGATTCCCACAGTTTTAGCCAATTCGACCGAAAGACTTTTTCCCGTGGTTCTGTGCGGGGTTCTTTATTTTTATATTACATAGCCCGGCCGCCAGTGAACACAATGTTCCAAATCGGAACACAAGACGTCTTTAAGACGTTATATGTCCCGATTTAGGACATGTGTGTTGTCTGGATAGGGTTTTATTAAGACACGCCACCGCGTCTCGCGCCAGATATACTTTTTGTAAAAAGTACGTCTTTTGAATCTTTTCATAATTATATTTTTATGAAAATTTTTTGGGTGGACAATGCGTTAAAAAGTCTTGGTCGAGCACGAGAATAATCACCGAGAGCTCGCGTCTACGGGAGCACTTCTGACATGCGAAATACGTCCGCGCGATCTGCTTTTTCCTCGGCGGAATCCGACGCAAGCCGCACAAGCGGAATCCGAATAACTCGCGCAAACGCTCTCGGCTCTCGGCGCTCCCGGCGTTTTCGCGCTGCGAACGAGTTATCGAGTCGCGTAATTGGCAGATCGAGTGACATCGATCGACTCACTTGCGGCTTTCCTTCGTTAACGAAAGCTTCGCCTCGTTTCGCATTCATCGAGGTCCGCCGTCTCGCGCGCGCCGTCGATACTTTCCCATCGACCCCCGCCGCCTTTCGCGAGTCGCGATTCTGCGGACGATTACGAGACTCCCGAACCCGAAGGTTTCACGACGAGCCGTCCTATCCCGTTGTTTCCTCGATAAGCTCAACGTGCGCAGGTGTTTTGTTCGGATTTAATCGACCCGCGCGCGCGAGAACAATCACGTCTCGCGTGAAAAGCCTCGCCGAGAAATATCACTATAATTTTCACGATTGTGGCCTCTCGAGGTCGAGGTCGAATTATCCTTCCTTGTAGCAAAGAATTTAAATTTTTTTATATTTTCTCAATCCAATTGCTGTGATTATGGAGGTAACTTCGATCGAGCTTTGATTAACTCAATTGATGATTAATTCGTTTAGTAAAATTTGTAGAATTTCGTTAAAGTAGGTAAAGTTATTAATTCAATTAAAGAAAATGCCGACTGGACTGGATTTTGGTAGCCTATAACAATATTATTTACGTGAGTTTTACGTGCAATTCGCCCTAATAGCAAATTATGCGCCGTTACTAACGATGCTAGAACAGTACAATCACATTATTAAATTGATAATCAATTCAATCATACTAACACAAATCATTAGAATATTACTAATATTAGAGATATACGACATTGAAAATGCGGGATGTATAGGCTAGTATACGGAATATGGAATATATTGTATATGCTGGGGGCGGAACCTATTGCATCCACGCATATACTTTTCCACCCACACAACTGTATATAGGATATATGTTGCGAAAAATAACATTCCAACCAGAATTCAAACCTGGACCTCCCTATACATTCCGTGCGGGCGTCTACCATTGAGGATTGAGGTGATATTTATCGCAACAACCAAAAAAAATTATTAAATGTTTGTTATTTGATTAAATTAAAACGATTCATATAATCAACAAATTTGCTATAATTGCTACAATTGTTACAATTGCTACAATTGAAACCGATTGAATCAATCACCGATTAAGTTAATCGGAATCTGGTTGAAGTCGCTCTGGGTAATAATAACAATAACTTTATTGCATACATACGAGATTGATTTACATAATTATGTAGTTCGGATAGCTATAACGAACAGCATGAATGATAAATATGTAAGGCGCCAACAAAGTTGATGCCTATCTGTATACATATAGTAAAAACAAGATGATCAGAGCACAAGATGGATAGATCATAAGGCAAAAACGTGATGAGCAAAGCATGAAAGAAGCATACAGATCGTAGAACAGAACGTGAACTAGGTGAAGCGTAAACAGAACCTAAATAATAATACATGTACGATATTGAATGATAAAATAACTATAAAGTGCAAGATTGAATAAAAACAGGTAGATCGCGTAACTTCTACGTCTTCGTCGTGCATACCATACCTTAATACCTAATGCTCATTGGCAGCGATCGGTCAAGAATGCTCCAGATGATGCACGTGCGAGCAGATGAATGCGCCCGACAGATACGCGAATGTCGAGCGTAACCGCGGGACGACATAACAACAACAACGTTACTGTATCGGATCGCGACGGGTCGTTAGGTAGCTCGACGCCACGACGATTAGTCTCGCATACCGATCGAGAAGAGCGGCACGAGAAAAAATGTCCGAACGCAGCTGCACGCGCGGCCGTCAAATGCAATTGCGATAACGGTGAAACGGAAACGGCGGTTTTCTCCGAGCAAATTGGAAGCTTTCCAGAGCGCGTGCGATTCTCTTGCGGATTCTTCGCCAGAAAGAAAGAGGGAAAAAGATATTCCGGCATTTCCGGCGGCGACCGCGCGATCTTAGTCACGAGAGGTCGTCGAGAGGTGAGATGAGCTGCGCTCTCGGGTAAAAGTTCGCGGCTCGCGTGGATAGAGATAGATCGGATCATCAGGATCGTCGATGGTGGTGGTGGTGGTGGCGGCGGTGGCAGCGTGAAATCGCCGTGATCGTTTTCTAACCGCAAGAAACGGAAGGCCGACTTTTCCACGACTCTCGCCGTGGAATCGCGCGCTGTAAGATAATTCAGTTACGACGTGAGGAAACGGCTCTGCGAGATGAAATGGAAACGCGAATCACCCTTCGCTTCCCCCTTCGAGACTCCCTGTCGGAAATTAATCGAGAACGCACTTGTCCCGTCGAATTGAAACTATCGAAGCTATATTTCTTAATCGAATATCTACGCCGGCATCTACCGCTCGAAAGAGGCGTATAATTTCGGAGACAGATGAAGCGAGTTCTCATAAGCGGAGGTCCATTGTGCTCCCTTCGTCTATCGCAATCCTAATTGTCTATCGATCCTGAGAACCTGCTGATCGGTAAGAGGAATCGACTTCGCTACGCGCCACGGTATTAGGCTGGAATAGTAATTTCTTCTAATAGCAGGAAGCGCGCGCGGTACGTTCTCGTATCCTCGCGAAGAGGAGTCCACGTCTTCAGCGAAGGCGAGAAAGACCGCGGCGAGAAATCCCGGGAGAATCGCGAAAGTCAGGGGTACGCTCGATTCGCCGGCGAGAAGCGTTTCGTATTGTCCATCGGTTCTGATTATATATCATTAATACGGCATATCACAGGAGATAAGGCGGGACGTGTTTACCGATACTTACAATTAGGAGAGACTCAAATCTTGGGTCTTTCTGCAAGCCGATACTCGCCTTTGCGCTATGCGTTACATTGTAGATATTATTGTTACAAACGTGCAATCTCCTCGACGGAACCGGCACGCGGCGCGCGGCGAGCGGGTAAACATCGGTTACGATGCCTTCAGCTTCCCGCCCAGCCGCGAGCCGCCGTGGAAAACGAAACGAATCCGTGAGATACTCTTATCGACGATGATTGGACATCTGCCCGCTCGCGCTCACCGTTCAACCGGAAGCGGGAACGCCGTGGGATCTCGGTGAAATTAGGCTGAGATAATAATTTGGACTTTCGACGATGGGAGTCCTATCTTGGATGGTTACGCCAATTAAACGCGGATTGTCCTGTCCGCGAGGCTGACCGTAATTAAACGGATTCGCCTTCCTCCTTTGGAGGATCATCTCGAAGTAAAAAGAAAAAGAAAAAGAAAAAGAAAAAGAAAATCTGGAAAATCATTTTCGACAGAAAAACTGCAACTCCAACGGAAAGCGTGCCGACGAGGACAGATCACTGTGACATCGCGATTTTTAACGGCGGAGACATAAATACACGTTACGTTACTTTGACACCGCGCATATCGGTATCCAGAGGGACGTACGGAGCCGGTTTTCATATAGAGGAACAATTATTTACTATCTACCTGGCGCGAATCCAAGTCCTTCGCATTAATGGACCTGCGACGGGTTTTTCGTACATGCGTCGCGCATGCGAAATGACGGCCGCTAGATATTTACACGTGCGGTTAATCATTAGATATAGCCCGCGATAACGCGCGGGTTATCCCATTAAACGAAGTATTAAACAGGCCCCGCGCGACGTATACCGTTAAAGTGTAAAATTACATGTGTACCGCTCACGACTTGCCGTTTCTTATCGAGTTGGCAAGTCGATTTTTCGACTTTGTGCACGGAAGCGCGTAAGGGTAGATCCGGTTAGTCCGTTCATCAGCTGTCGGCGGGCACTTTCAAAAGACAGATCGTGCGGCACGCTAGAAACGAGTCTTTACGACTGTCGCGAAGTCTTAATGAAATCGGCAGAAAGGGCGATGTGTGCCGATCTCCCTCAGGATTAGATCGTGCGACGAAACGTTCACCAACGTGCGATAAGACATTAATCCCGTTGAGCGTGTATAACGGGACAAGCGAATTGCTCCCGAGCATTTACCCGGTCGAAACGGACATGCTCGCGTATGCATGAATGCACGCGCAAAATGCAGCGCCGATGTCAGCGCGTAATGAATGCCACCCGGCTGGAAACGCCTGTCGAACGGCTGTCGAAGTCGCTACGAAAACTGTCGATTTGCTAAGTCATATACACACATGCCCGATGCACGCTCCGGTGTCGTCGGAAATTCTCTCCCTCCTCATTCCGTGCTGCGTTGAAATCTGAACACTGCAATAAGGATGTTACGAGGAAAAAAATATTACAGAGAGATAAATGATAAATATAAAATTTTGATGTAATATAAAGATAAAATGATATATGAAAAAAGGTACGATATATAGGGGAAGGTTGCCTATATTGTACCGGCTCCTAAATTGTACCATCTCTATATTTTATATAATCCGAAGGCTTAGCGCCTTCGGATATATGAAATATAGAGATGGTACAATTTAGGAGCCGGTACAATATAGGCAACCTTACCCTACATATAGGCGATTTAGTCAGGAAAGAGAGGTCAATAATGTAAGACATTGTAAGAGGTGATCGAGGTGATAGAGAGATTGGTCACGCAACGAAGAATTCTCAAAACTAAATCCCAGGTTTTTCGTACAAACTTTAGTAATATTTTCTATTATGAGGAGAAATAAGAAAAAATGTTATAAAAACATGAGTCCCAAAAAATGTTTTATTAGAAAGTTATAGCGAAAATACGAAACGTGTAAGAAACAATTTCACTTAAGTTTGCATTTCAAAGTGCCATCCGCCTATGTCAATACATACAAGCTATACATCGATGTAATATTGAATTTATCACCATAGGAATTTGAACCCATCAAGTATAATTGCGAATAAAAATTATGAACATTGGTAAAGACTGTGTGATGCGGCACTCTTCTGTCAGGGAATCTTCGTCTTGATAAACAGAAGCCCTTGCATTTCCTGCACACAAACCGTACACAAAATGAGTATCCGCGTATTCTTCATTTGTGAAAACTTGCGGCATTTTGGGATAATGTTCTGCAAGGTACTGCTTGTTACTATAGTATTCATACAAGTTTTTATGATCATCTTTAATCATTTCAAATAGTAATCACGACTAGAAGAAGCGGATAAGATAAACATTTTCAAGCTTCTGTTATTTTACACCGTAGTCCTGGCAGTAGCAGCAATATTATTGCGCAATGCAACGTACAACGCGAGAGAGCGAAGAAACGAAGACCTATGTATATAAATCATACAACGTGGCATTCATTGCGCGTGGTGTGAAGTTGTGAATCGTGAACAATGATAACCGGGACTTTCTCCAATATCTGATTACTTTTCTCTGCGCGTTGCGCGACTCGCGAGTCAAAGCGTTACGAAATTTACGTGAACATGGTAATTCGGCAGCGCCGGCGAACTTGCGCGTGCGACGGACGCGATACACGAGTAACGCCGCGCGGCCGCTGCCGTTAATTATGCCACGACGAAATAATAAACAAATCGATGTGCGTAACGTTTCGACGTTCACCTAAAATTTTGCCTCGCTCTGCGCGACGGCAACGGGAATGTTCCTCCGTTGCGTCAACGCCGCGCGATTTCGCCGCGCGATCCTCGACGGGAGGGGGGAGGCGGAGAAACGCGCGCGCGCGCGCGTACGCTTAATTATGAATAGTCTACTACGTCTACATGCTTCCTCTGAATTTGCGCCTGGTCATTCAATTCTCGTACGAGCAAATTCATAGATATTTCGAGGCGAATGTGACCGGCCACTGGTCATCAGCGACTATGGAATCTCGGGGTCTTTTCCCCTCGTCTCTCCACCTTACATCAGCGTGGCGATAATGACGCGATAGCGCAGCCGCCGCGGCCGGCAGCAACGGCGGCAGGGACTGTTATTGATCGCGCGCCGCCGTGTTTTACGGCAAAACAGCGGTGCGGGAGGGTGCGCGGAGCGGCGAGGACGCTCGCTATACGGCCTGGACGCGACTCGGCCTGGCGGGGCAGTGCCAGCGGTGCCAGTCAAGCCGGAGTGACAACGTCGGAGCGGCCGCGTTGCGAGCTGTCAAATTGCCGTGGTCGCGTCGCTGCTCGCCGCCCAGGACATCGTGGTGCGCGAAAGCCGCGTGGTCGATCCTCGAGTCCGCGGCCGCCTGGTCCGAGAGCCTTACTAGCGATCGGGAGCGATCCTGGGGGAGACGGTGGACGCACCGTCGCAGGTGACATCGGGAGTAACCGCCGCCGCCGTCGCCGTCGTCGGGAGAAAGTGACGTTTCGGAGTCGCGGCAGCCCATGGCCGACGGCTTTTCGCGAGCACTCCGAGGTCCGTGAGGCCCGCGAGTCCCCGAAGCTTTCGCACGTCGATTGGCTCCGCCCGTGGCCGTGCGGCGAGCGCTCGCCAATAGCTCCGCGAGCGCACGGGCCAGGCGGCCCCTCGCACCGCCGCGCCGCGCTGCCGCGCCGCCACGCCGTGTCGGTTCGCGGACCCGCTCGGTGCCGCTCGGCTGTATCGGGGACGTGCGCACGGCTCCGGTGGGCACCGTCGCAAAAATGAGCCTGCTGTCCTCCTCGATCGGCGGCGTCCGCTACCACCCGGCGGACGAGGACGCCGACAACAACATGCTCCAGGGTAAATCACGACTTCTGCTCTCGATTTTACCTACGTAAAGAGCGCACATGTCCAAAACTGGGACATAAGACATATCTTTTAGACGTCTTACAATATGATGTCTAAAAGACATCTTAATGACGTCTTATTTCACAATTTTGGGCATGGTACTGTCTGAGTATGTACACACATCCGCGCGCAGGGCCAGGGGATCAATACTTATCAACGTCGACGGGCTCCGCGATGTTAATTAGTAAATTTTCGAAAAGCGACGATAAAAATGTCGTTCGAGATCTTGCCTCTTGAAAGTGCAATGTCGCCCTTGCAATACGCGGGGCGCCTCCGATAGTCCGATGTCAAGGCCGCAGTTGCTATCTCGCTAAGGGTGCGCAGGTGCGACCGGCGCGGTGCCGGAATTATCGAAGGCTGTTTTCGAGGTCAATCTCGAGGACCCCGAGACGCGACAAATAACGGATCGATGAGGTTGCGCGAATCACGCACGTTTGTTAATGTATAAGCTATAAACGAAAACAAACGTGCAAATGTGAAACGCGCGCGCAAAGTCCAATCTTTATCGCCTCTTGCATAATTGCAAAAGCGAGTTAGCGTGCAAACCATCGTTTACGTGAGAAAATGTCGCGCAAAAATTGTATCGACGATTGCGCTTTACAAACGATTCGCATTTGATGTTAATCCTCCATCGACCGCGTTCCTCGCACGTACCCCTTGGAAAAAGTTATCCTTCCGACAAAAGTTATCCTCCCGTGTTATACATCGGGATGGAACGGTCGTAGTCGAGGCGGCATGACTCATCGATTTGTCGCGCAATATACGCGCACCCGTCGCGCTCGTGGGCGCCGTGAGTGCGCATGGAAGACATTCAAAGCGTTGACTCTTGAAGGTATTCCCTCGCGGTCGCATCTCCGCCAGAGCGTCGCGAACGTCTTCGAAGAAGCGAGAACTCGGAGGTTGTTAAGAACCAATCGTTAATCGTTTTCCGGAGACTAGGTCCAATATTTTTCACTTAAACAGACCATTAGCATCTCACATGTCAAAAATCGAGACATAAGACGTCTTATATGCCACGATTTTGGACATGATGCTGTCTGGGAGACTATTAGCATCTCGCATGTCACTCTCTCGTCGACATGGAAAATCGACATGTCCATCCTGTTCAAATAGAGTGATCTGCAATTGTTCACGGGATAATCTCGCCGGTGATCGGCCACCGTTCGCTCATTGACTCTTGAAACCGCGATTAATCGCGACAAAGAAAAGGCAAAGAAAAGACGGGAGCAGCGCTCGATAAGCAATAGTTACGCGCGATTAAATTTTATCGTGTAACCTTACTGTTATTTTCGTCGACGCCGCTCGATTTCCGCCCGATCGATCGGCGGACGATTCGTTCGACAGCTCCTGGACACGCTTTTCTCGGACGGAGCGTAATCTAATACGATTTATCAATTCATTCTCACACCGAAGATCTCAAAGTTACTTCTTATAATTTAGTTCTAGAGCAGGGAATTCTAAACGCCCGCAGCTATCCTTCGTTTTCAACCGCAAGCATCGTTACGTTACGCCTGTGCTCCACGTAAAGATGTGATCTTTATGCGCGACGAACGTCAGAGGCGAGATCCTCCGTGAGACGCACGCAACGAGAGGATCGCGTGTAAACGCCAGAAACGCGAGTTTTATGAATATTGATCGGCGGGAGTATTTTAGATCGCGGAGTCTGCGCAGCGTGCTCGGCGAATTCATCGCCGAGCGTTGTGGAGCTCGGCCTGGCGTTAATACGCCGTGAAGGAAGCGTATAGGTAATTTACGAAAGAAAACACCAACACGGCTCGCGAATCGCGGAAGTTTCTTTGGTTTCTTTCGCCGAGAAGACGCGCCTCCGAGTTCGCCCTCGAACGATTCGCCATACGACCGTCGCCGTCGTCGCGACCATCACGGACCGGTCTATCGCGCGATCCGCGTTCTCATCCGCGCGTATCTCATACGCTATTAAGCTATTAAAAGTGACCGTCCGCGCGCGGATAATGGAGCGGAGCGCACGGGCAAGATAAATAAAGCACGATGATTTATGCAAACGACTCGCGCCATTGCCGGTCGCGTTCTGGTTGCTCCTTCCTCTCTCGCAGAGACTGGCATACCTAATATCGCCGGCAAGGAAATGACGGTTGCGCATATTTATGATCCACGCTCGGGGCACTCGCGCATGCAACTCTCCGCGTTCCCTTGTAAAAATGATGGTATGTGGGGCACAAATAATATGCGGCCCGACCGACTTGGGCGCCCGCGGTAGTGACAGACGATTAATCGACAATTACAACGCGTTCCAGAAAAGTATTACCGATTAGGAATGAAGGCTAAATTTACGCACACCCACATACATATTCTTAATCTCTTAACTAGAGCATAGGGCCTTTACGAATTTGTTTCCATTGGCCTATGTCTCTCGTAAAATCTAATTTACCTTCATGATTTCCTAGCTTTAGAACTTTCTTCCAGGACAATTTTTGTATGTACGCGATAAAATTAAATATATACACAAAGTTTTACAATAGATCAAAAGTAATAAATAAATGTGACACGATTGTGCGTGTCTTTGGGATCTAAAGGTTAATCACCCTAAAGAACGAAACCCTGCTTGGTGTAGGTTGCTATGAAACACCCTCCCCGTTGTTTTCCGTACATATCGTGTATCGATCGTCTCAATGCGATGGTTTCAAATTCAAACCTGAGGGTCTGATGGATAACTATTTTACTACGCGTAAGAGAATATTCAAAGAGAAGTTGCGAAGTGCTGCCTTAGCATGACGATCTGGCTGGCGATCATCTATCCTAAAAAATTTGTTATCGTCTAATTTTATAGTGCGGCGATTATAATCGGCGAATAAATCTAACATCTAGGAAAAGCTACTGCGTATTGTCGGATCTGCTTAATGTTTGATCGAAACGTAATTGGCTATCTTATCGCGGAATCAACACGTCGCGTCGATGCGTTCTTTGCACTTTGAACGTCACTCGGACGAATACAAATAGCTCAGATAGTAATTTTTGAGTAAGAATAGTTTCTTAGAATACAATTAATCGTTCGATCTTAACGATCTTCTTTAATTAAATGTGTGATCGATTCGATATAGATTACCTAAATAACAGTTTCCTCGTAATACTTTATGATTAACATATAGATGAGTAATGTCGTTCAATCTGCTCCCTACACGGACATATAGGAATACAATGTCCATGGCTCCATAGTAATGCGATCGATATTGCAATCTCTTTTTCTGTATCTCGACACTTCAATAGGTACCTTGCAATAGGATGTCTCTATTGTTGTCGAACAGCACCGCGAAAGAATCTCGGAACACGAGAAAGGAAATCAACTTTCTCGTCGCGTCGCCTGCAATCAAAATATTATACACGCTTATTGCCGTCGGCTTCGAAACGCGATCTCTTATTGCACTCTTGCGCACAGATAGACAGATATCTTCCCGCCGAACTCCTGTAGTTCTATAATAATTACGAAGTAACTTTAAAACTGATCCTGATTGGAAATAGTGGAAGCGAGAACGACGTTAAATTTCGTCGTTGCTTGTCAGAGGCACGAACGTTGCTTCTCTGTAGGGTCTGTTATGGATTGTCGCTTCTCTTTGTGTTGGTCGTCGATATATTTCTCGATTAGTTTCAATCCCCGTATTTAGGTCTAATCGTCTGATTCATTTTTGCCATACCTTCGCTCAGAATGTTTTTTATTAGACCAGTCCAGCTGCTATCTGCTTTATTTTCAATGGTGAAAGCCGCTCTCTGATAAGAATATTTTCACAAGCCCCTTAATCGGGGGTTGTAAAGATTGTCGAATCATTTTTGACTTACTTTCCGAGCTTGTTCAATGTTATTGGAACATTATCGGACATCGTGAAATCTTTCACTCTAGAAAGTATCAGAGTCGTACGACATCTTCGACCGAGCGTATTTACATCATGATTAATTGACAGGCAATAATATCAATGTCGATAATGATTTACAATTTTCATACTGTCCCCGGTGAAAGGAGGAAGGAGATGATCTAGTTTCGAGAATCGTTCCATTGCAATCAAAATCGCGATATGCTAGATACTTTCGTAAACGACAGTTAGCTAAACTGTGCCGAAAAACAAGATCAGCGTTTCAATGCCTGGCACAAGTTATTCGCGCAGAGATAGTGTACGACGATTGAATTTAGAAAATATCAACTTGCGTGAAAAATTGATCAATAAAATGAAAGAACCAAGTACGTTTTTACGTAGTACGTGTTTTTTTTTTCTTTTTTTTTCCCCCCTTACGAGAACCGCTGCAAACACGCGTTAGTTCCGTCTTATTGGTCCCAGCTTCTCTCGGAGCGAGGATTTGAGATATTGTCCTGACACATAGTTCATGCGGTACTCGTTAAACCGGAATTCCGGTGTCTAAAGTGCGTTATTGAAATCGGAGAGAGCGCGAGTTTTCGAACGGCCGCAAAAACGGTGGCTGCGTTAACGCGTGTCGTACATCACCATCGGTCCGCGAACTTTCCAATGTCGCGCACCTCCGTTTGCCTCGCGGCCAAGTGGAGCGTACACGTCCACGTTTATATTGGTCATTTTCGTACGATAAATACGGCCGCTTTGTCGATTAAGCTGTTAATTAGCGATTACGTTTCTCTCGAGCGACGGGTAATTGGCGAAGCAATGTTTATCTAATCGAGAGGAAAGTCGCGCTTCTTTGAAGAGAACTTGATTCGATTATAATTATCGCCTCCGGGGGTTTCTTTCTCTCTCGCTGGCGCAATTGGAGATGATAGGGAAGAGAGCACCTGATTCTTTGCCATGCGAACATTTTCTTTTTGCGCGCGAGAGAAAAAAGGAAAGGAAAAGAGAGAGATTTTTTAATTCTCTCTGTTTTTCTCTTGGTTCAACCAATCTCAATCTATACTTATATCTATTTACCATATATATATCAAATTAGAAAATTATTGCAATTATCAAATTAAGCCTTCATTAACTTGACGTATAATATCTTCGGAATTTCCCACTTGACGCTCACAGTGGATGCATATCTTGCGTAAAAAATTTTTAGACCGTTTATTTAAAAAGAGCTTATTGCGCTCTTACGCATTTTTTGCTGTATATTGTTTCTCTTATAAGATATTTCGTGTTCCATTAAGAGCAGAGAGATAGTCATCTAGTATATAATAGATGACATAAAGGCCTTCTTACTTCGGGCACATGCCGGCTCGATTAATCGGAGCGTTTAGAGAGGAACACGCACGACTCTACCTCGCGCAAAGCCATCACGTTCTTGACCCAGCGGGTCCGCGGCCGGCTAAAAACACGACAGACGCAGAATCGTTACGCTCGCGTGTAACACTTTGGCCAATCTCGCAGCGATCGGCCCGAGCTAAATAGCGGCTCCCGCGCGACGTACTTATCTGTGAGAAAATATACTCACGATCGTCTAATCGCGAGCGAAACCTTGGTCGTTATCGGCAAGAGAGAGGAAGCGAAGGAGAGCCGGTGAATTTTAATCCGCCGCGCTGTGCCGCCACGCCATGCCGCACCGGCACGAATCCAATCGGACGTCGACTCTTCGTACGCCAAGCGATTATATGCCCGGTAACGGTACAAGGTGCAGCGCGCACTCGCGATGACCGAGAGAGGCCCTCGTACTCTCGTAGAGATGCCTATCCTCGCGTAGAGAGATGCACAGCCGGCGAATCTCCGTGACCTGGAACGGAAAGGCTCCGCGGCGGTCGGCAACCATAAGTTCCCGCCGAGTCTCGCCTGGAATATACCTATCGAAGCGATACGCGCCCGTAAGAGCGCACATACGCTCGCAGATCCGCCGATCGCCTGTTGATCGATCGATCGAGCAAATATTTTTCCAAGCTGCATAAAAATTCATTTCCTGTGTCCCGCCTTCGCGGCCCTCCCTCCTCGCGGCCACGGAGTAATAACGTAACCGTTACACTCGTCGATAAAATTATTTAACGTCTCGCGCGATAACGCGCGCGGTTCACCTCGTGGGAGAGAAAGAGAGGAAGAGAGGTCAGGAGTACCTGTACGGAGAGACAGACCGTAAAGATAGAAAGTCGATGCAGGTGCGCGACGGGAATAGCGCAACGCTGATTGGTGTATAAAACTGACAATATCCCGCGTAATTATTCGTCTCTTAAGCCGACATGGGTGATAAGGCTAGCCAGATGTTATCGCGCACCCAGGACGCCGCGTCGTCCCGCTAACTATCTCTTGCCGCGAGAATTATTACGGCGATAATCCCGGCGTGTCGTATACGTAACATTCCGTAACTGCCGCGCGCGTCGATCTGTCTCCCACGAATAAATAAATGCCTCCTTATCGTCGTGCGGAACGACGCGACGGCCTCGTTAGAGAACGTCTCTCTCTCTCTCTCTCCTTCTCCTTCCTGCGCGTGTCGAATCTCGGCAATTGCCGGACCGACCGCGGGCTGACCCAGATGCACCGGCCGCGGTCCAGTGCCGGTCTCTCTCGTTGACCGTGCACTTCGCGACCCGCAGGCGACGCATTATTCATCGCGGGATCCTCCCGCGGAAAGGTAGGGCTATTCATCGCGGGTTCCTGAACGGATCGGTTCCCTCGTTACTATTTATACGCCGACCGCCGCCGCGCCTCGCCTCGCCTCGCCTCGCCTCGCTTCGCCTCGCCTCGCGCGGCGTGGGCGCCCGTTTTTCTCACTTGGGCCCTCATCGAACGGGTTGATACGCGTTCACTAGGTGAGCGTACGGTATGCGGCATGCGCCTGTTGCATTCCCGCGCCGCGATACTTCGCACATACTCGCATACCTGTTCCAGTTCCTGGGCGTGTATCGCTCGTCTCCCTCTTCCCCCTGAATCCCGACCCGACGATTCGCGGGGCGGGGGGAGGGAGAGAGGAAACGGTTAAGATTTTGCACGCGCTACGGTAAACTGCCGCGCACGATTGAGAAAAGGCGCGGAATCGCGCCTCCCTTTCGAACGAGGTAATACCGCGGCGGTATCGTTTCCACGTGCCATCACGCGAGACGCGTACATACACCGCCGCCAATGTTACGTCAGCGCGAAAAGGCCGAATGTGGAACAAATTATAAAAATCTCGTAACGCGCGCGAAGGTCACGCTCGGCGTACCGCGCGAGATATCGTTACACGAACGAAGGAATTATGCACGCGCGTAATACGACACGTATAAATAATGAATTTGTCGATGTTTCTCTTGCTTTCGTTTCTCATCCTTTTTCTTGTATTCGACATACCTTTCGCGGGCGGCGGGGGAATCCCGATAACCCCGCGCGTTTCGAGTCTCGAGTCCAACGGCAGCTGTCCAGATTGCGCGGTGGTCGCTCGGGCTCAACATTATATCCGAGAACGTCTCGCGTTGTGCGAAAAAAAATAGAAAAATCCAGGCTGATGTTTGCGCACGGAATGGTAACGCTTTCTCGCCTCCTCGTGCGTGGAAAACCAAAGTAATTTTCGCGAGAGCAATTTACATTTCCGGACGGTGTTTAATGCCGCGCCGGTTTCTCGACTCTTATACACGCACGATATATCGCCGTAAATTAAAAGCGGCATTACTTAATTTGTTTCTTTTTTTTTGTCGATCGCGATCGACGCAGATCCGACCGGTCCTCGGATGCGTCGATTCCGGTATACAATTTGACCGGACGCCGTCGTTTCGCGCCGCGACTGGAACGTGTGTGTGTGTGTGTGTGTGTGTAGAAAAAGGAGAGAAAGAAATGTCTGTGGCCCCGATGCAGTCGGCGCGCTTTTTTTCATCGTAATTCCACGTCCATAATTTATCCTGGCATTGTTACGCCTGTTTCTCTCGTTACCGACGACGCGTGATACTTGGCCGCGTGTGCATCTTCGCACGCAACGCGGTCACTCGTATGATTTTTGTCGAGCGCCACGCATAGATACGCGAGGCGAGTCTCTCCTCTCTCGACTCGGCTCGGATACCATCGTGTCACGCACGATGAATACGGTAATGTTGCTCGCAGATTGTTACGATTGTTTTTGACAGAATATCTAATTGTTAGCAAACATATCTCGGGGATGTATTAGATTTTATCCCGAAGCGGAAACAAGGTAGCATTGTGCATCTACTAAACATCCCTTATTTGACTCAAAGAATAAAGACTTGTATTAACCAGCCATGGAACCTAATATATTGATAAACGCATATATATAGGTCTTAACTTGACACGGTTAAACGCGGTATATAATATATTTAAATATATCATCAAAATCTTACAATAGTGTGAAGTAAACGTCGAAAATTAAGTAGTCGAAATTTAAAATAGTAAATATAAATAAAATTGTAAAAAGTCGAAAATTAAAATAAAGCGTATCTTAACCAGATGTTTCAATCTTCGTTGAGAGCATCTTCAGTGACACGTTAAACTTGCAGAGTCAATTATTTATTTGTTAAATTACTCTAATTTGTTAAAACAGTCGACGATTCTCGACTGAAACTGTGTGTTGGAGACGTATTTCTCCGTAATCGGATATTTTGTTTTCTCGAACAACAAGCACGCGTTCCTTCCTGTTTTTATTATGAGACGCAACAGGCAAACGTGATTAAAAAAAACGCTTGATTTGAGAAATTGGAACTATTTTGCGATCTTGCGATCGTGCGTACTTAACGATCACGTACGAAGCTGTGCTGGGCTGCGTTCGGAAACATCACTCGAGTGTCCCCGGGTATCATTTTATCATTTTTATCCTAGGCTTGTTTAACATTCGGTGAACAACAAGGATAAAATAATACTCGGGGAGCACTCGGGTATGCTTCCGAACGCAGCCTTGGGTACGTGTGACGTACAACGTGCCTCTTTTCACAACTCACGGAATTGAAAAAATGAGGCTCTAAAATCCTTGTTTTGTATGCAGTCCGCGTGTGTCGGCACTAGAAGCGCGATTGTTGGTCCATCGCGCGGCGGTGCACCGTCCCACGCAGATCTGCGCGAATTTTTGTGAAAGTAAAAGACCCGAGCGCGAAGAATTCAGCCTTTACACGCGTGACCGGTAAAGTAAATCACGTTTGGCACACTGACTCGATTTTACGTGGCATCGTTCGCGAACGACCTCCTGGATAAACGAACCCCAAGGATGACGTTACGTTCGCGTGTTGCGTTAATGGAGATCATAGAGATTGGCGAGAAAAATGGCAGTGGAAAATAATCGCGCGACCTGGACAGCTCGTTATTATACACGCGGGTATTATTCTTCGCAATCGCTACTCGCCGTGGGAAGGTGTCTGTCGTGCGAAAAGGATGCGCGGCGCGCTAACGAGTCTCTTTCTCCTTATTGCGAGACATTTCGTCGACCTCCAACCATAACGAAGTGCCAAATTACGCGAGGCATTCTCGCGCCCTAGCTCCGCCCATTATCCTGTCTTTCCATTTTTCCCCTCCTAAAATAGATACAATTAAATTCCGTCCCGGCGCGTAGAAAAATGGTGCGAAAGAGTTTTCTAGAGTTTCCGCTAATATCTCGCGTGTAAGTTTTAAATATAATAATCTCGCTTACAAAATCTGTGAGTAAAAGGACGTCCTGTACGGTAGCTGTGCGTCTAAGCAAACCGGGTATCCGCTCATACGATGTTAACTAGCGGATTAATTACCGCGCGCGCTCAAATGATAATGCCTCGGACGCGTGGAAATCAAATTAGCATATCGCGGAGATAGTCATCTCATCGCTATAATCTAGCGATTATATTCTATGGAGACTGAACGTCTAATATCCTACATCCCGTAACGTTGCCCGCGCCGCGGCCCGCGGGTCGCGGGACATCCCGTAACGTTGACCTTCTTTCTCAATCTTCGCGCACTTCAAGATACCTAACTACGTTATGGCTTTCTGATAGCTGACTGTGGCACGATATCGATACACGTTATCTACGATCAATTCCCGCGATGCGCGAGGGCATTCCACAAGCTGCTCCAGAATCGTTTTCCGTCTCACATTCACATTCACGTTTTCTCACATTTACATTCGCACGAACCGGGGAATCGCTCACAAATTCGCTCTCGAGCTTTTGGTCCCTCGAAGATACCCAGGAAGTGAATTTTTCTCGGAGGGAATTTATTTTGCGGAACGATATCAATATCCTTTTCCGCGCGTATGCATAATTCCCTTCCTTTCTGCGTCACGAAGCACAATTTACGAGGTACTCCGGAACTTCTCGCAGGATGCGCACATCAGCATGTACTCGTCCTTCCGTGAGTTCCGTGCGGAATCACAGTCGAGCCTCCTTCTCTTGCTGATCCTCGAGAGGAGCTGGAAATCTCGTCTCGCGATGACTTCGCGTCTTATCCCTCTTGCTCAAACTCCATTTATTCGCGCACCGAACAAAATTAACAGCTCTCACGGCGGCGATGACGGCAATCTCGTTAATTTCTCGAGTCAGATCTACTAGCTAGATTTGCACTCGGGAGATATTATTTCCGCTTAATTCCCAACGTCAACAGTGGCACTTTGATGGAAAAAGACGATGTGAAATTGCCGTGAAAATCCGGACAAAAACCACGCGACAGTTCCGTTCGCTTTCCTCGCGATCTCGTCCCGTTTATTGCAAGACCACTTTTTCCCAATTAAGCTACGAAGGTGGAACAGACGGAACGACCGGCTATGGGATGGCCTTGAGCGACGGGATCGATTTGACACGTAGATTAGAGGAGATTAAACTTCCGCTTAGCCTCTCGCGCGCGTTGCTCCTGTTACAACTCTGTTAATTCTATTGTAATAAGATTAGCGTTATAGGAGAATAACTTTCTGCGCATGGCTTGCTGGACCGTCAGCATTAAGTCGTCAACAAAACAAGATCGATCATTTAAAGGCTGATAAAGATACGCGCAACAATACCTGTTACATCTTAATAGAACGAATACGGGATAATGATCGATAATTATGTGTGAAATAGCCAAGGCCGGTCGTTCTTTCGACGATCGAAAGTACCGAGATACTTTCACTCGGCTTCCGCTGGCGCTGGTAACATTGTCGAAAGAGCACATCCGGTGCACCTTCTCGTCTAGTTTTTTGCTGAAAAAGAAAAATTACGAATGAACTTTCGGAATCGAGAGCTGTCAACGATCGGACAGTCTGCCTGGACAGGTGATCGTTCTACGATATCAGATAACGCCGCAGCTGCAACTTTAAAAGCGTGCTCTTACTTAGTTCTCGTGTCTATACCAAGACGTACGGTAAAAGGCCGTGACGCCAACTATCTTGCGGCTGTTTCAGCTCCCGGGGGCTGAAACTCAAGTCGGAGAGCTGGAAAATGTGCGATTAGACGGCAATATGAGGACGGATATACTCTCCCCAGTATTGAATTTCCTTTACCGTGTAGATCTCGTAGTTTCTGTTTTGTGCAACAGAATTGCGTGTGCTACAATACTGATATTTCTGTCTCGTTCGCGGCAACCTGTATAGCTCGTCGATCCTCATTGATTCTTTTGAACCGAATGTATTATGTGCAACATTTTGCTAATAAATGTATATGTCGTAATCCACTCAAAAACGACAATAATATACAACTATTCAGTTATTAAAATCGTTACCATACACCGTGTCCGACCGGTCAGTTACGGTCAGGAACTTCGTTGTACACGAAATATGGTTTCTAAATTGTCTTTCGGTCAATATTCCGATAAAAACAGTATGTGAAATCCACGTTATTGCTATGTGGATCAGCATCGTGGAATCCACGTGGATATTCGAGTGGACAATCCGCTCAAGAACGGTACTGTAGTCCACGTGGAATGCACATAGTTCCACGAATTTTCCACGTAAATTTTAATTTTATTAATGCAGTGGATTTTTTCCACTCCATATACTTATACAAGGTTTTAAGAAGTCTCAAAAACAGAGAAAAAAAGTACAACCAGCAGTAACATGTTATGGGCCGTCTACAATGAAGAATCGTAGGCCGTAGCAGTAAGAAATTGACCAATCACAATCGATTATTCTTGTAATAAATCCACTGTGATTGGTCAATTTCTTACTGCTACGGCCTACGATTCTTCATTGTAGACGGACCATTAGTTTCTTGGTGTTTAATACTGGATATAAAGAAGTACTTACCGCCGCGGTCACCCATCCAAGTAGCAATCGCATCCATCGTCGCTTGACTTTTTTGATCGACCGGAGTAGCTGTGACCTTCTGACCCTGAAACTGCCTTTTTCTTTATAATGCTCTTATTCAATCTAATCTTTTGTTTGTAACAAGATAACAACAATTAGGTTTATAATAATTTATTTCTGATGTTATTTGTAAAAAATAGATAGCATACTGCACACGCACACGCACACTTTTGTAACACAATACAATTTTTCTATTGATTATCTATTAAATGCGTCCCATTTAGCTATATGTTGTGATTGATAACAATATTTCCTGATTGATAAATCGTATATGCGTATATATATTATATACATCAGTAGAATAATAGAAACATACACGTGAAATCTACATTGATATTACGTGGATAAGGTACTTCGATTTGGCGATGGAAAAGAAACGTCGAATCCACGTGGATAAAGTACTTCGACATTGTCGATGAAAAAGAAACGTTGAATCCACGTGGATAACTCGCGGATGATTCTCTATCCACGTAGTCCACGTAAATTACGTGGATTCGACGTGGATGTGACGTGACTGTTTTTATCGGGTAGTAGAATAACTGTGACACTAATGTTTCAAATGTTTATGCTTGTCGCGCTACTATACTTTCGGTTTAATCAAATTACGATAGATATCGGCAAAATGTATCTAATTGATTGTTTAAAGTCGCCAGTTCGTGCAGTTCTGAAAATCGAAAGGTTCTAGAGTCCCTCTCTTCCTTCTCGCGAGCGTCTCTCACGCGTTTCCGCTCGAAATTCCGTGTGTACTTTCGTGTACCTACTCTCATTCAGCGCGCTTTCGACGACGTCGTTGAACCTCGCGCACCTCACGTGTCGCTCGAATGTTTTACGCTTGGCCCGAAACAATGATGGGAACACGGCCCACGAGATGCTTTAACACCGCGAATGCGCTGGCTCCAGTTACCGGTTCGGCGAAAAAGACGACGAGAAAGGAGGGAAAGAACCGGCGAGAGCGAACGGACGGGCGGGCGGGCAAGCGGGCAAGCGCATGCATGAATGGCATTGTACGTGCTACCACGATTCAACTAGGAGTACTGGGACAGATATTCGAATCTCGTGTGTCACGCTCGCCTTCTCTCCACCCACGCGCGTGTAGTCGTATACCTACCGCGTCACGTCGACATGCGCTTTAATTATCGAATTAGCGATATTATCGTTCGAGAAGAGCGAAAGTCCGAGAAAAAATCCATCCGGTAACCATCTCGACCATCGCAACGAGATCAAGTCTGACCTCCACTGCGAGACGTGGAATCCCTTCCTTAAGCGACGCGACCATCGAATCGATAATTGAATCCTGCTAACTGTCATTTTTTATTTATAATTATAATTATATCTTTTAGCTCTTTTGAACGAGCAGTATTTTACTGTCTTCATTAGATCTTATTTGTTTTGTACTGTAAATTGTAAAGTTGTTGTTCTTGTATTCTAATTCTTCTCAGCATTTTATTCTGCGTCCTTTTTCTGATATTATATAATTATAACAACAAATAAAATACAAGAATAACAACTTTACAATTTACAGTAAAAAACAAATAAGATCTAATAAAGACAGTAAATACTGATTGTTCAAAAGAGCTGAAAGATGTTTGAAAAAAGTCCACGCAATCGGAGAATTCGTTCACCAGTAAGCATATCCTATTCAGGGGTTTGAATTTACCGTAGAAAGTACGATATGCAATTCTTCGTAAAAAATGAAATTGTTTCTAAGAGACCTGGCCGGAATATGCAATTTTACGTGATCTAATAAGTCAGAATAAGTAATACTCGGCCATTAATCATTTTTTGAGAGAGTAACGTTTGTCGCTCTCAGGTTCCCACCCTTATTTCATTTCATGCGATATATGGGTATCGCAGGGCGTGGTGCAACGAGCTAATAAACCGGTATCGAGACACGTAGGCGGAAGAGTTTGTCTAACGAAGCGAACACGGCGAAACCAAAAATCGGAAACGACGTTCCAATTGTTCAACTCGAGTCTCGACTCGAGCGGAAGAACTCACTGGAGGCTCCGCGGGGACCGCGGGTTCCGCGTGGACGACGCGACGTGTGCGGGAAGCCGATTGCCGTGATATTTCGACTGGAATATGACCCGGCGACCTCGGAATAGAATCTAAATCCCCCTCGTCGGCTACTTTCTCCCGAGAATGTTCCGGGCGAAACGTTATTAATCTCTTCATCGGGATTGACGGGCAGCGGGGACGAAGGGAAAGAGAAAGGGGGAAAAAAGGAGGGCCTATTGTTGCGGTGCGCAGGTGCATCGACTTGACCTTTCGGGCGCATAAGGAAAGCGCAAGCTCCGAAACGTTGCTCGCCAAGTTGTCCGGCGTTGTCGGGCGCGTTACCTCTCGCGGAACGAGTTTCGCGTACCTATCGATAACGACTCGCCGAATGCTCTAATTTGGCTGTCCACGGACCGTCATTCTTTTTCACCGATAGCGCACTCGCCGTCCCGAACGTATAATTTATCCACGTCCGCGCAAACTCGCCGCAAACGACGAAAAGAAAAGAAAAATACCAAATACTATTACGCAAGCTCTCTCCGGCATAAAAATAACACTTTCACTAGGAGCGGGCGTAACGAATCGAGAATCGTTATCGCGGGGGTTCCCAGCAGCTATCGCGAACGAGGACCCCCGCGGGGGTTAATCGTGTTGGTGGCATCGGCGACTGATATTTACTCGCGAGTCGGGTCCCCTTACCGAGTCACGCCGAGTAACGATGAGAACGATGAGCTTGTTGATTCGCTTCTACCGTGACCCCGCGAACCGGACTCGCGTCGAGGCGCCCGCGCCGGTTTCCGCGTGTACAGAGCGCGAAGAGGGACGAAGCGTTTTCTGGACGTGATACGAAATCGTCCGTCATCGATTTCTCGCGTACCACTTTTCCTGCACGCACATATGTGCATACGGGATATGTATTATGCGTTTCCTTCACCAGCGAGCGCGCGAGCGTCGTACACGAGAACGGCTTTGTTGCTAATAACTAAAGCTTAAGGGTCAACGGAACACGTCGGAAATTTATCATCGCTCGCTTCTCTCGGATACATCTCGCATATATCGCCGCGCTCGCGCGATTCCTCGCCGTAACGGTCGGCTCACCACTGACCGTGTCATTAAGTCGCTGTAGCAGCGAAACGTCAAGAGCGAAAGAATAGAATTTCTTTTATTTTTTTTTTGGGACTTGCCGATCGCGATACGGCAATAATGGGCGAGTAATGAGGACACTGGGCCGATGTTTTCGGAGGTCGTTGCAGCGCTAGGTTGAATCAGATTGCGGGTTCATTAGAAACAATGGAGTTCGCGGATTCGCTCGAAAGCGATCAGATAAGATACGAAATGTATAAATGATTTACGAACTGCGATAACGTTGCGGGATTTTTTGATTTGCACGAAGGTCTGGTGAAATGAATCAGAGACGTCATCCTCAAATCGTTCTTCAAACCATTCGTTGCATCTTTTACAATGCTTTACACGCTCCTATCCCTTTAACAATTCTTCATATAAAATAAATCCAGGGAAAGCTTTATATCCACGCTAAAAATGTATATGAATGCTTACACTCACATTTTTCAATGCGTGTAACGTTCACCATGGACAGTAAACGTGTTAAACGACATCAGATAATGCTTTTACATACGTCGAGCGTTGCCGATCGCTGTATTCGCTATTATGTCCAAGTGGATCAAGGTTTTGTCGACTATTAACGTAACGTAACTAAACGTTGATACACAGGAACGGCGCGGTTTAATCGCTATTATTCGTCCGGTGGCTCCGGATTAATTAATATTACAGCCTCTAGACACAATGGAACAACGACGGTGGCTGGTTTTAATGAAAAAACTTGCTCGTCATCCTTCGAGCTATTGTTAACGAAGCGGACTTTATGTCTGGACTTTCGTTGTTCCAATCGTTTCCGGAAAATGTAAATATGCGGGGGGAATTCTAAGCGAGCTTATGCGGCCTATCCGAATTTTCAGCGGGCGATAAGCACGATAACTTTCCTCATCATCACCCGTCAGATCACCCTACAGCCTACAGCCCCCATTTCTTTCGGTGGGAAGATACGCGCGTGCCCGACGAAAGATCTCAGAAGTGGGACACCTTCTCTTATCGCGCCGGAGCATCCCACGACGGGAACGAGCCAGGTAGAAAGGCAGAAGGGAAAGGATGAGGACTCCAGAGTGAGAGTACCGGAGAAGCACTTAGGGGAGCTAAGTGCTCCCCGAGAGAGGGAATGGCGAAAGATTTGATTTCTCGCTCTCCGTCGGAATAATCAGAGAATGAACGTTTCTTTACGATAGATTTAGTGCTTCTCTCCCAAGGGTCAATGCTCCTCCCGTTTTCGATGGGGCCTAACTTGGCCCAAGCTCATTGTCAGTCCAAGTCACTCCAAGTGTCATTGCGCTTAGACACTTATCGGAAATTCAAAACTCCTACTGGAAAGTGGCCGAGTAGTAAAGTGAGACCCCCTTCGGTACCCCCTTGATCGGAACGGGGATGAGGAGAGACAGGGGGGGGGGGCGCAAAAGTCGGGCCCAGAAGCGTAAGAAAGGGAGGGGGAGGGAGACAAGAGCGAGAAAGGAGGGAGTTGGATTACCGCTCGGTGGGCACACGTCGTTTCGATCGGGCTGGCTACCACGGATCCACAGAAGACCGGCTGCCTCCGACGGAACCGGTTGTGCGGTTGTGTGTCGGAAAGGGCAACGACGGGCACTCTGGCAGGTCCCATCACGAGCGAGCCATGAGCGGGCAGAGCATGGACATGGTCTGGGATCCGCAGACCCAGACCAACTCGTTAGAGGGCTGGGATTATTCTATCGAGCTCGCGTACCTTAAGAGCCTTAAGGGATCCTCCTCTGAAAGTAGTAAGTAAGCGCGAACGTAAGAGGAGACGATTGGAATGCGGCTGGAAAGGATTGACGGTGCTATATCGATAATCGGATAATGTTAAACGTGTGGTGTTGTGGTCAAGATGATGGTGTCCCGAAGAAGTGATAACTTAGGAGAGATGGCAGATTATCGCCGCGATTGTTATCACGTGGCGAATTAAACCTGTCGTGACCGCGAGGAGGGTGGAAGAGGTGTCTCCACTCCACCGAAAGGCCGATTCGATAAAGACGGCTACATCGCTATGGGTCCGTTTTATCGCGCAGATGTGTACACGTTCAATCGAACATCTTCAGTTAAAATTACCGCAATCTGGAAATGGCTTTGCGACAGTTTTGCGTCGTACTCGAGAGGCATTAAGAAGTCAACTTCGTCCGTGAACTTCACGGGTCACGTTGCTTCGCCGCGACACCGAGTACCGCGAAACAGTAGCTCGGTCACGTTTGCTCACCGCGAAGGTCCTTGGCCCTAGCCGGTGTCAGAATGAGGGAGTGCCGCGAGCGTGAACCAGGGCGTTCGCGGTCGGCAGGACGGCAGGCAGCAACCTGCAGCCGTCGCTCGGCAGGTTGCACGAATGCACGGTTAATTATTATTCGGAGCGAGCCCGGGTCGACATCAATTCCGTCAACGTAGATTTTTCTTCGTAGGTATTCCTTCGAATTCCCACGGGTTCACCGACATCACGATAGTGATTTGGAATCGAAATTATCGATACACGTTTGCGCTTTCTCAATTGCGCAATTTTCTTTCCCCTGCGCGTTATCAGAGATCCAATTTGATTAGGACATATAGATTAAAAACATTAGGAAATAAATTAAAAAACAATAAAAATTAACAAAGAATACGTTTGCGATGGGTAGGAGTGTTCCCAATCGAGATAAAAGAAGCGTTCATGCAAAAATACGTCTTACGTTTTGCGCAGATCTGCAATTGGCGGCGGAGCTCGGCAAGACCCTCTTGGAACGGAATAAGGAGCTGGAGAACATCATCAAGTTGCACCAAGCTACTGTGGAGGAGCAAACGCAAGAAATCGAGGTTACTATAAATCTTACAGTAATTTTTTCGCGAGTATAATTATTACAGTTCGAACGATTATTATTGCTCACGGCGAACTGGTTTTACCCTCCCGGTTATTCTCTGATAATTTTACTAATAGCTCCCGCGTCTTCCGTATACGGCATTTTTGTAATAAACAGCGACAATCGCGGGGCACGGTAAGAAAATTCGAGTCGCGAACGATTTGCGGAATCGCTC
Organism: Leptothorax acervorum; assembly: GCA_035220615.1. Lineage (NCBI taxonomy): Eukaryota > Metazoa > Arthropoda > Insecta > Hymenoptera > Formicidae > Leptothorax > Leptothorax acervorum. The sequence continues at coordinate 6,520 of JASTWQ010000137.1, read as the reverse complement.
AACCTCGAAATTGCACTGTCCGATGAATACGCTTGTGTTATTTGTTCGTTCCGCAGTACATGAAAAAGCAGACTGCCGCCCTGAGGGAGGTGAACAATACGCGGCTGAAAGTCTACGAGCAGCTGGAAGTCAGCGTGCAGGATCTGGAACGTGCGAATCATCACCTGGTGATCGAGAACACGAGCGATAAGAAGCTGATCAAGAGGTAGGCGCGTTTTCTTCCTTATTTACTTCTTTCTCGAACGCCGTTTCTTCGATTGGCGAAGCGTCCTCGAATAGAGAGAAAAAAAAGGAGAGAAAAATTGGCACTCTCATTCGAAAGAAAGATACCGCTTGATATTTCAGATAAGATTTTGCTACAAGTACTGCGGAAAAGTGCCGGCCTAACGAGATCTGTTATTATTATCTTGTTATGCTCCGTATTGTATTGGCTATGTGAACCGTTCTAAGCTCACCTTTCTAAATGCATAATTCATGCACTGTCCGATACAATTAAAGTTCATGGAAAGTTATTAAGTATTATTTTTCTATTTAACACTATCCTAATCTCCATAATGGAGTCTATTTCTCCCGATAATAAGTTTTTTTTGTTATTGTAACGATATACCGCGTGTCCACGAAATTCCATCGGGATTTCGGATCAACCTACTTTTTGAACGGATCGAAATTTCGGGCTAAGCGTCTTACGCTTTGACTCGCCGCGGTTGACCCGAAATTTTGGAGAATCTTTGCTGCGCATTTCTCCGAGCGAGGCGACATTTCGAACAGATGTCCGATCGTCGGAGAAATTGCGATACGCAAAACGTTTTCCGCAATAACCAGACTCCTACTGATAATCATATAACGATTTGCGCGCGACCAGCCAATCCATGACTATCGAGAATCTGGAAATAAGATGCGAGGAACTTCAGAAGAAGATCGACGACTTTACCAAACAACTGCGCCAGCGTGTTGCAAGCCCGTCTAGAAATAATGCGCAACAGCAGCATCAACAGCAACAACTGCATCAGCAACAGAGCACCGATTGGGAAACTTCGGATATGCAAGGTGGCAGCGAGAAACAGGTATGTATAGTTCGAGTATTTTATGTAACGTGACATCACTCGTCGCTCCTTCCGAGTCTTCAGGAAGAGACTTGTTGATGCTTTTTTCTTGTTCCCAGAGAGCTGCCCCGAGCTCGCCGAAGTCCTCCCAAGAGACGACCGAGGTGACCGCGACGAGCGACGAAGAGATGACCGAGTTGCTGAAGCAGCTGCAAGATGCTCGCAATCAAAGGGCTAGGGAGCAGAAGAAGGTCGCCGAGCTCAGTCAGCAGCTGACCACTTTGTTACAAGAGAACGGCGCATTGGAGGAGCAATTAACGGAGTGGCGTAACAAAGCGCAAGACGTGAAGAGCCTGCAAGAGGAGATTAACACCTTGGAGGAAGTCAGGTACGTGCGTTCTCATTCATTTTCCCTTTCCTGAACGTAAATCGCCCGTTCTCCACATACTTAATTAAATTAATTAAAAGCTACATCACGAGAAAAGATCCACCTTAATGTATAAATAAAAGTGAATTGAAAGTTGCACGTTGTTGGACTCGTTGACGAGAAATATTTGTGAAACAAACGAAACTGTCTTTATAGACGGGGTCAGTTATGCGGACGTTGTTTGCGTGGCATGGACACGAGGACGCACGACGAACTCTCCATAATGCTGGATCAGGAAGAGTACGATGACATAAGTATGGCCGAGTCGTTAATCAGTGAGAGTCAGCGCGACTCCGAATTGACTGTGCAGGTATTTCTTCTTATTTCTAGCAATGGGTTCAACTTTACGGACCACTACTTATTTATTAGTAAATCTACGTTTGCATGAATCAAGTTTCTCTTTTGCTCGAGTCTGTCGCTACAATGTCGCTTCTTTTGGTTTCAGTTATGCTCGCCTAGAATAGTAATTATCTTTTATCTGCTTTAGGAAGTGACAAACTTCGCGAAATCCAAGCCAAAGACAGAACGTAAATGGTATAGTTTGTTGTTATGGAGGATATTTACTTATACGAAAGTGCCGTTGTTATTATTTCATTTTTCCGAAGCGCTCGTCTATGTTAGAGCCCATTTTATTGTTCCGATAATGTTCGCGCCTCTTCAAATACCTTTGTTCATTCTCCGTAAAATGTCTCTGGTTGTCCTTAAGCTTTGGCTGTTCAAACAAAGTTCTGGGAAATCAAAGATTCTTTAATCTTTAATCACACACATACAAAGATTAAAGAAGATTTAAGATTCTTTAATCAAAGATTATTTTTATCTTGATTTCCGAAAACGATTTTAATACACAATGCTACTTGCTATTATATAATTAATACTAATATTCGATTACTTTTATTATTTTGTATGATTATACCTTAAAATAACGGGCAAGTTTAGATAACATATTAATAACATATACGTGTTATTCTTATTTTATCTAATTTTATCTTATTGAAAAGTCAATTTCTATTAAAAGAAAATTAATGACTACTTCCCAAAGATTATTAAGACTGTGTGCATTTCTCGGCAACATTAAGAATCTAGGATAAGTAAATTGTAAATATCTGTGCTTGCTGTTGTTTTAAGCATGATGACTCTTATTATTGGAATCGCTGCGTCTAGTCGAATTATTTTAACCGATTACTTTGTACAATGTACATATATATAAGTGCCAGATTTATAAGATCTTAAATAAAATACATTTTCTCATTAAACTTTTTGCAATCTTTGATCTTTATAATATTCTATAAATCTGGCAGGTCCTTTGCCCTTCTGCTTCCAGAGTTATCCTCCATTTCTACTCAACGTCCCGTATAATTGCTAACGTAAATTGAAACGAAAAAATAAGTAAAAGTTACGTATAACGTTTTACACTAATATAAAAGTTATACGTAACTTTATTATGAGATTTTATGTAGATTTATTTGTAGTAAAATTTGAACGCTGATCGCTTTTCTCATACGTACCTATAATTCTCTCAATTAAATATTCATATAAATCGTAACTGAATTTCGTCGTTACCCATTTTCATAATTTCAACTGCACACACGTTAATTGCCTGCACACAGGATACAGGCAGCAAGAACGAAGGTACCGACGAAGTGGACAGCGCGAATCCTTATCGAGTCTTGGTAGAGAAGTATCAGGCCTTGTTGGAAGTGCAGAGACATTGTCAGCCCCGTCGCAAGGACGCCACACCCGCGATGTGCATGTCGTTGCAGGAAGAGCTGGAGATGTCCGGAGAATTTAACAATTTCTATCCTGCTGCTTCCGAGGTCGAGGCTTCCACAGCTCCGGAATCGATCAAGACCGCCTCGCGAACTAAGCCTGAGAACGCCGGCAAGAAACCCTTCTCGGCCACTCCTACCGATTTCTCCGAAGCCGAAACATCGTCTTCAGGCTTCTCGGACGAGACCAGCAACAAGGCAACGCAGACGGACGGCAGACCGGGTTCATTCCTGTGCTCCATCGCCGACGGTGAGGACTGCAAGTTCAGCATTTACGACGACAACAGCCCGTTCGAAAGCAGGTTCCGCAAAACGCCCGAGTACCGACAGCTCTTCAGCGAGATCTTCAGCGTTCTGAAACGGGCGGCCGAAGCGAAGGACGAGGGTGAGAAGCTGCCATTGCTGGACGATCCCGCCCCGTCACAGACGAAGTACGACACGTCATTCCAGGAAGATTTGCACAGCGAAGCGACGGACGACAGTCAAAGCGTCATGTCCTCCATGGTATCGTCGGTGGTGTCGGAACCGGTCTTCAGGATGCAGTCTGCCAGCCCGGCCAATCCGAAGAACAGCCAGCAATCCGACAAGTCCAGCAACACCGCCGTGAATCAGCAACCCGTAAAGGATGCAAGCTGCAGAATGGATTACGTGTCTCTTAATTTGCGCGTCCGCAAGAAGGCCGCGGCGAAGAAGAACTTCGCTAAGAAGGCGCAGCCCAACGACCGTTCGACCGCGCCGGACGTCATTCCAACGACGAATCCGAAATTCGTGCCAGCCAAACCCAGCGGTGGCGGCCGAAGGAGATTCAAACCGTTCAACCCTGCCGAGTACGAGCACTCCGGTACATGGAACGGTCAGCACAATGTATATTCGAATCGGTCGAGAGATAACAAGAAGTTACATGGTCTCACACGTGGTTCACACGAGCAGCAGCAACAGCAGCAGCAGCAGCATAACAATTATGAGTACAAGGATTTCAAACCCAGCACTGCGTCGGAGGAGGTGGCTCGGCTGAAGCGATTAGAGATGTCTTATGCAGAGGTTCTTCGTACGCCTAACAACAAATCCAGAGCTAATAATAATCATCATCATCACCATCATTATCGTAGAAATTAAATGGGACGAATGGACGGGCGGAGCGAAGCACGTACAAGATGTTTTTATATTTGGATTTCGATTGTATCCCGACTAGATTAGAGCTCTCACGCGTTAATTCAATCACATCATTCATCCCGCGATGAGACCCAGTATTGTTTTGTACTTTCTTGTAAATACTCGACGACGCGGATACGTGTAGCGGCATGATTCTAGGCACTAATTAACACGTCCGCGTTAGCTTTAAGTTTGAACATTTCGTATTTTATTGTATATCCCTTTCCTTCCACAAGGTGAACATACAACGGCGAGTATTGACCCCCTGTATACCGTCGTTAGTCGTTACGGAGAAGAGAACAATTTCTTCATGTGCCATTTACTCTCCGTGTCAAAGTACCAACTTCCGACTTTAAAACTCGCACTATTCTTCGATATATAACGTATATTTTCTCCTCGGGAAAGTGACTCTTAGTGCATGTCATCAGCAGCATGCGTGGTGTGTTAGCTTTTGTATTTTATAGGTATGAATATTGTGATGATGTTGTACGTATAAATAAATAAATTCTTTATCGTATTAAGTCGGTCTTCCCTCTATCGCGCTCTATCAAATACGTAATTATTATACGAGAGTAAAACAGATCCTTAATGAGCAAATATCCAGTACTTGCATAAATGTCATAAGAGTATAAAAAAATATGACTTGTCCAACATATAGACCTACACAGAATATAATCTTTGAAATTCAAAACTATGAAGGTCACGTATATACAAAAGCTGACCAAGTTACATTTACAGTACGCGCGCGCGAACGGTCATTGACTTCATTGAAATATCTATATCATATCTTAAAAAGAATATCAAGGTTGCTGGATGGGTACCATTTTATTCGGACATATTAAATGTACAAGAAGCAACTTGCATCTGATATTTACGCGGTTTCGCGAGCATATTATTTTAATGTAAGTTTCTCTCTATAATTTTAACACCAGAACGCTTGAATTCTTTCTATTATCTTCAATATCAAAGGATAATTCGCGACTTCTAATATTTCAAATTCATAATATAACTTATTACACTTAAAGTATGTAAGATATAAAGAACAATAAAGAGATGTAACTAAAAAGTGCATAAAATATAAGAGGAGACGTTTATCTCTAAAAATAATGAAAATAATTCACGAACGTTCCAGTGTTATTGTCCGTACAGACCGCATATAGACTAAAGATAATGAGTGATATAAGTTTACAATTACACCTGGGAATTGGAGTTGCGCACATTGAATGCGCGTTCTGTGTTTTGTCATTTCTCTGTTCGCTTTCCTAAGAATAATCTGCATAATGTCCGTTACACATACATACAAGACATTTCTTTTCTTCATATTGACTTATTTCAAAATGGGTATGCTTGATTAAGAATCATCGAATAATGCGCGATGCACCGCTCCTAAACTTGGTTGTACATAACTCGAGCTGATACTACGTCTCGACCTGTAGAGAAGAAATTGCGTCGTGAAAAAAGGAGCATGTCGGCTGCCTATAAATGACATATTTCCAGATAACTATTTTAAGACTTTGAATTAGTTTCGGCAGCCATAATAGATTATGACGTTAGATGTGAGAAATTACACATAATGATTTCATGTGACCCTGATACAAATAAATGAATTTATGCTGCTTTTGACTTTCATGTACCATCACACAATTTAGCATATAATAAAAAATAGGTTCATAAAATATGCCATAAATGTATGCCTGATACATACGGTAATAGAAAATTTTTACTACTTACTCCGTGAGAGATCGGACGGCTGGCCCAGTTGGATTATTTTTTGGTCGTGGATTAACGAGAAGACATTTCATTGGATGGCCGTCTAATTGTCGATTATGATAAGTTTCAACTGCTTTAGTCGCATCCTTCAGTGTTTTGTAGATTACTTCCGCCGTACCTGGACGTACCAGTCTCGATACGAGCAGTTCTCCAACATCTTCGAATAATTCCTACAGGATGTAAAAATATTTTTCTTTATCAACGCTTTACAGCGAGAACTTTCAGAAATATATTCTTTTTATCTTACTGCACCTTGATATCTTCTTGCGTGACGTTGGCTTGTAAGTTGGATACTACAATTCGATAGCCGTTTGATTGCGCCGACGAACTGGAGCTTGCTTTCGGCCGCGACAAAACGCCCA